>JAUBOC010000138.1:19070400-19095001 GCA_032275365.1 Anablepsoides cearensis | reverse complement strand
GTTGCTAAGTTGGTTAGCGAGACAACAGTAGCTCTCAACGAGAGATATCGTGGGAGTTTAATATCGCGAGATCTCGTTACACCCCTATGACTTTGTGATATCAAGAAATATCGAATCGTCATCCAAACATATCGATGTGATATCGTATCATGATAAAGCTGGTGATTTACACCTTTAGTGTCAATCTCCAGCAGTCACTGTGAGAGGCAGGGGACACCCTGGACAGGTCGCAAGTCCATCATAGAGACGCACAAAGACAAATGACACAACCATTCATATTCTCACTCATACCTAGGGACAATTTAGTTACCAATGAAACAATCATGTATGTTTAGAGAAAACACACACATGCACAAGAAGAACATGCACGGCCTTTCTCTCCTCTGCATCTCGTGTCTTTGGAATAGAGTGTTTGTAGTGTTACTGCAAAATTATAATTTTAAAATACAGAAATTTAAGATAAAAACGTCTACATTGAAGGAAACTGTTAATATAAAATGTCACGTTTTTATTCCAATCAACTGAGGGAGGACTACCGGTATTTAACAAGTTAAATTTTTTTGTCCTTATGTTTTTTCACTCAAAAGGCTTTCCAAAATTGTCTGGAAACTATATTTTTAATAGTTTAACAAAAAGAGGGACACAGTATTAAAAAAGAAACTTTCCTTTTTACATCTGTCTGTTTGTATTTGGCAATTTTTTATTCCCAGCTTAACTGTATTTCAAAGCAAATATTGATTTGTGTAGAATTAAAACAAAGGTGAATGTTTAAAATAGTCCAACAAACTACTGCTTGTATTAAAGATCTTGTCGAGTATCGTATCAAGGAATATTTTAGCTCGCAACTGTTTTGTTTCTGTGCTCGATGTCAAGCAGGCAGGACACTCGTGTTAGTCATATTACTACAGAACCGTGTCAATACAATTTGTCATGCTCCACTCCTTCCTGGTAAGACCCAATGTTTCCAAACTTTGGATTTTATTTGGACTTTGTTCTACAAAGATGCAGATTTTGTCTACGTAAGAGTTACATCTTCTCTTACCCCGTGATGTTGCATAATGTTATGGGTTATACATGTGAATTACTGGTTAAAACCACCTTTTTTGTAATGGTTTCTTTTACTGATTTTTAAACTCTGTTAATAAAAACGGCTGTAGCTGAATGAATTTTCTTTATTAGTTAGAGCAGAAACAAACCCAGAAGGTGCTCAAGGTGTGGTGAAATGATTGATTTGTGTCACAATGCAAACTCTCAGGAGAATTTCAGTAACTTTTCAAAGGCATGTAATGTCCCCTTTAACGTAGATGTAGGGAAATATTTGCATAAACCGGCTCAGACAGAAACTGGGAAACGAGAGAAGCTGCAGAGACGAGTGTCAGGAACTTGTAGCAGCTGGTTAAGAGTTGGTGTTTAAATTATTAGCAACAAGATTCTGGTTTGAAGCTTTTACTGTTCCTAATGTGTAATCTGTATCTAATGAACAAGATTCAAGTAGAAACATTTTCCACGCTGCACTTCATTAGATAATAGATCCACTGATAGATCGCGTTAAATTCTATTCTGATTTGGAATGAAGGAGGAAGAGGAGGTGTTTTCTTTTTCCTCTTGCTACCCTTAATCTTTTAAAGAGCTTAAGAATTTCGGATCACCTTAAAAAAGTATACGGAAATGTTCGACTTCCCAGGTAAAACATGTGACCCAGAAAACCGGTTCTGTCTGCACTGCAGCACGTTTCTGTTCTAATTTCTTTAAAGGGAACAAGAGAAGATCAGTTTAACGTGGTTCAAATGTTTACCTTTTTATTATCATTACATTATTACTATGACATTAATTACTTATGACAGCCTTTTTCAAATATAAAAACTGTATATTTTAGGTGCATATGTATTTATTTAACATGGTGTTTTTCAATATTACCTTTTTTCTGTCTTTGTCTGTGTTGTTCTTGTTTGCACCACATTTGCTTTATTAAAAATAAAGCCTAAAATACCTTGTTCTTTTATTTTTTATTTATTTTTTTTTTTTTGCAGGAAAGCAAGTACATACTCGTAAGCCTGCACTATCAGCCCCAGATGTTGTCCCAGAGCGCAAACGCTCCACACCCATCAACCCAGCCAACACCATCCGCAAGTGCCTTTCCAACAACCCCGTCTCTCAGAAGCCCCTCCGGGACCGCATCGTTCACCTTCTGGCGCTAAAGTCTTACAAAAAACTGGAGGTGCTCGGCCGGTTGCAGCGGGACGGCATAAACCAGAAGGATCGGAACTCACTCGGGTCTACCCTGCAACAGGTTATTATTATAGTACTTTTTTTTTGTATGTGAACATCCCAAAGCTACACTTTAAATCGTACAAACTTTTGACTTTTGCTGAAACTAATATCCAGACCCAAAGCCTCTTATTCTTCCTCAGAGAGTCTTTGAGTATTTAACTTGATTTTGGAGATCTCTTTCCCCCTTGTTAAGCATGCGACTGAAGCGTGCACATACGCCTAAAGAAATTATGTCCGCTGTAAAAAGACTTCATTGACTGGAAACAAATCACTAAATTGTTTAACATAATTTGCCTGCCCAGATGGCCTTTCACAGGAAACAAGAGGTTTCTGTGTGCTGTAAAGGTTTCAGTGTGCTGCAGTTGAGCTTCAGTTGTCTCTCTGCTCGACAGGTGGCAAACCTGAATCCCAAAGACAACACCTACTCACTGAAGGACTTTATATATCGTGACGTCCAGAGAGACTGGCCTGGTTATTCTGAAGATGAGAAGACTCAGGTTGACCGGATCTTGGCCCGGTACAGAGCTGGAGCTTTTTACATTAGAGCTGTCTGGACAATTCTTATTCCCAGGCTGTTGTTATCACACTCAGTCATTGAGACTTTTAGTAACATTCTGAGACACAAACACAACTAAAAAATTTACCTCTTGTAATGATAAATCAGTAAATAATTGTTTTCTCTATCAAACAGAATTGGTTTTAACACAATGGGTTCAGTTTCATCTCAAGACTTGATGTGTTATTATCCAAATAATTAAACTACAGGCACTGATTGAAATTTTAAGTTAAACAATGAGGCATCAAATGAAGCAATTAGTTTCATCATTCATTTTGTTTTATTAGTATACAGCTAAGGTAGGTAACTAGAACTAAAAAGTAAAAAATATATATAATTATGTGCAGCAGTATTATTGTCCAGTGTGCCTTGTATGAAACTTCTCTAGTCTTTATTATTTTAATCTATTTATTTATGATTGATTACAGGAGATTTGAGCCACACAAGCCCAACATTAAACACAGCAATTAAAAATATATTTGATGTAGTGCTCATATAATCATAAATAATAAAGACTGTGTCCTCACGCTTCTTTGCTTTGTAGTAAACTGGGTCTTTCTACTGAGAGAGTCTTGTCAAGCAGTTCCCCTAAAGACGGTTTCCCCACGTCCCCTCAGGTAGGTGGTCATGTTAACGCACGTCTACAAAGCTCTACGGTTCTTGGTGTAACTTTTGTTTTTGTTTTGAATGCAGAAGCGCCAGCCAGACTTTGACTTCATTGATCCCTTGGCTCCCAAGAAAGCCCGCATCTCTCACCTCAGCAGTCGAGGGCCAGCCCCATCTTCCTGCTCCTCCGACCGCCGGGAGGACGAGGGCAGCCCCAGCTCCAAACACTCGTCTCTACCCCCCAGCGTTACTTCGGGCCCTCCCTCCCACCTGCCCGTCTCATCCCACCCTCCGCCGCATCAGCAGCCCAGCCCGGCCTCCAACTCCAACTCGCCCAGCACCCCAGAGGGCTGTGGCACCCAGGATCTGCCCACCGACCAGAGCTCCTCCTGCAGAGACCCTTCGCCCGGTCCCCTTCCTCCCGACAGGACCCTGCAGGACCACTGTCGGCACCCTGTCCCCAGAGCATCTACCTCCCCCAGCCCCCCTCCCTGCACCTCTCTCACAGTTACCTCCACCGTCATCACCAGCCCGCCCTTGTCTAGCAGTACGAATAAAAAGTTGAAGAAGAAATCCAAGAAGCACAAAGATCGAGAGAAGAATAAAGGGAAACAAACCGACGGAGCCAGATTCGCTCCTGCGGTTGTAGCGGAGCCGGCGGAGGACAATCGTAGAGTTAAGAAGAAGCGCAGTGCTGAACAAGACTTTGGAGAAGCTCCTGACAAAACCTCCCACAAAGATCAAGGTATGCACCATATTGATTATTGTTTTTCCAGCTGAACCACACTGAATGTAAACACTGACATGTAGTTCATGTAATCAAGTAATTTTGAGAAGTCAAGTGTGGACTGAAGGATCCTCAGCAGATCAGTTGTATCGTATTTATTCATCTATAATACGATCTCGAGTATAATATTATCATCATTTTTTGAGCTTAAAAAGCATTAAAAATCTAAGTATCTATAACCTGTGTATAATACTACCCCTTACACACTTTATGGGTGATTTTTAGGGTTAAATTTCTAGTATTATACATGAATAAATACAGTAAATACATTTAGAACTAGTTTGACAGAATTTATCCCATCAGATATTTGATTGGCTGTTCATGCACTATTATTAAATTATGCTGTGGTTACAGTTTTAGTTGTGTTTTATTATTACTGTAGGCTGAGGATGGGAGAATAATTGATTTATTGATGAAAGTATGCCCTGCTCTGCTGCTGCTGCTGCTTTGCACCCTTTCAACTTGTTAGTGTTGGGCCTTTGCCAGCTGACCTGCCACATCGACCAAAACAACTGATTTAAAACAAAGTCTAACGGGTGTCATGGTGATCGCACGCCGAGCAGAAAGTTAAACGTTGAAAATGAGCCAGAAAATTCATACATGCTCTGTTAATTTGACTTGCGTCTTCATGGTCTGGTTGTGTTAGTCTGACACTGAGAAAAGCTAAGGGGTGTGGGGGTTTTATGTACTTTCCAGGCACATAGTTCAATTCTATACCACAGTCAATTAACTATTCAGTCGTTGTGAAAATTCTGTGTATATATTAAGAATAAATTAGACTTTGTATCATAGCCTATGTAAAGGCCCTGAAATCAGCCTCTGTCTCTTTAAGTACCTCATACTGTTTCAGACACTCCCACTTCAGCACGTTTTCAAACAATGCTTCAGGGGAGGGGTGCTCTGTTGGGTGTTTACTTGGCTGGGGACTGAGCTTCAGGGAGGAGCTAGGTACAAATGGGCGGAGCTTTGTACCAGCTAGTATTTAGGCAGCTCTACATGGCTACAGGAGATTCAAGGGTTTCTTAAACATGCATAAATGAGTCAAAGCAACACTCTATATCATGTTACAATGTTATTCTTTCATTAAAAACATAACCAAAGTTCCAAAAATTGTTTTTGCATAATTGCTTAATTCAGTCAAACAAAAATTATTTGAAATAATTTCTTTTACATGTAAATATATTGACCAATTGAGAAGTTAACAGTAAAAAAAAAAAACATTTTTACTAAACTTGTGCACTAACCCAAACAAAACCAGTCTTGTTTTTATTATATAGGTGTCCAGTCCTGGTCCTTAAAGTCCAGATCTTCTTCTCCACACATTTATTAGTAAATCTTTCTCAATGTATTTTTGAAGGAATGCTGCCCCCTGCTGATCAAATACTGAATGTAACAGGTTTACAGCTGTTTATGGTCCTGCCCTCAACCTTTTACTGTAAATTGAGAAATTAAAACATAATTAGATGAAAAATGTTGGACTGGTTTAAATGCTTTGATGAGTGAGCTCTTTCTTTAGAGATGTTTTAGTTCATTTCTGATTTTTATGGTCCACATTGACTCAGTCAGCCTTTTTTTGTATGTAGCCTCTTTTCTTTAGCTGTGAGTTGATGATATTTAGTTTCAGTGTCATTGCAAACTTTCAGTGTTCCTCTTTTTTTTATTCCAAATGTTTATTTGGGGAGCTAAAAATCTACAATGATGAACTCTTTCAAAAGACGTGTATATTTTTTGGTTTGTTTGTGTTTTCACAGACTTTAAAAAGTTTGACACGAGTAGTAATTGTTTTACTCACCAGTGTTCATTTTTCTTCTTTAGTCAAAGAGAAGCCGGTCCAGTCCACTGAATCCTCGTCTAAACTCGAGAGTCCAGACTATGTAGTGTGAGTTTTTATTTCCCTCAACACTTCCTGTTCTGTCAACGTTTTAAAATGTGTACTCAAAAGAAGTGTTGTTGTTTGTTCGCAGGAAGTACATGCCCCTCGTGTCTCTTGACCAGAGACAGAACTACAAGGATGACTTCAACGCAGAGTACGATGAGTATCGCCAGTTGCACGCCCACGTGGAGAGCATCACACGCCGCTTTACCCAGCTCGATGCTCAGTGCCGGAAGCTGACACCCGGCACCAAGGAACACCAGGTCATTGACTTCTTTAATAAGGGTTGACAAAAGATAAAACATTTATAGTCTCTGCATCTCTGATCGAGTTCAGCAGGAGGATTTGGATTAGTACACTCCTGGTCAGTAACGGCTCCTGAGCATAAATAGTAGGGTGGATATTAATTTACTTAATCAATATAAACACTAATGTTACAATTTTTAATGCAATCTTTATGTAAAGATGGAAGTTACTTTCTTAAACAGTTATTTGTGCACAAAGTTATCCTCTTATTTTTTTTGTTTTTCCCCCTCCCTACTGATTGTGTCTTGTGAAAAAAAGTCCAGTCAAATAAATAAATCAGAGAAGAACTTCTACATCCACCTGAAAGTATCTTTTATTTTAATTGTTCGTAAAACAAAACAGACAGGTACACAGCTTTCTGGGTTGGGTTTCTCTTTTAATTTTGAGTAATAATTCTGCAATAATACTCCAGATTATGGAAGTTAAAAGAAAAGATGTTGCACTTGCCTCTTAACTCTGAGGCTTTAAGCAGGGCTCCAACTCAGATTTAATGATTTCATGACTGCTGTTCTATATTAGCACAGAGCTAGCACAGTAATTTACATGCAGTCAGTACAGATTTGGTTATAATTGGTTCTACCTTCTTGTCTAAAAAGTCTTGTTTTAACATTTTTTTTTGTTGTTTTTCCTCTGCAGAAAGTGCAAGAAGAAGTCTTGAAAGAGTACAAAAAGATGAAACAAGTGAGTGTCAGCACAGGCTGTGATACTTGTGTACATGTACACAACCATACACACTAACTCTGATCTTAACCATGCAACCTGTGTCCTTTTTATATCCGCTTTAATTTAAACAAGATTTGTAATAATAAAACAACAGAACAAAGTTTATCTAGAGTGTTGCATTGTGGGAATGACCTGGTAAAGTCTGATTTGTCTGGATCTGTGTGGGGTTCTTGCAGCACAACCCCAGCTACCACGAGGAGAAGCAGCGCTGTGAATACCTGCACAACAAACTGGCCCACATCAAGCGCCTGATCGCTGACTTTGACCAGCGTCGAGCCCAGGCCTGGTGCTGAGAGCCAGCGTCGCCGAGCAGTATTGTGTCAAACCCCGCTCTTATTTATTATAACATCTCTTTCATTTCCTGCCTTCTTAAAACGCTTTCTCGTCATCCTTCATTCCCTCCTTCTTGGTTTTGATTCCACGGGCGTCTTTACTGCCTGAAATGTTGAAAATCTCTGACTTTAGCACCCATTATTGTTTTTTTTTTTAAAATGCTCCTCCTGTGGAACTTGTTACCACTGGATCGGCCTGCATGAGCGACGAGACGTGTGGAGAAAAAACACTTCAACTCTAACTTGTGAAGGACACTCGCTTCAGAGAAAAGTATTTTTGAGCATCAGAGAAAATATTACCTTGTATTTAAGTAAAAAAGGCAAAAAAAGAGGGAGATCTATTTATTTTGAGATTCGTAGTGGAAAGAAGAGTTAGATGATATATTTGATTTTCTTTTTTTTTTCTTGAGCAATGCAACATGTATTACCACAGGCCTTATGTGTTGAATTTGTGAAGCCATTTTGCACACAAACCTCTCTACAACTAATCAAGATCTTCGCTGGGTCACTTCCTCTCTCTCTTGTTTTCGTTCTTTTCTTTTTTTTTTTTTCCAAAACACAACTTTACTGGAAAGTCTGAGTGGAGAGAGAGGAAGTGAGACCCTGAGGAGAAAACCACCCGAGAAGCAGCAGCGCGTGTGCGCCGGGTGGTCGTTTTTAGTTGTGATGACCACAAAGGGGTGCGTTGAGAACAGGAGGACGATTCCTGTGTCACCCGTGGGTGGGAGGGGCAAACGTGTGTAAATTTCTTAAAGCCTTATGGCGTTTACTTTATGAAAAAAATAATAATAATAATAATAAAAAAAAGAGCTGGGCCTGCCCCAAGAGTCCACACACACTATGCAAAGGAACTGCAACTGCCTGGAAACCTTCTGTTTGTGTGTGTGTGTTTAATGGTGGAGGAAGGAGTGTTACAAATTGTTTGTATGGTTGAGTGACAGGAGAAGAAGTAAGAACAACACAAAACAAACAACAAAAAAACGCTGCTATGATGTTTGAGCAGCCAGGACCAGGATCCACCTGGCTGCAGAGACAGAACCAGATCCTTTTAGAGAAGAGATGCAAAGGATCCGAATTGTTTTTCTTTTTTTTTCACAGTGGTTCTGTGAAGAAGAACCCCCCCACTCCCCCTCCTCCTTTGTTATGAGCCCATTTCAGTTTAAAAAATATAAAAAAAGAAGAAGAAGCCACTGTCTCATCCACAAATGGATCCATCTGTACTGTGATGTTCTCAATTCTTAGTTTGACTTCCAGAAAGCAGCGCAAGATAGTTTTTTTTTTCTTTTTGTTTTGACGGATTGATAGATGGCTTCTTTTCTGTTCTTTATTTCAACAAGGGAAGAAAAAAGAAAAGAAAATGTTGTTTACAAGCTTGTGTTAGGATGTTTGCCAAATATTAAATGCCTTTCTGGTCCTGCTTCCATGGAGTAAAGTTTCTGAAAGGAGACGTGAATACTAACATACAAGTCGCATCCAGAGGAGAACTATCGCTCCTCTTTCACAAATATCAGCCTGTCTAAAAGAATAATCTTTAAATATTAAGAGCCTGACTTGTACTGGAGAACATCTGACGCTGTTCTCCCCTTAAATGGAGACTTTAAAATCGGTTTTCTGCTGTCCGCACGTCAGTCTCTGCAGTAGACTGGCTGTTTAGGCTCAAAGAAAACCGCAAATCAGAGCAGTTGATAAATGTCCTCCTTAGGTGTAGGCGAAATGTTTTTGCTTTATTAAATTATTTACAGTTTTGAGCTACAAAGGGCCAATTCATCGCCTGTAGCCTCCACAGCATTCCAACAATTTCAGTCCTAATCAGAGGTTCTCTGGAGTTTAGTTGAAACAGCACGGGATGGAAAAAAAATCGTGATTAAACGGAGAGGGGGGGTTGAGTTGTAACGATGAAGCTGATAAAACCCTAATCAGACAAGAAACTACAGGAAATCAAGTGAATCTGGGCTGAGATGTCACCCTGCCTACCTGGAAATGTACACATTTCAATGAAATAAACTTTAGTTGATCTGGAAAGTGTGAGATCCTTGTTCTTTTTGTGTGTGTTTTTGTTTTTTTAATTGACAGAAACTTTTACGTCAAAATTGGAGCCAGTGGCAGAGCTAGGCAATTTTGTTTGTTTTATTAAGAGTTGGCACAGGGGTGGCCAAGGTATTTTTTTTTTTATTCAATATGGCCACCACAACTAATTCTAAAAGGCTTTAATTCATTTGTTATAAGAAATACTAAGTTGAAATGTTGTGTGATAGTAGCTAAGAATAGTAATTTAAAAAAAATGTTAAATGCTAGTCACAACTAAATGTTTTAAGGTTTTAATAATACATTGTGGTTTCATTAAAAAAAAACAAATGCAGTTTTGTTTGCTAAAATTAAAGTGAAAGTAGTTAAAGTCAAAAGTGAAAGAAAAACGAAACAAAGAACCAACCTTTAGGAAAAACAGAGCAAAAACAACTAGCCAATCAGTGTTTATGCTTCAGACACGCCTACTCTCGTCTCGTGACACGCCTACTTTGAGTCTGCAGAGAAGCGGCACTTGTGTCACCACAGCTTTTTATTTTACCATCCTGTACCTTTAAGAACCAGCAGGTGACGTCACCTCATCACCATAAAAGCCAGCGGCTCCTCTTCCTCCTCGCTCGTGCTCGCTTCACTTCAAGAAAAATATCTGACACCATGGCGCAGCAGTTCGTGAAGGCTCAGATTAAAGGAGACAAAGTGGTGGTTTTCCTCAAACCCACATGTCCGTACTGCAACATGGCCGAGGACGTGCTGTCCAAATACAAGTTCAAGCCGGGACATTTGGTGTGTGTGGACATCAGTGGACGGAGCGACATGGACAGTGTTCAGGACTACTTCCGGGAGATAACCGGAGCCCGGACGGTAAATTCACTTAAACTGAGTTGTGTAGCAAAGAAGAAACCCAATTTACTGCCTTTAATTAAATAAATATTTAATTAATCAATTTAAATGAAAACTAAATGTAATGTAATAGTGATTAATAGTGTAATTATTCAGGCGTAAAAAAACAAATTCGTTTAGATTAAAATGAATTGATCAAATTTGTCCTCATAAATGTAAAAAACAAAATTGCTCAAATTCAAGAATGAATCAGTCATTGTTGTAGGATCCAGTTATCTGAGACGAGATGAAACTGGACCAGATGAGGTGTGGCCCTGCTCTGCCTCTCCTGCTCATTGATTACTCATGTAAAATCTTAAAGGTTTCATAAACAGCGTGTCCTAAACCTGACAACAAAACAAGTTTGACATGTAGTCTAATAAAACTCTTTGTTATTCAGGGGAATATGACACCAAAAACACAAACTGAATGTCTTTTTGTCCTTGGACTGCAAAAAAGTCCATCTTTCTGGCAAATAATTGTAGATCAAAAAGCAGGAGGTCCATTTCAGGATTAAAAACAGGAAGTGGGTGCAAAAAAAATAAAAAGAGAATCAGGATCCTGAGAAAGTAAGTCAGGATCTGTTTTTATTTATTTATTCCCTATGTCCCCTTACGGGCTTTGTAGCAATGAGAAACGGACATGGTGGGGGAAAAAAATGTATTTTTATTGTTAAGTTCCATAGAACTGACTCCCTAAGGAGAAGCTCACTCTTTAAAGGCTCTCAGCTTTACATCTCTCCAGAAATCACCCTGCAGCAGGAAAACAAATTCTTTAAACACCAGTGGTGCCGAGCATCCCTGACTTTCCCCTGAAACAGCCTCATCATCAGATGATGCTGAGAGCACAGCTTTTGTTCCTGAGCAGAAACACGTCAACTTTCCATTTCCTCCTTCAGAGTGTTTCTAATCTCATCCCTGATCCTAATGTTTATTGATAGAAGCTGCACATCTACCCTGTTTTCCTGCAGGTCCCGCGGGTGTTCATCGGCGAGCAGTGCATCGGGGGTGGCTCTGATGTGACGGAGCTACACAGGAGCGGGAAGCTGAAGGCCATGTTGACGTCTATAGAGGCCCTGCAGTGACCTGCTTTAGACCTCCAGGTACAGAGATGCTGCTGGCTGGGGCTCCTCATCTTCACACACGAGGGTCTCAGAAAGTCTTACGTGTTATGTTTTTATAAATATCAATTTATTACAGGACGCGCTTTAATAATCTCTCAGTAATATCAACTGTAAACTGAAATCTACCATCAACCAGTTCCTCCTTTTTGTTCTCGTGGGCGACGATAAAAACTGGAAAAACTGCAGGCGTCAAACTGGAAACCTGTATAACCGTTTCTGCATTATTTCTATCAGATGCATGTTTGCTTTTAAACAGCAAACAATACAATCATAGATTTGTTGCTTTTGTCCAGCGTACAGAGGATTTAGATTAAAGTTAAACTCAGGCAGCTGTTTGACAGTGCTGATAATAAATCAGTTTCTTTTAAAAAAAAATTTTTCTTGTTTTGGAGTTAAATTTAAATCTTATGTTTTCAATCTTAATTAATAAACTGTTTTATAGCAGCGATTCCCAAATAATGGAATGCATTAGCCTTAAAGGAGCACCACAGATACCTCACATATCTTAAAGTAAAAAAATATATATAATTTTAAATTAATGATTCAGTGCAGAAAAATACACCATTTAAAAAAGTTAAAATATAACAATGCCTGTTGTTTACATAAGGCAGCGTTTCCTAAACTATTATCAGGTGCAGAAGGCTGGTGCCAGAAAATCTAACAGTGGTTTGTACTGATAAATATTTAAATATCATCATGTTCTCAATAGTATTTAATTCCAGGGAGGATATAAAATGATGTAAGTTCACTAGGGTGGGGCATTACAGAAAATCAGTATTTATAGTAACTCTTGACATTCAAAACAGCAAATTCAAGCAAATTACTAAAAGTGGACATGATGGAAATCCATCTTCCTTGAGATTTACTGGATGTTTTGACACATCAGGCCACTAGGTGGTGCTGTTCATCTACTTTAATGAACTTCAGTTCATAATTTAAAAACCAATGTAGGAGTTGAGCCCACATTGGTCACTAGCAATAGCAAATCTTTGACCATAATAAGTCATAGGTCACTTTCTAGAAGGATGCCAAATCATCATCAAATCAGCTCAGGATCATCAACTTGTTTTTGTTTATGTAAAGTCATTCTCATCAGTGATGGCACTTAAAAAAACAGCATTAAATGAGGCCACTTTACTGCTAATTTAACAAAGACCCGAGGAGCTGAATTGACCAGTTTTCACCCCTAACATTGAACTGGACCTCACAAGAGCTGCGTTAAACGATCTACAGGAAGTCACACCAGGAAGTCAAAGAAAAAAACCAAAGGAAGTGTTGAAATAAAGACACATCTGTCTGTGCAAACAGGACGTTCATTCTAAAACATTAGTCTTTATTTAAAGTCAGACGCTACATTATGTACAGTCTGTACAGCTCCGTGTGGAACGTCAGGAGCAGATGCAGCGACTGGGATACGCTTCATTTCACAGTCCAGAGTTTCACCTGCTATTTACGGATTTCACTAATTAATTCAGTAGGCACACCCCTTTACTGCTGCTCGTACATACAGATACCAGCTGATTTCCCCTCTGTTTGCCCAAAACCTCAGTGATCCATCGATTGATGCTAAATACACAGATTTCTGCACAAATACTCTCAGAACTGGACACAGACTGTTACAGATACTGTGGTGACTGTTTACTAATGAGAGTTCATGAAATGTACAAATAGCTGCTAAAAGTCACTATTTAGATTAGTTTTTAGTCTATCAGACAATTTTTCATTCTTTTTTTTTTTAAACAGGGTTTCCCTAAACTTTTAAGTAAATAGAGGTGAAACATTAGACTGTAAAGAAGTGCAACCATGTTTTTAAAAAATGCACACATACTGTATAGTTTACACAAATAATTGCAGCACCATAAATCATAATCTCATTATGATTTTAAAGGAATCCAGCAAATGAATTAGGTCAAATAAAATATTTTGTTTATTAACCCAGAGGCAGCGAGGCTTTCACTGTTTATGTTTCAGAGACGTGTCGTTTCAAAACTGGGTTGCTCCGGATTTGGACAAGTGTTTTCATTTTATGTTTAATAAATCAAGGAAATGAGGGGAAAAACTGTCTTAACAGACCTAAAAATGTAAAGAAAATTGTTTTTAAGTGACAACTGTGATTGTTCTGGATTTGCTTACAGATTTGAATTATCAACAACCTCAGTTCTGACAAAGATGGAACGTTGTGTAAAATATATTAATAAACCTGTATTTTATTCACAATGAACAACAGAAACAATTTAAATGTTTCAAGTAAGAAACCATAAGAATAGCATTTTATGTCAGCAACAGGTTGTAAAAGTAAAAGATTTTAATAACTAGGTTAACAGGCAACAGGTCAGAAAGAGGACTGGGTATAAAGTGTATTTTACACAGACTCCATATCTCAGAAATCTAAATTGGAGGATTCACCAGTTTATTCTACTAATTTATGCAGTTTTATTCAACAAAAAATTGGAAAACTTTGAATATCCCATCATCTGCAGTTAATAATCACATCAATAAATGTTAAATCTGGAGAAATCTATTTCAAGACTGAAATTCAATAATGGCTGATTGTGTTCTTTAGATGTAAAATCTGGTTTGATTCTGTTCTTCACATATCTGCGTGGGCTCAGAAACACTTCTACAAAGGCTGGTTAAAGCTCTATCAGGCAAAAAAAAAGGCCATATTTTGAGCCGAAGCTCATTTAAAACAGACTGAGACAAATTGAAGAAACTATTCTGAGCTGAAATCCAACCACTGTACTAAAGAGACGGACCGTCCAGACAGTTATCAGCACACTGTTTGAAACCCTGCCTCTCTGATGGTGTAGGGCTGCATTAATGCCACTGACATTGCATATCTGGAAAAATGCCATCAATGTACAAAGTATTTACAGGGTTGAGAAGAAAATCTGCTCTTTTTTTTAATGTGTTGCTGCCATGAAATTCATTGTCCCATTAGTTTTCAACAGTTGTAGTTTTTTAATTGAAACATTTGAACTGTGAATAAAATGTGGGTTTGTGACAATTGTAAATCAGAGCATTCTGATTTTGTTTACATTTTACAATTATTCTTTTTAAATTCAGTTTGTAAAAAGGAAATTTTAAGGGTTTTTTTCATAAGGAAAAGCAAATTGTCCTTTTTTAATGACAAGGGTACAAATAAAATATATTCCATCTGTTACTATAGTAAAAATGTATTTGGCTACGAGATATTTACTGATGATGCGTAATAAATGTGGACTAGTTGAATAGGAGAGTTGACTTGGTCCTGCTCAGAAGCTAATCTGATATTTTACAGATGGTAACGGGTGAGATGACGCTCGGCTGAAAGTCTGAGGTTCAGACAGCAGAGACGTTTCTCAGTCAGACACAGGAAGTGGACATCTTGTCAATCTTTAAACCCATTAAAACCTTAATGTGTCATCATGGGTTTAACTTATCCTGCAGCTATTCTGTTGAACTTACAGACAAGTCAGGGAGTTAATCCCAGATGCTAATACCTAATCTTCAACCTGATATTTTTTATTTGAATAACACTTTTAAAACTATACCTTTTTTTTACTTAGCCTTACTTAACCATTAATAAATACTTAATTAAACTTAAATATCATTAGTTAAATTGAAATACCGTATTTATTCATGTATATTACGATCTCAAGTATAATATGATAATTTTTTGAGCTTAAAAACCATAACAAATCTAATCATTAATAACCTGTGTATAATACTATGCCCCAACTTTATGAATGATATTTTTAGGGTTAAATTTCTAGTATTATACATGAATACATATGTATTAATGCTTTACTCATACAGGCTAGTTACTTTAAACAGTAACTAGCCTAGCTAACAATTCACAGTGAACTATTCTATATACTGTGTATATAATATAATGCTCATTTAAATGTACTTTCACATTCTTAATTATTGATGTACTGCAGGATTACATAACATGGTGTAAAAGTACATTTATGAGCATATTCACACAGTAGATAAAATGTGTTATTAAACACGAATAAACAATGAATATGTTGGTTTTGGAAGTAATTAGTCTTTATGTGTAAAGCATTAATAAGTGTTGATTTATAGCTTATTAAGTATGAATTCTTATTTAATGATTTCAAGGTTAACTCACCATTTATTAAAGATTAAGTAAGGCTAGATAAAGGTGTAGTTCTTATAACGTGTTGTTTGAAACAACTTGCACACGATGCTGGTTTGTTTTCAACATGTTTGGAAGCTGATGTTAGTTTTACTTATTGATGTGTCCCTGTTGACTGTCTTGCATCTGCCAGTAGAAATATAATCGATCACAGAGCCTCTGATCAGAGGCCAGACGGTCGGGTTCAAATCATAATTGGGTTTAAAGGATGGATCAGTCAGTATTGCCCAAGGTGAAGTAGTTTTTACACAGAGTCTTTTTCTCTAGAGGTGAAGAGACGCTGCACAGATTTGATTTGTCTGATTTTCCTCCTTGTTGCACAAAGTCAAACTAATCCAGAGCAATTCTCCACATATTCTGTTTGACGACCCATCCTCTTCCTTCTCTCGTTAATCCTTTCTGCAGGGCCTGCAGGTGTGGTCACATGACTAAGCAGCGAGACTTGCGTAGTTTGCGCCGGCGCTGCTGGTACTCGCTGAGCTCCTGCAGGTATCCCCTGGACGGCCAGCGGAGCCTCTCCACCTGCTCCCGCTCCTCCTCTGGAACAAAAGAAGTAACCGTTACCCGCACTGCTGCAGATGCAACCTCCCTGATGCTCAGCTGATGGAAGAAAAAAAAAAAACCCTCACCGCACAGAGATTTACTGTGCCTGGCACACGCTCGCCACGCCACAAAACACTTGTAACCGCTTAGCTGGCTGCCGTGTGCGCAGCCAAAAGAGATGAAATATCTAAGAGTTTGTTTGCACTAACGAGCAGCGGAGAGCGTGCGCCCTTCAGTACCCGTCCAATGGCTATAAATGAGTCCTGTGTGACTGATGACCACAATAAAATGTGTTTCTGCAACGTAACGTGGCTGTTAGTCTTTAAAATTAGCCTGTTTTTTTTCCTGCTTTTTGTTGCTTAAATGCACAAACCATAGAGGCATAAATGGAGCGTATTAAACAAACTGAAGAGCTAAGCTGCAGTCTGAAACATAAATAAACTGAAGAGTTTCATAAGATGGAGAGAATTTTTCACAGGTGACTAAAAGAGATGGTTGATCAATAAAAAGGAGACATGCTGTTCAGATTAGGGGACTCCGATACACAAACAATCAACACAATTTTAGCCATTTACTTTTTATCTATCCTGATAAACAATACTTTGCTGATGCTCTGATGGACAAATCATTGTTTAAAGTGCATGTGACATGCAGATGCTTCAAATACAAAAAGTCAAAACATCTTTCTATTTTAGAAACTTGGCATAATAACATGACTTTACACATTTTGCCACATAACTGACAGATTTTCTTTTGAGCTTGGCTCAGTAAATGTAAAACAGGAAGTGACATCAAAGGGAAACTCTTCAAGAAGAGGAACACTTTGGTCCTTGTTTATTGAAACTATTACTGGAACTCCTCCATCTCTCTGATAGTGACTTGTAATAATCTAAAGAAACATCAGATTCTTCTCTACAGTCTGTGTTTTTACTTATTGTAGCAACACTCTGCTCACATGCAGACATTCCCCTTTGACATCACTTCCTGTTACTTCACATGTGAATATCTCCAGAACGGTTCTTCTCAGCGGTCTGAAATCTGTTTTGCTTCACCTTTTTATGAATGTTATTTTTCCAAAAATGCATTCATGTTTAATACAAAACTTTGATGTCACAGGCACTTTAAAACTCAAATTTGGAGCTAAAAATCTGACGTGGTAGTAGCTGAGAGTCATTCACAACAAGACACTCTGTTCACACTGACCTGAGAGCTCCAGGAAGTCAGGTTTATGACTAAAGATCAGGTAGTTGTTGGCGATAAAGTGGAGCAGCCAGACGTACAGCTGCTCTGCGTTGTGGCACTGAGAAGAAAGAGATGTAGAAGCTTATAAAAATCATGTTTACAAGTGGTCACCTGCTATAAAAACACTTCATTCTTACAAATTATATGCATTTTTTCTTTATGGGGACTTTGCATTGATTTCTATATCAGGGGTGGCCAAACCTTTACTCGGAGAACGCCAATATAAAAATCTATCCAAGGGCTGCGGGACAAATTTAATAATATAATACATGAAATGCAAATATGTCTTAAGTTAAGTCCTTTTTATTCTTAATGATTAAGGTAGCAGCCAGTGTGGAGGACCATGTTTGTTTTTTTCTGTTTTTATAGCCTGTGCCCTTGGAGAAAGTTTGCCATACGCTCAGGCAGCAAAGGCTCATGGGAAATTTCATAAATTGATAAAAATCTAAGTTTTTATGGTCTTATAGTGTGGAAATCTACATCATCCCCCCCCCCCCCCCCCACTGACCTTGGCTCTGCGGAGCAGTCGCACCACGCTGATCCCCGTGGAGGCCAGCTCTCTACTGGGCATGCTCTGGAGGTAAGCGCACACGCACACCTCACACAGGTGCTGCAGACGCTTCACCTGGTACATCTCTGCACAAACCAGCACGGCCATGGCCTGCAGCACACTGGCTGGACACACACAAACACACACTCACACGTCGTCCGTTATTTCGCTTGTTCATTAATTAAAAGCAGTGCACGTTATAAAATAATGCGCACGCATCCTTAGCCGGGCACATTTTGAAATCTGAACACAATCATTAATCATAACTGTGTGTTCGAATGGACCAGGTGAAGTCCAGAGTCTGTGATGAGCACTGCACTTTACAGATTTTTATTTAAAATAAAAATGTTGAGAACCATGTATCATTTTCCTTCCACTTGATGGATATAAGCACTTTTTCCAGACATTTTTCCTGCAACATGCTGCACTCCATCTGTGCAACATGTTGGAGTTTCACACCGTTCACAGAAATCCTCCAACATCACAACACACGGTAATTAAAACACATTCAGCCATCTTTGTTTGAACAAATGACACAGATTGTTGCACCATGGTAATCAGATCCAATTACCCCTGATGCAGCCCAGTTCATGTTATTCATGCAAAACACCACCTTCAGCAGCCCGCACACACACACTGTGTGGCTGCTGCGCTGTCAGCTGAGCAGCAGCATCACCAAAGCTCCGCTCCATCTCGCTGCACAATTACCCAAATCAGCATTAAGTCCGTCTCCCTTCACAAGCTCACAGAACATCATCCAGGTGAAATGCTCCGGCAGCCCCGCCTGCTTGACTTCTGACCCCTTTTGTCACGGACCCTCCCACAGTTACCTTGTCCTGACCTTGAATGCTGAGCTCTTATGTAACTCAGAGACGACCGCAGCCTCTGAAGCTGATTCATGTTTTTTTTTTCTTTTTTTCCGTGAAGCTCGAGCTCTGGATGCAGGAACGTCCATCTGTGCAGCTGCATTCTAATATTGCTTATTTTGCTTTTTATTGTTGTTTTTTAGTATTAAAAAGCTTCCACGAAATAATATGATAATCAGCTGCTGGAAGCTGGTTAGCATTAATTTTGTATGATGATGTTTTGTTTAGATTTATACCATCATATTTTAAAGGATGAGACAATCTGCAGTTGAATTAACATAAAAGCAACTTGTTTTGTTCTTATAGGATCTATAATGACCCTCAGATATACTTTAATATAAGAGACTTTTATCTTGCCTATAAAAAGACACAAACAGATGCTTATTTAGATGCTTTTATCAAAGGTCGTTGTTTAAAAAGCATTTAGCAGGTGATCACCACTAGAGCACAGAGAATCTCTAAATAACATCAAACAAACGATACTTCAGTATATTTAGCAGACCAAAGCAGGACCAACAGGAACTTTACAAACATACCTTTTCATACTACAACAGTTTCAGGACCATTCTGCTCAACACGACTTTACAGCTGGAGATGCATCTACATAGTGTTGCTCATGACCACAGCTGTGACAGTGAAACAGTCTGACAGTGATGGGGAAAAAAAACAACAAAAAAACCAACATGTTTGGGGCTGTGACTTGGCAGCGTCAAAAGCAGCTGAAGCAGTGACGCCATAGGTTGATTATGAACCCACAAAATCTAATTTAATTTTAAGCTGAGTGCTGTTCCCCCGTGCGCCTCCTGGGACCGACGCTGGCAGCTTGTTGCTGCCGCGCAGATGGATGATGGGAGTTGTCATCTGCGCCTTTGTTTGGGGCTTAGTTTTTGCGATCAAAGCCCAGAGGAAAACACAAATGCACCAGTGTTTTCTCTTTTCTTCACGGGGCTCATTTCCACAGCACGCAGACTGAATTTCATCTCAGTTACAAATTAATCAACTCTATTAGGTACTCACTGTTTTGGCTTGTCACTTTAATATACTCAGTTATGTTTACCACACTGTACAATCCTGCTAAAAATCACAAACTCTGCTTTATTTTTACAGGAGAAATATCCTGCTTTCAAATCTTTCTTTTTCACATTTGAATCATTCTGTTGGGGTCTACATAAAGTGGAACTGCAATGTTTGGCTCTGACTCCCTCCTTATAGTAACGCCACAAGCCCCTCTTCCCCCCTTTACTGTGGTGTCTCAGATCAACTCGTTTTGACGCTGTCTCTTTAAATACAAACGAACAGCTCAAACCTCATTTGGCAGTTCTGTCCCAAATGATTTGATGTTATAGTTCAGAAAACGTAATTGAAAAATTCGACACAAACAGAATCTAAAGATATCTTTGCAGCAACAAGAGACTAAATTAAACTTTTCTGCACTCCATGACCCCAAGTACACAACAAAATGTATTTAATGGCTAAAAGAGTGGAATTTGCATGAGATATTCCCTTTAAGGTATCAGGATTTCAGAAAAGGTGTGAATCAGGTCCTAAACTTGGGTACATAAAGCCTAAAAGAGCTTATTCCATTCTGAAGTTGAACTAAAACTGACAATTATGATTTTTACATTTTAGAACAAACCATAATTTGTAGCATGTTTTTTTTCACTCAGCAAATTTCTCAAAATGTGCTAAAAAAATATTTTTCTATTGAATTTCTGGAAAAAAAAAGACCACATTATGCACATTGTGTGGCTTAAAGTGAAATTAATCTAGTGTAACTGGTTTATTCAAGAAATTTTATTCACAAATTACAGAAATCTGGACCAAAAAAAACCTGTTTAGATAAACGTTTCCTATTGTCGTTCTAACTATGTGTCTTCATTTGCAATGCAAAGAACAAACCAAATCAAATTGTGACAATGGCAAGTGTGAGATCCACCTGTATGTGAGATCCACCTGTATGTGAGATCCACCTGTATGTGAGATCCACCTGTATGCTGACAGGAAAATGAGGAAAGCTTAGAGAATTATTGCAGACGGTTCACGACCTCTTTATAGTCAGTTTGAGCCTCTGAAGTCTGGGAGACGCTTTAGAGTTCCTCTGGCAAAAAGTATTGAAAAAATCTTTTGTCCTGAATGTCATCCTTATTTTCAATCAAACCTAGTGATAATATGTAGTATATCTGACTGAAATACTAGGGCTAGAGGTATTTCAAATCTTTTATGTGATGTTTTATGAACTTGTTTTATGAACTTTTATAGGTTTTTAGTGCTGTGTTTGAAATGTTATTCTCTTTTATTTCCATGTTCATTTGGGTCAAAGCTACAAAAGATCCTGCCTCAGAACAACAACAGATGACATGTCACGCTGTGTTTTTAATTGTTTGCTAACAACTAAGCCAAAGTTCAGCACCTGCTGGAGCGGCCTGAGGACTGTGTGTGGTGAAACTCACCAGGACAGCAGGAGTCGGTGTAAAGGTACTCCAGGAAGGACAGGAAGGTGTCTGAGGACACCCCGTGAATGGGGACCACCCTGCTCCGAGCCTCTGCGTACTTCCCGCTGAACATGGCCGCCATCACGTCGCAGCGGGCCACCAGCACTGCCCGATGGGCGGGCAGCACGCTACCTGCAAAACACACATAGTTTCTTTCTGAAAAAAACTTTTACTTGAGCTAATCGTCTTGAAACAGATTGGCAAGAGTTTCATTAAAATCTGTTTAGTGGTTCGTTTTACTAACAATACAGAAAAATGAATTCGTTGGCAGGTGATAAAAACATGTAAAGTCCTGACATTGTTTCTGTTCCATACAATAGAATGTTAACAAACGTTTAACTCTTAGCTCTGAGAGTGAACAGTTAGATACAGCTCACTGCATTTTTATGAGATAAATATTGATCAGGAAAGGCTTTTGTCTGTACTTCTCAGTTTAATAAAGAAGAGGAGCTTTTGTCAGGATTAAACAGAAAAAAAGAGGCACATCGCTGCAACAAGTTTATCCTATTTAGGCTTCAAATGGACAACCAGGCTGGTCGCTGAGCTCATTATTCAGTTCAGTCTCTTGTGAGACGATGTGTGTGTTTAATTGATCAGCCTGATCCTACCTTGCACCATGAAGATAACATCAGAGAACAGAGGGGAGTTGAAGAGATTGACAAGAGTCTGCGGGCCGAGCTGAGCTGCCCGTGCACTCGGTGTGTCCCTGGGACCCTGCACACACACACACAGAGGAGACGGCGCCCAAAGCAAGAAGAATTAGTCATCAGGAATTTAGCATTTCTCTGCTGCACGTCAGCTTCTCGTTACTGGCAGAATTGTCATGCTGAGCATCCCCTGCGCCTCCTCCGTAGAATACAGATGGCTCCTCTGCCGGTCTTCAGGGGGTGCTACAAAAACACACTTGAACTGCAATGTCAGGAGTGACGAGCCTGGAGCTGACTACTACTGAGAACAGAGTGGGAACCAGACGGCGGGCCAGGCCAAATATTTTCCAACCGTGCGAGCTCATTTGAAGCATTTCGATGAATGAGCGACGCCAACGACGAGCTGCGCGTTGTGATATCTGCACAATGCACACATGGTCGACAGCAGAGCATCGTAAAGCAGCCCATTATCCACTGCACGACCTTTATCAGTCCACTGGAGCACAAACGGCACACATTCCCGTAGTGCTCTGCTGCAGGGAGACGAGATTTTCTTTCTTTTTTTCTTCCCACTGGAGAGAGATTGCCTTTGATTCTGGAAATCCACGAAAAGCTCACTGAAAGTAAAAATCTACTACTTTCCCAGAGCCGAGACAGGCCCCCCCTGAGGGTGTTTGCAGAGGAACACGTCAAACCCTGACAGGACATTATGGTGTCTCATCACGTTAAAGTGGCCCCTCTATCTCTGTGTGTCAGCTTGTCTCCACACCGCCTCAGGTGGAAGTCCCACTTCTGTCCTCCAGGGCCTGGAAAGCCCGCTCCCCGGTGCCAACAGGGGGGCTTGTCAGATGCAACCATGTCATATCTCCCTCACTAAATGTTAAATTCTGATGCCTTTTTTTTAACATGTGGCCACCTCGTGCTTTCTAAATATAGACACGAAAAATACAACGACTGGCGTGAGGGTCTCGTGTTGTGCTTCTTCTCGGAGAAAACCTTTTGTTTATTTTGTGCAAACTCCCCGAGTATCTGCGAGGTGATTAGAGGCACTAATTATGTAAATATGATAATCATAGACGCATTATTACTGCACAGATTTAAAACAGGATCTTGCTCATTAAGGCAGTATTCAAGTAGGGCGTTTAGCAGTTTAACCCACATTACAAATATGATACAAGACGGCTTTTCTGTCCATTAGGTTATATTTAATTAGAGATATATAAAAAAAGCTCTCACCCTGTCTCTGCCGACGAGGGAGCGTATGCGCTCCATAAGCTGAGCCACAGCGAGCGAACTCTTCAGCTTCTCCTCCAGGGCCTCCTGGAGGTGCTCCCACTCCCACGCTCCTAAAAAAACACACACACAGCCATCCACAGTCACACTGATTCTACAGGTCCTCAGCAGTACAGTCTTCAAACACACACACAGGCAAACTATTTTCTAGTTGGCGCTGCACTCTGAGCGCCCACATCCCTCACACCAAACACTCTGTTTTTGTCTACGTCGGTTTATATAATCTTTACTTTTTATGGGTGCAGCAAGAATCTACGAACATAAAGAATGAGAAGAAAAGGCTTCGGTATTATAAAGTCATTAGCTGCTATTTAATGATTCAAGATGTTAACTTTAGCTCAGCGTTCTTTAAACTTTTGTTATATTTACGGTAAGCTGCAGAAATAAACGTGTAAAATTTTGCACAATGACATCAACAAAAACAACATCTGGCTTTAACTTGAACAGAGTTCTGTCTCTTTAAAGGAGGTCTTCTAAGACCAAGGTCAAAGACAAGTGGAACTGTTTATTCCACCCCAGGTGACCACTACATAAGTAAAGATAACCTGAGTGCCCTACATTACAACACTCTTCAGATTAAATTATTTACTTATTAACCTTTATTTAACCAGGCAAACCCCGTTCAAATCACAGATCTCTTTTGCAAGGGAGCATAACATGCATGTAGTGGACTGTGGGAGGAAAGCAGAGCAAACCCACGCCAACCCAGACAGAAAAATCCAGAGTTCAAACTGGAGACTGAACCAGGACCTTCTTGCTGTGAGACAACAGTTAACCACTAATACCACTGTGCTGCCAGATTAGGACTGTGTGACTCACACAACCAGGAACACTTATTTCAGTGTGATGGTTACCATGATGCTGCTACGCTCTCAGTAATATCCAGTGTTTTTCCTGGTAGTCAGCATGGTGCCTCACCAGGATTTCCATCTATTGGGTTGAAGGTTGAATGGGCGGCTGTGGTGCGGTGGTACGACGGTCGCATTGTGACCAGAAAGTCACAGGTTTGATTCCCTTCCATGCCCACATGTCGACACGTAATCCCTAACTGTTCCCCAGGTGGTTACATAGATGCTCCACTTGGGTCAGGGGTCTGCAACCTTTTCGATCAAAACAGCCATTTGTGCTCCTTTTCTCACTAATAAAATGAGTCCAGAGCCGTAAAACAAGCTACAGCTGTGATTATCAACTGGTGGTCCGTGGGCCTTTTCAGGAACCTTTACGGTCAGCGGAGGTGACATTATTGAACTTACAAAATTTTATTATAATTACAGTGGGTTGCAAAAGTATTCATACCCCTTGAACTTTTCCATATGTTGTCACATTACAACCACAAACATAAA
>JAUBOC010000138.1:19035499-19046740 GCA_032275365.1 Anablepsoides cearensis | reverse complement strand
TTACTCAACTCAGTTAAGTGGAACCAGGTCACATAACTTGGTTAAGTAAATCCAACATCTGTTTTTTTAGAGTGTAGCTACTTTAATGTCATGACATATTTTGTAACCAAATAAATAAGTTTAAAAGTACAAGATACTAAAATGGGCTTTTTCCATTAAACAACCACTATGCTGTTCTAATAGAGCATAATATAATCACGAGTTGATTTTTATAATAAACAGGAATGTGAAAAAAAGTTCTGAGAAATTCTCTCGTTGAATTCTTTGTAGGGCGGAACTATGTATTTCGGTCTGTAACTCGGTCGGAGCTTTATATCGGTGCACATCTGATCGTTCAGTGACTTCCTTCTCCTCTCAGCAGATTTATTAAAACAAACAGTAAGTCTGAGACTTTACAAAGAAATATTCGGCCCTATAGTTATTGATCATGAACAGCAGTAAAAGTATTCACTTGGTGGAACGTGGAAAATTAATTTACGGAGTTCACTCTGTTAAAATGCAAAATGTAGCATAAGAGGCTAACAGGGTAAAGTTGTTTTAATTATACACTGACTGTAATTCAGTATCATACAAATTGAATACATATATTTTGTCTCGAAAGCCAATACGTAAAAGGAAGTAAATTTAAATGTTAATTGGTTTTTACCTTTCTGGTTGCATAAAAGCTTATGAAAATACAACATTTCTCTTAAGTAGGCTAATAAAAGCAATGTATTTTTTTTTATAAATAATTCAGTCTAACTGTTTGTATGAAGCTGTTTAAGTGGCTCTTTTTTATTTATGTGTATAATTAATATTCTTAATGCTTAATTCATAAAAGCTGCTTGTATAAATGTTGTGGATATATTTGTTGGTGACAAACCTAACTTTGTTTAACGAATTGTCTTTTTCCCAAAAAATATTTATACACAGATCCATATAATATAACAAAACAAAGACAGATAAACATTAATGGATATGGTTTTATCTGTTTGTTTTTTAGAATAAGTGCTCTCGATTTACAGATTTCTATTTTTCGTTAAAAATCTGACAGAAGAGCCATTTTAAGGTACTAAATTCGTCTTTGTTCATCCTTGTAAAATATTTATGTAAAATGCTCCTACTGTCCGGCATGTTTTCAATGTTTCCCTGCTTCAGCACACCTGAATGACTCATTAACAAGCTTCTGCTAAACTTGATGACATTCTGAGTAGGTAAAACATGCAGGACAGTGGGCGGCATGCACCTCTGCAGTAAACAATGAGAATGTTAATGATCCAGTTTAGCTAACATGCTGGGAAAAACATTGTGAAAATATGGATCATTTGTTTGCTTCTAGTTTTGACTGAGGCCTATTGGACATTGGCAGGCATACCTATAATAAATGGAAGCTGTGAGATAATGCTTCAGCCCAGTGGTGGATCTAGAATTTTTCTGAGTAAGGGGCCATCAAGGGGCTACAATATTCATAGAGGGGATAAGTATTTTTTTTAACATGCTTTCACACAAATCCCCAATTTTAGTATAGTGTTAACATTTAACCAGTCATACATGTTCAAACACTTGTAATGTAATTTTTTAAAACAGGTTACCACTTTACAATAATAATTCCTTATAGATGGTCATTAAAGAGTTTATAGATAGGTTATTATTCATCTGTAAACACTTAAATTATTAACAAGTGTTTATTATGCATTAATTAATGTAAAAAAAAGAGACTAAACTGTCCGGTTTCTTTCCAAATACTGATCCAAATCTGTTTGGGTATAAAACATTTCAGACTAGTTTACTACCTTGTCAGCACAATAATGATTAGGAAACACATATTTTAACATATATCATTGTACTGTATTACTGCATTATAAAAATCCACAAATATTACAGGGATCTTTATTGTAAAGTGTAAAACTGTACACTATTTTGGATGGGGTGGGATTATAACATTATGTTGTTTTTTTTTTTACTTTTTTGATACATCAACATTGTTGACAGTAGTTACATGTTTGAACAATAGTTTCAAATATTGATAATCAGCACTAATTTTTAAAAATTGTGATTTTTTTTTTACATTAAACACTAACTTTTGGCGTTTATAAATGTTTGTCATTAATAAATAATGTACTGTTTTACATTTTACGATAAGTCTTTGACAAATGTGAATATTTATAATGGAGTAATACAGTACAATATTAATGTTAAATTATGTGTTTCTGTGCTTACAATGTAGTAACCTAGTCTAAAATGTTTAATATATCACCTTTAGATTTAATATACGTGAACAGATTTGTCTCATTATTTGGTAAGAAACTGGGCAGTTTAGTCTCTTTTTCATCCTTAATTATTGCATAATAAACATTTATCAATGATTTATAAAGTGTAAACTTTACAGATGAATAATAACCTATCTATAAACTCTTTATAAACCATCTGTAAGTGGAGCCTTATTGTAAAGTGGTACCAAAAAAGCTTGCACAGTGAATTCTCCTCACCAGTTTTTCATACATTTTACTGTACATAGATAAAATATTCTCAAACACATAATGTGAGAAGATCCAGCCATCATTTGTCAGTTGAAAGACTTTTTTTTTTGCAGGATTGTTCAAATTTTCTTAAGAATTGAAGAAGGATTCTGTCAGCTTGATTCATTCTGGACTTTACTATTTGACTCATTAGCGCCTCTAGTGTTTGAACGTGGAACTGCATCCATCATCATCACTCTCGGGTAAAGGACAGATCAGTGACAGGGGCAATTGCCCCTAGAACCGCTCCTGCTTCAGCCTGTTTTTTCCAGCACAACTTACAGATTCTCAGTTGGATCTATTAATGTGTCAACAACACACCAAAGGTTCTGTTTGCAGTTTTCCCAAACCATCCTTGAACCAAGAAGTAGCGTGCATTGAAAGCCATGTGTTGACTACTCAGCTACCACCATACCAAATTTTAGCTCAGTATCTGTAAAAAATGAAGAGTTGTTATAGCCATTTTTTGTGTTTGCTAGGATCAGTTAGCTGTAAGCCTTAGTAACACCAGGGGTGATCAGCGTAAACTGTCCAAACACACACTTGTAAAAAATTATTTGTTTGCTTTTATTTTACTGAACAGGAAGATGGGTCTGCGAGCTTGTGGGTTCATAGTGTTCCGCCGCCTTGTTGGCAGCATTCCACCACCAGGCAACGTGGAGTATCTCCTCCTGCAGACTTCCTATGGAGAACACCACTGGACCCCACCCAAAGGTGGGTTTGAAAAGTCAGATCAGATGAATCAAACTCTATTTATATAAACATTAATGTTTCATCACTGTTAACATTCAATACGCTCATTGTCAGGTCACGTGGACCCAGGTGAGGACGACCTGACCACGGCCCTGAGAGAGACCAAAGAAGAGGCGGGGCTAGGGGAGGAGCATCTGCAAGTGCACAACGGTTTTGTGAAGAAGCTGCAGTACAAGGTCCGCGGCAGACCCAAAGAGGTGGTGTACTGGCTGGCCGAGCTGAGAGACCCGGGAACGGCGGTGACTTTGTCCGACGAGCACCAGGACTACCGCTGGGCCCAGCTGGAGGAGGCCTGTGCCCTGGCCCGGTACAAAGACCTGCAGGACACCCTGAGAGCAGCTCACAGACACTTAGAGGCTCAGCAGGACTGACGGGGATGTGTCAGAAAAGACTTAAAAAGGCACAAGTCATTGAAAATACTGCTTTGAATTTTTTTATGCTAAAATCATCAGGGTGTTGTGGCTGTGGGTCATGTTAGCAAAATATCTCCTGAACCAATCAGATTTTAAAGAAAGAGTAATATGCATTTCTTCAAGGAATGCTAAGCCTGTCATCAGTTTTTACGGTTTATGTAAATGATTTATTGAGTGGTCTTATTAATTTATGGAGAAGATGGTCTAAAGTGTACTTGAAACTTAGTCACTTGTAATGAAGGTTATTTGAAATATGCCAAACACAAAACTAAGTGGAGAAAATCTAAAGGGAGTCTTAATGTGTAAAAATATGAGGAAACTGTATTTTATTTGGTGTACATTTATCATTCACATATTCTATAAATTCTCAGTTCACTATATGTGAAAAAGAAAATATTCAGATTGTTTGCTCTAGTTTATGCAAATTGGGGGGAAAAACAAACTAAAATGAAATCCTGCCACAAGGGGGAGCCAAAAACACATTTTCACTCAGTGCTGCACATCAGTCTTTAGACTAAATAAGATCTAAACAGGAGAACTCCCTAAATAAAAGCTTTAAACGAGTTTCAAAGACAAACTGTTTTATTTCATTTATTTTTTTTTGATAATTTTACAACCTAACCAACGTTTCATTTGCATATCACTCCTAACTTGAGCCCAAACGCCTACTTTCTGTTTCATCTGTGCTTGATGACATATAGGTTTTAAAATCAGAGCCATTTGCAAATAAAACCCAACAGCGTGTTTTAGCAATAAAAAAAAAATCTCTGAGTGTGATTTGCATCCTTACAAACACAGGATGACGGGAAGAAAAAAGGACAGCATTAATAGTACATCGTGGAGACGTGGACAGGTCAGTGTTTCAGTGTGTGACCCTGGGAAATCTACTCACACCTTGAGAAATACACAGCTGTGCGCACACAAACATGATCTCACACACATTAAAGGATTTCATTCAGTTTTTGTATGTACTGGAACTGTGTGTACTGGAACATTCAACATCTCAGACTGGGCTTTTTAGTGAGTCACTTTGTACTTTTATGATAAATTTAACACATAACTTTATGACTTTCTCCAATTGTCCTAATCATAAAAGTCAAGGCAAATATTTGTTTTAAATGTTTGTCACCAAAAGGCCTTCAGCACAAAAGACAAAAACACTAAACTTGGACTTCAAAATTACACTATAATGGAGTTACTGCTGCTAGTTAGCTTAGCACGAACTGCTTCTGTCTCAAGTTAAAAGGTCAAAATTCTGTTTAGTTCGTAATGTATAATCAGTAAAAGCACATTATTTCTAAGTTTTCCTACAGCTGTCGTGGACACATTTTGTTAGGACTGGACAAAACCAGGCTAAATCAATCAAACATGACAATATCAGGATTTTAGAGGGAGACAAACCTTTTTTCTGTTAAAACAAAATTGTGGATTCCAAACTTTTAAGACATCTTTAGCCCTTGTTATGTTATAATTTAGAGCATATTTTTCCTTACAAAAAGAATTTGTCTCATCTAATTGTATAGTTAAAACATAATTTGCAACTTTAACCATATTGTGGAACGACTAGCAATAATCAATTTACACAACAGAAATGACTTCAGCTTTAAAAAGTAATAATGCTTTAAAGCAAGTTACAAGGCTTTGATGCAAAATGTTTATAAAATTTCATCATAATTATTGATTTCTTGATAATACAATATTGGTTTTGAGAGTGTAAAAAAAAAAAAAAAGCATATTCACTTGGTAAAACTTCCCGTAAAAGGGTGAAATTAGATTGCTGTAAGGCTTTCGGCAACAAAAGTCAATTTGCAAATTATTCTTATATCCGTGTTCAACTTTCAGCCCAATGCAGCGAAGGCAATTTCAATTGAAGACTTGAGAGGAAAGAAAAGGGCAAAAAAAAAACTGTTAAATTCAGATCTAAGAGTCAGATTTATAATTATTTCTAGGACGTTTTGAAATTGAACATGCTTTATGGAAATTTTACACAAGTATTGTTTGAAAAAAGCAATTTATGATTAACATGAACTGGGCGGTTTAGCTGAGGGGCCGCAGGACATAATACGCTGATCAGCCCAAACATATTCAGACCATATTTCTACCATTGAACAGTGGAGTAGCTTTTAAAAGACAATCGTTTCAGGTGATCCCAGCATACTTTTCATTAGTCAGGAGTGATTAAGTCTCTACAGGATGGGCAAAAATGAGAACCACGTCAATGAGAGTTCCAAACCTGAAGCATCTACCCTCCTCCCTTTGTGCCAACATATCAAATCCATCACAGGTCCGGGTCAAAGGGGGGGGGGATCGTCCTCAATAGAATCCAGTCTCTGTGAGCCTTGAGGCACAGGACCAGCAGATACTGTTCCACTCCACTGGCTTCACATCGAAATCCAAAAAGGAGTTAAAACAAAAAGCAGTAAACCCACTGCATGCATCCATCGGTCCACAGCCTTTAAAATGAAAGCTTGCGTGTGTGTGTGAGGTGTGTGTGGGGGAGGGGGGTGTAGTCGATTTCCGTGGCATAAAAAAAAAAAAAAAAGTAGAATCCATCCATCTGGATCTCTGGTTTGCTCCAGTGCTCTTTTGTGTAGAACATGACAAAATGTGTAGTTTACATGGTGCAGCACAAAAAAAAATAATAAAAACATTAGTCCACACTGTTCTCTTCAGAAGCAATAACACTCAGAGGTTTGGAGTTTTTCTACTTGTCTTTATCTTTCGCCGACTGAGGAGGTGAGTCTTTTCTCAAGTCCAAACGTTCACTTTGGGCAAACCTGTTTATCGAACAGAAGTCTGAAGGGATTCCACAGGAGGAGGAGAACCAAAAACAAAAACAAAAAAGAAGAGGGAACCCTGACATCATAGCCATGACGACTGCTAAATGTAAACACACACACACACACACACACACACACACACACACCATAAGGTAACAGGCAATCAGTGCCACGTTCAAATGTGTACATATGAGAGGTGATTGTTTTTCTCTCCATCGATGGAGTCAAACAACAAATACTTCAACATCTAATGGCTCCACTCTATTCTGAGGTCAAATCCCTACAGTGTATTTAGTTCTTTCTATTTGGCTTTTACCCAAAAGGAGAAAAAAAAATAAAATAAAAAGTACTCCGACCTGAACCAACAGCGTCACTCAGTCAGGCGTAAACACTAGCAGTGGATTCGAGACTATTAGAGCACTAACTATACAGGAAGTAAGAAAGAAGCAGAGATTTGTCTTTTCTTAGTCTTCTTTGAATGTTTTTACTCACTCAGTGAAAGTCTACCGAGGCCCTGAGGTTTAAGAGGCAGAGACAGGTGTGGGATCATGGTGGGGAAACGGTCACGCACACGGAAACTTGTACTCAACAAGGCGACGGAGTCGAAAAATCCAACAGAGAGCCGTGAGAAACAAGGATGTCCTGAATGACAGCCAGACAAAAAAAAAAAAAAAAAAGGCTGGCCTGCTCCTGGACTGGATGTTGAGCCGAGTGTCCACGAGACATCCCACAGGAGACGAGTCGAGCAGGACAGGGTGTGAACCAAATAAAGGAAACAAGGACAGACAGATCCAAACATCTCTCAAGATGAAAATAATTAGAGCCGGTCAGTGACAGTGGAGTTCAACAAGCCACCATGAGTCCAACTAGTTTTCATCATTTATCAACACTACAACAATCTGTTCACCCAGAAAATGGTTTTAAGAAAATTAATTATTATAAACGGATACAAGTTTGTTTCATTTTTGGTCAGTGCAAGTTAGTTGATTAAATACAAATATATTGAAATAATTTGTGAGTTTTTCCAGATAATAGTTGCTATGTCCAAACATCTTAACCAAAAGTGGGAAATCAGTAAAAGCAATTTGGAGCCACTTGTTGGAAGGAGTGTCCTAAAACAAAGTCCAAACCAGAACCAAACAGACTTCAGGAGATGATGGAGTCTAAAGCACACAGATCATCAAAAACCAAGGCTAAACTAGAGAATTTGCATTGATTCCTTAATGATGAAAAATGTCTGCAGAAAAAATAAAAAGGGGTACAAAACTGTTGTAAAATGGCCAAAAGAAAAGCTAATATTAGCAAAAAAAAAAAGTAGCTGGAAAAGCTGAATCTAGCACAAAGAAGCCAAAAGAGGAAAGAAAGTAGCTAAAACTAGCAGAAAAAAAGATGAATTTAGTTGAAAAAGGCTCACATTAGCTGAAAATAGCTAAAAAGTTGTTTGAATGGTAGAAAATGGCTCATAAAACCACAAAAAATTAATTGGCAGCATAACTGAAAAGAGCAGAAAAAGCTGAAAAAAAAATTTCATCAAAAAAAGAAGCTGAAGGAAGCTAAAATTAGCAAGGAAAAAAACAAAACAAAAAAAAAAGCAGAACCAGAACTAAAAGGTGTAAAGTGCAGGAAAGATTATTCTGAAGGGTTTAAGGATGCTGAAGACGTCTCTATTCATTTTCTATGAAAACAAAAATACAAAATGTCTTAAAAAGTATAAATTGCTAAAAAAAAAAGGAATATCCAGAATGTCTGAACGTTTTGATATGAGACGTGTTGAAAAAGCACAAAAAAATGCGGAACGATACGTGTTGAAAAACGTACGGAACCAAACCTGATCTGTGTGAATGCTTTATAACAACAAAATGTGTTTTGCATGAACAGATAAATTAAGTATTTAAAATATTTTAAATGACACAAAAACTGCTAAATTTAAGGGTTTAAACCAAACAAGTAAGAGTTGCAGGAGAAAGCCTCAAACTACAGTTAAATAAATTCAGGTTAATAATAAGTAGTGGGGATGTTTGACTGCATGCTGACTGAAACGATGGACGAGGTTGAATCCTCAAGCTGTGAGTGGACATTTCTAGGAACTAAAATATCTCAACCAGGACTGGGATCATCTCACAACTCTGCCAAAACCTTCGAGTGCAAGCGGCAATTAAGGCAAATGGTGAAAACGCAGAATTCCGACTTTTAGTGAAAAACAAACTTTGAGAACTCAAACAGCGAGAATCATTGTTTGACCGCATCGGTTCAATAAATGATGAAAAGTTTTCGGCAGTAGACTTTTGACCCCACTGTACGTGCAAACAAACGCACCGACACACACACATGAACACACACACATTCCAACAGACTGAAAATAATGGAGGAAGGTGGGGGGGGGGCAGCGCCGATGGCAGGGAGGAGTTTATGACCCAGATCATCACGACTCCTCGTTCCCGGAGTCGTCCTGGTTGTCGTAGTGCCTGGTGGACATCCCGCCGTCCTCCACGCCAGTCAGGCCCCCCGCCTCGCCCACCGACTCCATCTCGCTCTCGTCTTCGTCCTCGTCCTCTTCCTCCATGTCGTCGTCGTAGAGGTCGTCGTACAGGAGGTCCGAGCTGCTGTCCTGAGAGGGGACCCTGGTCTGGACGCAGTACTCTGCCAACGTGGTGGGCACCTTCACGCCGTCGCGCTCCGCCTCGGCCGCTGTCGACATCACCTGCTTCCTGTTTGTCAGTTCCAATCAGAAAGAAACTTTAAACCAGGCGCTCTGACTGTGAGGAAACAACGTGTGTTTCCTATAAAGCACACTACCTGATGATCTCTGCATACTCCTTGTCCTTGCCTTTGCTGTCCCGCCACTTCCGAAACATGACGGAGGCGTCCACGTTGGCTGGGGAGAAGGTGTTGGGCTCATTGAGCAGGGAGATCACACTGAGGAGGATGGTCCTGATCACAAAAACAAAAAGTTATCATAAAACAGGAACATTAAAACCTCCAGTCTGCTCACCAGATGACAGAAGAGGCTTTTTCAAACTCGACTTCCTCTCTTCCCTCCATGTGGATCAATTACACCCTACATCCAGTGCGCTCTGATTTTTCAAATGCGGACTCAGCACTTTTTTCTCAACTCTGCAAATGTTGCTGACTTGCACAATTAGGAAGAAATTCACAAAGACGCCCTGCAGGATATTCTCCATTTTTAAATGTCGGGGAAGAAAAAAAATGTCAAAGGCTTTTAAAAACTCTTTTTTTAACTATAAGCTTACCTTGAATATGCAAAGACTGGCCTTTGTCATTTTTTGCACTCACTTATAAAGAACATCACAGGTTGAATAAATAAAAACTCCACTCTTATGACTTCCCTGCATCATATTGTACATAATAAAAAGCTAGATGTGTAATATGTTTGAATTTTGCTTTTAATTCTCAGCTTTCTTACCACCTTGCTTTATATATTAAAAATGTGTATTTTTCAGGCACATACATCAATTTTATACCACAGTCAAGTAACAGTGTTACCATCAGTTGTTATGAAAAGGCTGTATATATCTAAATAAATGTGACTTTGCATCAAAGCCTATCTAAGCCTTGGCATTGGCCTCTGTCCCTTTAAGAACCTCCTACCGTTTCAGACACTCCCACTTCAGCATGTTTTCAAACAATGCTTCAGGGCAGTAGAGCTCTGTGGGGCAGGATCTCAGCTGCAGACTGAGCTCCAGGGAGGAGCTTTGTACAAACAGGCGGTGCTTTGTATGAACACGTGTTTAGGCAGCTCCACATGATTACAACAGGAGATTCAAGGATTCTCAAACATGCATAAATGAATCAAAGCATCACTCTGGGTATGTTTTTGATGAGGGAATGACATAACATAATATAAAGCTCAAAAAAGTTGATTCTGAACAATACCCCCCCTTAAGTCAATTGTTTGTTGTTCACAGGAATGTCTAACGTAACAAACATTTTTTGTTATAAACAACTTGTAACCACTACGGTTGGGCATCGAGTCTCAAGTATTGATTGGAACCTGGACAAACATCTTAATTCTCCTGGAATCGTTTAAATTTTAAAATTCTGATTCATAGTTTCAATACTCATTTTGCCGACTGGAAGAAGCCGCCGAAAACCAACGAAGAAGAATATGCAGGGACTGGTATTCCCTACATTGTGAGACTTTTTTTTTGGCATACACACCTACTTGTGTGGACCTAATGTTATTTATGGGGACCTGAATCTAATCCCCATGAGGGGAAATGCCGTTGGTGGGTCAGGGGTTAAGTTTAGGACCAAGGTGGGAATTGAGTTTAGGTTAGTTTTAGGGTCAGGTCACCTGTGAGGTTAATGGAAGTCAATGCCATGTCCCCATAAAGAAAGCTGTACTAGATTGTGTATGTGTGTGCGCGCGAGTGCGTGTGGACGGGTTTTTCCTACAACATGGGGAAATTGTGTGTGTGTGTGTGTGTGTGTGTGTAGGGGGTGTTGTCTGCGAGCAGTTTAGTGGAGAGGAGGGTGCAAACTCAACAATACCTCAGGGTCTGAAACATTAAAAAACACTAAGTTCTTGAATAAATATGTGAGATTTTCTTTATATGTCTGTATTCTTGAAGAAAATGAGGACATTTTGTGTAATTTATGGACAATCAGTACAATGTGACATGTATGAACATTAGTGTGTTGAAAGTGTACTTATCTGAAGGCCCTGTTAGACTAGACAACCTATGCCGACTTATGAACATTTTAACCCCTTAGCAGTTGGCCCTGAAATTCCTTAAAAGCGTTTTGACATTTTTGAAAAACCTACCCAAATTAAAT
>JAUBOC010000138.1:19020030-19033197 GCA_032275365.1 Anablepsoides cearensis | reverse complement strand
ACTTATTGAAAACTCAAGACAGCCATAACATTATGTTTCTTTACAAGTGTATGTAAACTTTTGACCACAACTGTATGACCAAAACCCAAATGACCAAATACATAACGAGGCTACATTTAGCTCAATAAAGTGTTTAAAGACAGAAAGTTACAAGACAAACACACATATTGTTACATATATGCACAAAACCTTTTACCTCATAAATATTTGGGTGCCACATCTTGGTGAGGAAGCGGAAGGTGGGAGGGGAGTATGGGTAGTCAACTGGGAACTTGATGTGAGCCTGGAAGACAAACCAGAGACAGGATTTCACCGACATCATGACTTTTGTTGGAACCACAAATTGATGGAAATGAGGAGAGTTTAAGAAAAACAGACTGCAACTTTCTGGAAAATATTCTCAAACATGACGTTAAACAGAAACAAGACTTTTCCCCCCTTTAAGACTGATCTTCGTGTGTCCAAACTTAGGCGACACAAAAAGTGTTTCTCTTTCATGATCAAACAGCTTCACACTGACCAACTCATCTAACATCACAGAAGTACAGCCACTAATCTGAACCCCATCATCAAGAAGAAACAATGCAGCTCATCATACATTCAGCCAAACAGTAACAACATGAAGCATCTGACACCATTTATTTATGTTGTTTTTTTAAGAACTACACATTAGAGGACATTTTCTTAGGTAATTTGTGTTCTTTTCATTTCATTTCAGGATTTGTGCAATAATTATGCTAAAGAGCTGCAGGCTTGGGTGTGTTCATGCCAGGCTCAAATTAAGCCGTCAGGGGAAGATGATAACAGAACGCCGCTTTAAAACACAGGGTTCAAAAAAAAAAAAAAAAAGGGAAGGAAAGAAGAAGTTTTATCTATTTTTCAAAATTATTGTCAGGGATTTAAAAACAAATAAATTAATCTTGAAATTGAAGCATAAAAAACACTTTGTGAGACTTTTCCAATTTTCCCACTGAGGAGTTTTTTATTCTGTGACCACTCAATTGTTTTGGATTTATTAAACTAATGGTTTTTATTTATTTTTGTTTTGTTACTACTTTGTTAGAATTCATGCGTAAATTGTTTATTTTTCATTCCTCATTTTTCATCATAGGTCAGGTGGATTTTGTACAATTACAAAAAACGTCTCATTCAGTCAAAGTTTTTAAGCCAAATAAGAGGATCATTGGGTGGAGAGAGGCTGGTGAAAAGCTATGTCTACAAGAAAAAAATTTTTTTTCTAAAGTTTAACAAAAAAACTTTAATTAATTTTAGTTGTTTTGTTTGAACAATGCTTTCACAACAGGTAAAATGAAAAGGATTTGGTGTTTTCAATTAATTTCAGAGTCTATATAAAAATAAACATTTTTTTAACATTTACAATTTAAATATTTGGAAATTAAAACCTGTGATGTTTTTGCATAAGGAAGGTAAATTCTTGCAGACTGTAGTCTGGCTCCAGCAGCTCATGTTGGTTAAAATCCTCAATCATCCACACAGCAATTCTGTTTGGTGCAAACAAAATTTACTCAACTCCTTTTGAAATCTTGACGACCTTTTGATTCTCATCACAAAACAACCACCCAGATGACCCTCAGGAGGGATGGGAGGGAGAGTGATCTGCTTGGGAGTTCTACAACTCAGGAAATGAGGAAGAGGCCAGGTCGGTTTATGAACCTGGAACGTCACATGTTGCAGTTGGAACTAAGGAAACTCCTCAACCGAGAAACAAAGTGAATCAAAAAGGCCCATCTGCCTTTATTAGAACTTATTAACACCGTTTGTATGATGTGTCTCACAAAAAAATACAATTTCAATAAAATAAATAAAAACATTTGGCCCTGACATTTAATCATACAGGTTCCTTTAGATTGACAAAACATTTTGACAAAAAAAAGTCTAATCTAATAAAAATATATTCTTGAAAGGGGACTGATGAGTCTCTGACGCAGTTTGAAACAAGTTCTGACTCCTCCTCGTCTGGAGAAACTAAGTCTGTATTGGAGGTCCTTCTACTCCTGGTACTCTTAGATTTTAACAACTAATGTGTTGATTGTAGAATGTTGTTTTATCTGGTCTAGTGAATATTATTGTTCTATAGAACCTTTAATGTTAGTCCTTACCTTTATCTCCCAGTCCCTCATCCTCTGCTGTGCCTCTGATGATCTCATTCCTAATCTTATCCATCCTTTTTAAGGAGAACCTCAACATCTTCAGCTCTGACACCACAGCCAGTTGTCTCCTGTCTTCAAACAATACAACCAAGCTGCTCTCACTACTCTCTTATAAACCTTTACTCTTTTGTGACAAATCACTCCTAAAATGTTTCTCCATCCATTCCATCCCGCCTCTTCTTCACCTCTTCACCACACTCCTCACTTCCCTGGACAGTGGACCGTGAGTATGTGAAGTTTGTGACCCCTGCTCCTTGCAGCCTCACTGTCCTCCCTCTCATTCACACACGACTTTTCTTGTAATAAACACAGAAAAGGCAAACTATTCTAGTCATGCTTTTCTTTCTCTTTGCCACGACACCATTTTTGATGGTCGCAAAGCTAATTTGCTTTACAACCAGCATGTGTTGGGTTGCAACAAAGTCACTGCAGACCTGGTCAGCCTCAGCAGTTCCTCTTACCCTGAAAGAATTTTTGACTTTAACACCAAACTATTTAATTTTCTTTTTTTTTGCTCCTGACCCACCTTGAAGTAGCCTCCCTCGTACAGAGTATTCGGGGGCCCGAAGATAGCCACTTCCCAGTTGTAGAGGTCGGACTCTTCGACCAGGGTGATGCGGAAGCCCTCCACCGGCTGCTCCTGCAGAGACTTCAGCTCCATCATCAGGGCCTTCTGGGAACTGGGGGTCGCCTGGTGGGCCATGGTATCTCCTCTTGTGACACCAGGGGCCACGGATCAGTGGAACTGAACACAGGGAACACAGAAATCTCACGAGTTTCATGTTACGGTCTGGGCTGCACAGTCCAGAATTTATCTATCTATCTATCTATCTATCTATCTATCTATTTATTTATTTATTTATTTATTTATTTATTTATTTATTTATTCTCTCCCCTGATTTAATAATCACAAACTGACTGAACAAACATTTTAGCTTCAGGAGTAAAAAGCTACAACATTTTTTTTTTTCAACCCAAACAGCCTCACAGGGCCTGCCAAAGCTAGGTTTAGTTTGGAGGCCCCAAATGGGGGGAAGCAAAGTTAATAAAAAGTGTTTACCTCTATTTCCTTGCACTGAAATATGTATTGGTTTCGTCAGAGCTGAAAGGGTAAACTCATTGGCTGTCCATGCTAGCGTTGTGTGTTAAACAACAGCAACAGGAGCAGAGGGTTTCCTCCTGAAGTCTACGGCTGCTGCTCCTCGTGTCTCCAGGATTCTTTGTGTGCCAGTGTTGACAGCTGACATGGAGCAAGTCTCAGTGTAAAGTCACCGTCTCCAGCGGCTCATTCTCGGGCTCAGACGAGGAGGTTCGGCGCCCCTGCCATCTCCTCGAGCTACCGGTTGGGGTTCAGGCAGGCGCTCAGCTGGTCACTGCTTGTTTATGTTTGTTTATGTGCTCCCCCAGCAGTCTCAACTTCTCCACACGTCAGCTAAACCCCCCACCGACCGAGGCAACTTGGTTGTGAAAAAAATACACAAAAAGCAGGTTCTCCGCTTTCAGCAGCGGCGTTAAACCATGACAAGGTCGAGCCTACGGTCCTTAAAAAAACAGGACGGCAAGTGAGAGATTTACACTCGAGCATTACAGTAGATTTAATCGATTTTTATTTTCCTCCCATCGATGCTTCCGGCTATCATTGCGCGTGTCTGCGGAACGTAAAGCACGTACGCGGGTCGTAACGTGACGTGCGCGCTCCCGACACTAGAGTCTTTTTTTTTCTCTCAATGATTTGTTATTTGCAGCTTCTTTTCTATAATTCAAAACTGGCTTCAATTTCCCTTTATCTTTTCTAAGATGACTTTTTTACAATATAAAAGCTTTTATATTATGATGACAAAATCGTCTTAGAAAAAATATTGGGAAATTAAAGTTCAACATTGATGTTAAAATAATTCCTGTACAACAATTTACAACACATTATATCAGTTGATGGAGGCGAATATTAGTTTTTAGGCAGTGTTGTCCTTTTAAATCAAAACAAACAGTTGATTAGATAAATTAACAGTTTTATATTGCACTTTCCCTTGTCTGTGTCAATTAAAGCAATTTTTATTGCTGGTCGTGGAACACTGGACCAGCTCTACTCCTTCAGCAGGGTCCTGGAGGGTGAATAGGAGTTCGCTTAGTCTACGTGTGTGTTGTGGACTTGGAGAAGTTCGAGTGTGTCCCTCAGGGAATCTTCCAGATGATGTGGTTGTATTGACTTCATCAGATCGTGATCTTCAGCTCTCACTGGAGCAGGTCGCAGCCAAGTGCCTCCAAATCCGATCGAGACCATGGCCTTTCAGCCAGAAAATGGTAGAGTGCCTATTTCAGGTTAGGGAAGAGGTCCTACCCCGAGTGGAGGAGTTTAGGTATCTCAAGGTCTTGTTTACAAGTGAGGGAAGAATGGAACAGGAGATCGATAGGCAGATTGGTGCGTCTGCAGTGATGCGGACACTATACAGATCTGTGTTGGTGAAGCGAGTTACTGGTTGATCTATATTCTTACCCTCATCGGTAACAAGATCGCAGATACAAGCGGCCGAAATGAGTTTCCTCAGGGTGTTTGGGCTCTCCCTAAAAAATAGGGTGAGAAGCTCAGTCATCTGGGAGGGACTCAGAGCAGAGCTGCTGCTCCTCCACATCGAGAGGAGCCAGTTGCGATGGCTCGGGCTGGGCATCTGGAAAGGATGACCCCTGGAGATGTCCCCCGCCTCGACTGGGATGTGGTTGAAGATCTTTCTGACGAGTTCTTCTGCCAGGCAGTCCTACCCTCACCCTAGAGACTCCAAGAAGGCCTCATCCTCCAAACTGCCATTCAGGGGGACAAACGACAGTCAGAGCTCATCCCCTGTTTGTGTAAGAGTACATTAAAACTGATTTCTTTAAATAGTGTGTTCTATTCTTCCAGACTAAATTATAAAGCATTTTATCAATTGTTTACTTGTGTCCTTATTTAGATGTAATGACAGAGCTGCATATGTCAGCCTAGAAACACCTTCAGCTTTTGAAAGGCAAGATTCTGATTTCTGATTTTTGAGCAGTTTTTAATGGCCATAAGTTCACACTTTTTATGTTAAGTGATAAGCTAGATGCCTTGGAAAATTCATGAATTGCTCTGATTGCTCTAGAAGTTTGTTTTTTGTCTTTTAAAAAAGTGTTGGGTTGTCCGCAAGTTGTGTTAATAAAAGTTTATAGCCAAATATTCCTTCTACTGCACTTTTTTAAGGATTATCAGCCATGAGTTGAACCACTAATTAAAATAGGTAAGGAGAGGCAGGGTAGCCCTGTCTTATTCCCCTGGAGAGATTTAATATGTGGGAAGTACCTCCTGGGAGCTTAATAGAGTTATTACTGTTTTAAAAACAGTAAAAACAATGTTTTTCTAACGCGTTTTCATTGCAGATTAGGAGTAGTTGCCAAAGACAAATTTATGTAAGGCTTGCAGAATAAATCGATGCTCCACGCACGGTATCAAAAGCTTTATAGAAATCCAAGATATCTTCTCATTATCCCTCCCACCCCAATGATTTTTAGTACGTGATCCTACGTCGTGTGGTGAGTAACGTCACGCAGGAACAGTTTGACAAGTCAAGATGGCGACCTACGCCGAAACAGGAAAGAGGTTCCGCTTCAAATAAAACTGATCCTGAGAGTAGCCTTTTTAGTCGCAGTGTCAGCTCGGTCTGGTGTCATTTGGATTTCGTAAAGACGGGACGGAGCAGATACCGGTGAGTTGGCTTTGTGTTTGTGTATGACCAGTATTTTTTGTTAGTGAGGGGCGGTGGCGTTTACAGCCAGGCCAAACAGGTGAAGCTAACAGTATTAGCACTGACTATGTAGCATTTCCTCAATTCCCTTTAAATATGACATTCAGTGGATTATTTCGGTCTGTTTATATCTTCTCTATACGCCAGGTAAACTAAAGTAAGCAGGGTTTTTATCCCTAAACCGTTTGCTAGCCGTCAGCGCGTCACGCGAGCAGCTTTTAGCTAAAGCTAATAATCATTTAGCCGCATTTTTGGAACTTTACAGTAATTTATGAGCTAATTGTGAAACTCCTAAGTAGACGAAAAGCACTGACTTCTGTCATGACAGTGTACTTTAGACAAAATTTAACTTTCTTAACCCTTGTTTGCTTATGTTATTGTTGTTCTTATCACTTCATGTTTATGTGTCAGCATGACAACACTCAGTTAAAATATCAAGGTGTATAATTTCATCTCCCAACAGCTATTATCCAAGAAATACTCCTAACATTAAACTCTTCACTCCTAGGAAATCTGACACCCAGATAGAGATCCCCTCAGATCACAAGATGTCTCCTGTACTGATCATGTGGGGTCCATGTCCAATGGATGACATTTAATCTGAGGGGCAAAACAAAAGCAAATAGACAGGAAAGTGCCAAGAGAAAAGCAACACGACTTCTCTTTTGTTTGCAATCCTGAATTATCTCTAGTAAATTAGCACAGTTATGTTCAGATATTCATTCACTAGTTTTGATTTGTTTATTCTTTCTCACAATTGTTTCTATTAAAGCTGTTGCACAAGGTTTAAATGTCAGACACACTACCATAATTATGCAGCTTCTGTGATGAACAAGGAACAAAAGAAAATGAATGAACTCTAGCAATTTTAGTTTGTTTTCTGTTTTTTTTTTACAGGGGATAAATGGCTGCGAGGAAATCTGGCACAGATGCGTACAACAATGGCAAGAGTTTATTTTTAATACTTTGTTAGTTGACTGTTAAACATAGATGCTTTGAGTTTAATATAGAAAAAAAGTTTGATCCAATGTCTGTCCTTTCATTTTATTTGTTCTTTTTTTTTCTATTTACAGGACCCATCAGCTACCTTGATGATGTTCCCTTCAAGATAAATGATAAATTTCGCTGTCCAGCCAAAGTGGGGTTACCCGTTGGTCTCTGTATGCCTGATTGCAGCCTACTTGCAGACACACAGGTTAGTCAGGAACAGAAAAGATGTAAATTTGCTCAGGTGTTACGTTGTGCAGTTATTCAAATGTCATCCCTTGTTACACATGTAGCCTCAAACTATTGAGGAAGCAAAAATAATGGCTAAAGCAGCAATGTTGATCAATGATGCTTTTGTGTTGTCATGCATTACAAATTCAGTTTGAACAGCAGTTTTTATTCTGTTCTCCTTTAAAATCCCAAACTCATGTTCCACATGGTTGTGGCATCTTTATCTCAGAAGTTGAGAAGTGGATTAGATTAATTATTTTCCAATGAAACACACTAGCTTCTTGCTCATTTGATGTTGTTAGTTTGTTAAATGATGATCATTTTTTTAAATAGTATATTCAAAAAAGCTAACCATGAGGAGATATTTAGGTTTCCCAAGTTCTGTTTGTCATTAATACGAATGGAGTTTACCTTCCTACCATATTCCTTTTTAATAGTACAGTCTGTCCAAAAAGTTGTAATATTGACACAAATTCAAAATATTTTTTCTCAGTCTTACAATACTAACCAATCATTACAACTTGTTCATAAACTTGACAAACCACCTTTACCCCTGCCCTTTTTTACTTTTTAGAATTCAAGCCTGCTGAATGAAAACATGTCCTAAACCAGAACTACTGAATTTGTCATCAGAAATTACATTTAAAATTTGCATAAATTGTATGTGGGGTGAAGAAGGGGGTTTTCTGCAGGGAAAAGTATCTCTTTAAATCCAAAACCACCTGTCAGAGTGAGCTAAGTGTCACTAACAGCTGACTACATGAATATGTAACACAGATGACAAAAAAATCCCCTGCAAAGCTTTGAGATCTTCAGCATATTCACTTTATTCATCACATTTAGATCTTGGCATCCCAACAGTTTGCTTTGTTTATATTAGACATATGATGAATCATTTTTTCTTGGAATATTAAAGACAAAAATCTGTAAAACACCACATCTTTGATTGTGACTAATTAAAAAACCTGCTGAAAAATCAGACATTTTAGGCAACAGCAATCAAAATCCTGCAAAATCCTCGAAGGACTAATATTGAAATAGTATCAGTAACCTCAAGCTTTTGATCTGTAGTTTTAACATGATGTGATTGTTACCAGTAGTGAGAGAAGAGATTTCTGTTGTTTTGTTCATCCTCCTCACTTTTCCTCCCACATTGTTTTGAACAGTATGACTTTTCATTGGAGAGGAGACATGTACGCTGGAGCATTGAACTTGCTGAGGCCCAAGCAGCAGCCACCAGAGCAAAGGAGGCAGCAGCCAAGCAGGAAGAAGAGAGCAGGGATTCTCAGGACATGGATGGTGGCAGTTGTAGTGGTGGGTTAAGCTCTCGGTCTGCTGCAGACGACCAGGACCTGCCTCCACCAGCAATGAACCCTGTTCTGGCGGGGCTGAGCCACAATGCCATTCTCACTCCACTGCCTGCCCCCAGCCTTGGCCCTAGAAAAGCCCAGCCTAGCAGTCCACAGTCACACAACCTCAATCTAGCTGACTTTGAGCGGGAAGAAGACCCCTTTGACAAGCTGGAACTTAAAACTTTGGACGATAAGGAAGAGCTTAGAAACATCCTACAGAGCCAGCCTCAACCTCAGCCGCCTCCCTCTGTATCCCCACCAGAGGTGTCTCAGCAGGGGTCAGCATCTCGTGGAAACAGCCCATCTCCAACCAGCACCAACACAAATGTGTCAGCCAAACCAGGCTTTGGCCACAAACCGAACGGCCTGGTAGCCCTGCTGGACATGGACAAAGTTGGACATCCTGGAAGAGTAGGGTTCGACACAGACGATCGACCCTGCAACATTCGCTCTCTGACTTTTCCCAAGCTGTCTGATTCTGCTGACCCAGAGCCATTAAAATACAGCCCTTTCCCCACGTCCACTCCAGCACCTCGACAGATTCTACCCAATGGGAGCTCGCCGACTCTACCAAAAACACAAGTTATCGTCGCTCCTGAGCCTGCCAGCAACAGCAAGAGCGCCACTTCTAAGCTGGTGAGTGTTAGCGAAAACCCTACAAAGCAAAAACATCTGTGAATAAAAATAAAATCCTTACCACCTTGTGAGTATTTATTTACTTAAATCTTTCCACCAGGCCAACCCTGGGTCAGGATCCTCTGGTCTGCCGTGCGGCGGAGCTCTCCTGAGCATGACACCCAGCGAACGTCAGTGTGTGGAAACTCTTGTGGGCATGGGCTACTCGTATGAAGAAGTCCTACGGGCCATGCAAAGACAAGGGCAGAATGTGGAGCAGGTTGGGGTCCCCATCACACCAAAGCACAAAAATATGCTTGACTAGCACATCATATTTGTAAATTTAGCACTCAATAAAATAAAGTTTTTTCCCTCTGTTGTCTCAGCAGTTGTCAGATAAATCAGATAAAACTCCTAAAAACAATCGTCCTGTTTAGGTGTGGGTTTGTCGGTAAAGAACCATGTTTGGATTTGGTTGGGACAAACTGCATGAACCCAATTTATTTTTGACAAACTACTTTATAAATGAAAGTTCTTTGGTTGATAAATATTGTCCTCCCCATACATGCCAATATTTCATAGATGTTGATCTGTTAGCGCTCAAAAAATTTGATGGGCATGACTCTAAGCTACTACCACACCAAACCTCAGCTCAGTATCTTAAAAATTGCTGAGTCACATCCGTTTGGGGGTTTGGTTAGGTTGATTAGCTCTGGGTTCAACCCTAACCCTAAATGCTGTGTTATGCCGACACAGCAGCTTTACAGAGCAATAATAAGATTTAATTCCAATTCCTGCACATTGCATCTTTAGGAGAGCCTACGAACACTGCATGTTAAAAATACTCAGCTGATGTGCTCTTCTTGGACAAATTGCTAAAATGTCCTTTTTGTTTGTCCAAGGTGCTGGACTATCTGTTTGTCCATGGTCGTCTGTGTGAGCGGGGCTTCGATGCCAGTGCAGTGGAAGAATGTTTAGACATGTACCAGTGCTCAGAAGAAAAGGTTTGTACATGTTCTACTCATCAAAAGTCAGTCCATATCGTCTCTATGATTTGTTTGTTTGCTGACGAATCAAAAAGATTATGCATTGCGTTCGTTTTTTTTACCTGTATTTTTATCCTGTTTTTTTCAGGCCTTGCAGTATCTGGAGCTCATGTCAAGGTTTGGTGAAATGGGATTCGAGCGAGACGCCATCAAAGAGGTGCTGCTGGTGCACAACAACGACCAGGACAAGGCTCTGGAGGACCTGATGGCCCGCGCCGCTGCTAGCTGAGCCAAGCCGTTTGGCTAAGCGAGCTCCTCTTAGGGCATGCTTCCTGCTACCATCCTACTCCAGCCCCCCCCCCCTTGCCCACCTTATCTCACAATGCCCTGCCCTCTGCCTTGGCTGTGGACAGGACAGCTGGGAGACCTTTCTTTCTGTGCTAAAACATACTATGTCTCAGCACTTTTGAAAGTTTATGTGCCTAGATTGGACGGAGGTATTTGTAACCATATGTACAAAAAAAATATGTGGTTTTGGGTTTAGGTCACTGAAGAGCACAAAGTAGGAGAGACTGGAAGATGTGGCTATGTTTTTTTTTATTTATGCCACTCTGTTGCTTCTTCATGCAAGTGTTTATCTGGACGCGAGGGAAACTGCAGAATTGAACAGAGAGGAAGTGGTGTTTAGCTGGTATGAACTTCGAAGACTCGCAAACCACAAAGCTGCCATCTTCAGTTTCTGACTGCAGACCTAGTAAATGGTGGCGTAGGGGCGAGCCGAGCGGGGGCTCTCCTTCAAACTGAACTAATTTGTAGTAAAAGCGAAAATAAAAAGGCACAGTTGCCACAGAGAGCTGACTCTCAAGAAGTGCCCTCTGAGCTGTTGTGCCCAGGACCTATTTCTGTTCTACTTCATGCTTTCTTACATTTGTCTTATTTTTCTGTTCATCTTTTTTTTTCTTTGGACACTTGTTGTGTCCGTTTAAAGGTTCTATTTCTTTGCTTTCTGTTTTAGGAAATTGCATAATTGATTATTAGTCATGATAACTCAAAAGAAGAGGAGTTCTCGTCGGCGTGCACTGGAACAGCCAGCTACAGTCAGAGATGGGCGGGAGTTCCTCTGTGGAGAATTGTACCACACGTTTCTCGATTCTCATTTTATTTAACATAGTTCACTGACACTTTGATTTAAGACTTAAGAGTTTGACACGATAATGTAAGATTTGTTAACTTACAAAATGTGATGCTATAAGTTGTGCACGTTAGATTTCAGGCTGGAGAAGAGCGGGAGGTTAAAATCCAGAAGAAGAAAATAAAGTTAGGGTTGTTTGCGCAGCCACATCACAGTGCAATAGAGACATTTCATGAGGTATGACTGTTGACCGGCACTTTGAGCCTCAAAAAAGAATATTGGAAGAAACAGAATTGTCTTTAAGCCTTGTTGGGATTGACGGAAAAGCTTTTATTTTGGTGATTTTTTTTTTTTTAATCGTTCATTCATTGTTATTGAAGTTCATACAACAAAATTTAATCAAACCAGGATAATTAACTTGCTTTTGTGTTTTGATTTTACTTTTTGATGGGCATCCCTCTTTTCTAAATGGAAATATTTCAAACAAGCAAGTGACATTTTCCCTAGATTTTAATTGGATGCAGTTGTTTCAACATAAGTATTTTTTTAAAATAAATAATCTGATATTGGGTCTTCTGAGTTCAGGCTGTTGAAAACATGTCTTCTCAGTTGTACTAAAAGCAGGAATGACTGAAATTTCTAATTATTTGAGCTTTGTGATTTTGACATAGCTTGTGAGGGGCATTCTAACAGCTTAAGGGCTCAAATTTAGCAAAAACGTGACTCTTAATTTGATAAGACAGGACCAGAAATTTGTAAACCAATCACACACAAGAACTTTATCCAAACTACAACCTGTTTGACAACCGACCAGTGAAACTCTTAATTGTGAAATGTAAAAATAATCAACAAGTGATTTTGAGACCATTTCACTGATGCTACAAAAATGAGACCTGCTTGTGGTAAATTATCTTCCCAGACCACAAACACACAGTGCAACGTTTCCTGAATCTGTTCAGCTAAAAATTTCCTGTAAAATGTTCCTTCCTGGTGCAGGTGATTAAACACGAATCTTATCAAGACGGAAAGTTCGTAAAGTTTCTTCAACCAGCACTTTAGGTTTGATGTGATTGAAAAAGTGATTTTATTTTATTTGCCTTCCTATTTACTGTGATTAAAATCAAAAGGGTATACCAATGTCACAAAACACAAGTGTTATTATTGTCTCCATACTTGACCCTAGTGTAGTTTTTACTCATCTTTTCGGTGGTTACACTTGTTCTGTCCTCCCTCCCGATTTAAAGGTCAAAAAATGTTATGAAATTAAACGTGCTGCATTAAGCTGACAGGTACATAACCTTATATTACTAATGCAGATGATTTGTCTTGGATCAGTCCAGACTGGAACAATACAAATGAGTGTCCATCCAGGTATTGTCCTTGTCAACTGGAAACATCCACCTGTGATGCTGAGTCAGCGGGAAAATAAAAACAATATGCAAGAGCAGGGGTCTGTGTGAAGCTGCATTAACTAGGAGATAAAGAAGGGAGATGATGTACGTACATAACAGGGGAGGCTCTACTGTGAATTTTTTTTTTTTGTCAAAGTTTATGTAATTATGAATATTTTATAAAAGCACCATTAAATGATGATCCACCTGCAAGATTGTTATTAAAGCTATGTTTGCCAATGTTTAATTTTAAGAGTTACAATGATCCTAAATAATACACTATTAAGCTTAATTATTTAGAGGAAAAAATAAAGAACTGAAGGATGATTTAAGACTTATGTACTACTGTATTACACTGAACCAGTAACAGCTTCTGTAAAACAATTTGCATGATCGCCTCTAATTCTTACTCTCAGATTATAAAAAATACATTTTAAACTACACCCATCAAAATGGATATAACTAACCCACATGTCACATATCAACCAAAGATTAGGCCAGTCTAGGCCCAAGCGGGGGGGGGGGGGGGCGGTAACGAGCACGCAGG
>JAUBOC010000138.1:18921850-18958057 GCA_032275365.1 Anablepsoides cearensis | reverse complement strand
TATAACATAAAAACATGACTATTTAAGGCTTGTTTTTACCTGTTCCCATGACAGAAGGTTCCTTTTTTCTGCTGGCTCCCTCTCTGCAAAACGAACATCCACCACTCCTGGCATGTTCTCTGCACCAACAAGGACATGTTATTTTATTAGTGCAATGGACACAGTTTGTAAGCTAACCTAGGATAGCTGATGTTAATGCAAATTATTAATACAAACCTAGTATTTGAGTAATGCCGAGTGTTAGCCTCTCAGCAAAACCTTTGAACAATAAATCCTCCTTTGCTCCCTCCATTTGGATTTTGGCGACCAAGTATTTTAGTAAAATAAGGTAAGATCCTCTTTTAACACAAACGCAGCATCCTTCACTTTTGTTCCTTTTAGGTCAGCTGATAACCGCACAGGAAGCGACGACGGAAGCTTGGATGCCAAAGTGACATATTTATCAGCCAATAGGAAAGCATGTTTTTACAGCCTCCAGCCTATCAGAGAAGGAGTTGTAAAAATAAAGGCGGGGCTAAGGTTCCTTAGCAACGCTTGGCTCGCAGGGAGTGGTGGCGGTTGTTTCAACATGGCGACAGCCTCGAAAAGGAGAGACGACTCCGGGATATTTTGGATGAATGGAGGTATACTTTCTTTTCTTTGTTTATTTTAAATTAATAAGCTCGATTTAGCACTTCAGAACTTAATAGAAAGCGCAAAGTTTTTCCGCAATATTGAGGGATTTGTTTCGTTTTTTTTAGACAGGAGGGGGAAAGTAAGTTTTCTCTGAGGAAGTACATGTTGTTAGCTGACAAGTTAAAAATTAATTCTCCTTTATGTTAAGATTTGATAGCTGCTTTCAACGTTTAAGTCTGTCGTGTTTCCTCTTAATTCAGCCTCAACATTGCTTAAACCGGCTAAAGCTAGTTTGGTATCTAAACCCTCGAGCTTTAGTGCTAAAACAGGATAAATAAAGTAGTCCTTCTCATTATGTAAGAAATATAGTCTGGAAACTGAATAGATAAAATAAAATCAACTTGCTGTTATAGTTAAAGTATGAGGATTAAATGCAATTTTTAGTTAATCTGAGACAACAATCAATGCTACCCAAAACATGCTTGTTTAAGTTGTCCTATCCCTGCCTCTAAATTTCCATAACCTAAAGGATGCCAAGTCTATTAGCTAACATTTGGCCAGTTTTGCAGATTTGCCAAGCTTCAGTTTAGTTTCACACATTTGTTAGTGTTCTTCAAAGCTAAAGTGACTGTCTTCTCTACGCAGCGTCTGATGAGGACCAGTCTTTGGCATTTGTTCCTGGTGAGGCTCATACCATTTTGACAAGTCCTGGTCAAATTATGTGGGAATTTTTAAATGTATCTACGTAATGTTTTTTTCCCCTCCTGTTATGTTTTTCTACTTACTGGCTCAGGGGTTGACAGAGGAATGAAGACTCCAATGCATTTCAGTCTCAGAACAGATGGCACCGGTACATCTGGTAAAAGAGGATCCAAGCTCAGAGTGAAGCATGGCTTCGACTGTAAAAATCAAGACACACAAAAGACAGCAGAAAGAAGAACGGGACACTTGGAAAGTAATTTCTCTGGAACATATACAAACGTGCCAGTCCAATATGTTGCTGTACCGAGCATGCACACCATCTCTCAGTCACAAGATGCTTTGTCACAGGTAAACCATTGGGCTGCTATCCTCTTTGTATCATAGATTAAATCTTTCATTACAAGACATAAGCAATTCACTGTTCACTACAGCATATTAGTAACTGTATTTGCTTGTGAATAATTGTTCACACAGGTGAACTTTGAGAACATCAGAGAGAGGAGTGAAGTCTCTTTGAAGGACCTCTGTCTTGAAGATAAGAAACGAATTGCAAACCTGATTGAGGAACTTGCAAGGTAACCAACATCATATGATAGTAGGCTGTTACGTGTTTTTAAAGTCACAATGAATTCTATAGTTAAATATCGCACATTTGTATGTCATTTCTTTAGTCTTATAAATATTTAACGTAAACGCATTAATGTTGTACATTGGTCTCTGTTCCTCTCCAGAGTAAGTGAGGAGAAAGAGGAGTCAATGCAGCGTCTAAAAGATGAACAGGGGAATTTTGAACGCAAGGTCCAGGAGCTGGAGCAGCAGAACCTGATGATAGCACAAGAGAGGGAGAGTATCCTTTCAATAATAGGCAGGAAACATGGAGAATCAGATAATGCCATTAGCAACATGTGATTTAAAAAAAAATAGTTGCCAACTGTGTCATTTATTAAAAGAAAGATGGGGCTGAGAAAGCTCCAATGGCTACAGTTTATCACAGAGGTAATGAAATTCTTATGCAGATGGCTGATTTATTAATGGTCTTTGAATGATTATCATACAACTTTTTTTCTGTGCTAATTGCTATTTAGTGCCTTGTGTTGCAATGACATCTCCTAGATTATGAAGCCTAATAAGAAGCACAAATCCTTGCATAATCCCAAAGTTTATTAGACAAAAAATACTTACCTTCTAATAAATGTTTCACAAAATGGGCAACAAAACTTAATACTGATTTAGTAACAAAGTTTGATGTTGTACTAGTTAAAACAAGAAAGCATACAAGACTATTTTTTGAAAGCAGATATTAGCCTGTTAGTGCATGATGTAGTGAAAGCACAAAACAAGTTACTGAATTTACCTAGTAGTTGCATTGACCTATTAGCTATTTAGAAGCAATCCTGCAGGGGGCAGTGTTGTCTCGTCTAAGTCTATTTTAAGGATTTAGGCAGGACTTTTCAGTCTGACAAAAGGCACGGAAATGGATGCATTCAGATTGTTTGATGTTTGCTGTAGTTGTCCTTTGTAATTTCTTGGAGTTTATCTACTGTTGTGCACAGAACCAATTTTATGGTTGGAGTCTTGGTCTGAACGGCCTGAATTATCATACCCTCTAAACATGAGTTTTGATATCAATGTATTATCTTGCGTTTCCTTCCAAATCCTCCCTGTGAGTTCAGAATATCTCACTCTGCTGAGATATGAGATTAGATGGGTCATCAGTTGATTCTTTGTCTTTGGGTGTTAGATGTACAAGTCACAACAATTCTGCTCAGATCACCAGATCATTACCATCAGTCTATATTTGGTTATAACAGACTGCAAACAATAAAGCGTAATTGACCCATCTGGTAATTTGTCTGATTGGCAATGGCAGCAAGTAAAATTAGAAGAGCAGAACTCCATTAAGGGCACTTTAACTTGGAGACTTGGCATTTACGCTGAACTTTTAACTTTATTAAAGGTATTTGAGAGAAAAAGGTAGTCAAACCCAAGCTTCTTGGGAGGGAGGGTGCATAGTCTTTAAAGTGTATACGAGACTCGTGAAGGCTTTTCTCAGGCAGGAGGTTTCGGTACTTCTTCGAAAAGGTTAAGGAGACACCAAAGGCAAACACACTGAGTGAGAGTCTTGTCAAGTCTAATTCCATTACGCCCCAGCTTATCTTATCTAACCAAGACTCAGGGTTGTCTGAGGTATAAAGGATGTGGTACTATACTTTAGCCTCAAGCCACCCAGGATGAGAAGGAAAAGTACCCTTGATATTTGGGATATTCAGCTGACATTTGCAATCGACTGGCATATAGAACCAAATTTGTGTTTGAGATAGGAAGGACGAATTTTGTACTTTAAGGCATGTTGGTCCAGGCAGAGATTACAAAAACGGTATACAGTTCTTCACTAGGTGCTAAATAAAGACACTGGAAACAGTCAGAAGTAACTAAGAGTTTGTAGAAAAAGGAATCATTGCATGCTATTTGAAAATACATATATTATATTGGATGATTTTAAGGAAATTTGTGTTTTTTCTTTTTTTTTTATTATACTAAAAACCAGGTCAATGTTTTCACATCTGACAACAGTTTCCATTTTTGTCTCTAGGTTGTTACATAAAGTTATACATAAACATAAAGATGTTTAAGTTACATAAATTGCGTAAATAACCAGTTTAAAATACAAACACAAAACACCCCACAGCACTCATCAAGGCTGGGGAACATGAGACAGAATACACTGATAAAACTATAGTAACATCATTAAAGTTGGCAGTCCCTAATGACTGCACAGCTTGCCTGAAAAAGTAACTTTTTATTAAAAATATCCCGTTTAAAATCAGTACTTAGGATGCTTATCGTGTTATTTTCTTGTGTAGAAAATGCTACTGCTGTAAAACCCACATTTTTGCAGAATTAAAAAAAAATCAATTACAGACTATTGTATGTGATTTAAGTATTGATATTTCCTTTCAAATAGTCATGTACTAATGTAAAGTTTAGACTTACTTTATGATAACTAATATACAAATAAAAGCCTAGCCTAGCATCTTTTAAAATGGCATGTAGCCTTTTCAAGTTAGACATTTTTGACTCCAAATGTTGACCAGTTTTTCATAATTATAGATTAAAACATCTTTGTATTTCTTTCAGTGGTTCAGACATATTGTGACTACAGACGGTAACACATGCACTCACACAGATGCAGGTAAAACATTATTGCCCGCCTTCACCATTTGGCGCTTGGTGATAACATTAGGAGCATCTGAGAGGATCTATTATTATTTTATTATCAGCTCAAGTGTTAAGACTATATGTTCACTAAGTCATTGCTTAAACAAACAAAAAAAAATTGCTTTGTGAGTTGTGTTTGAGTCTTTTTGTTTCATAGGTGCACAGCATATTTCACAGACACATAGTTATTTGTACAGATGGCCTGCCTAATGATTCAGTAAGATACAACTTGGTCAGTGCTTCCAAACTGTTACGTTTGGTTGTGATTATTAAGTCATGAAAACTGCAGACAGTAACTTTATCCGGATGGACTTTAGAAATTTCTAAGGATTTTCTAGATAATTAGCTTAAATGTGACGATGCTGGTTTATTTTCTTCTGTTCATTTACATCTCCATTCTGAACTGTATTCTTCGTAATCAGTGCTATTGTAGCAGTTATGTAAACCATCATCATCTTCTTCTTCTATTAGTTCCCTGTTTTTTCTTCCTTACACACTTTCATGCACTCAGCAGCACGCATCATGCATCCATCTTTTTCCTCTGTTTTCTTTTGCATTCCTGCTCATGCTCAAATCTGTTTGGCTCCGAGTACTAAAGCGGACTTTAAAATACCCCCACACCTCCTGTGCAAATTTGTTCCACCTTGAAATGGATTTCATTATTTCATTTGAGCCTCAGCCTGACAGGGAAGTGAATCATTTTGACAGGCCCCGTCTGAAGCCTCTTCACTCCAAGCCCTTGATTCGGGGTATTTTTGGAGCAGGAGGGGTGGAGTAAGTTATTGTCGGCACTTTGTAGCTCGGATGTAAACGGGCGGTGGGGGGGTTGCAGAGTGCTCCCACTGGATGATATCCAAGGCTGTGGAGGAAGTGTGTTTAGTGTGATGACATTCTGAGGGATGGAAGCTTATCAGTTCAGAAACCTTATGGCACAAGCTTTGATTACGTTAACAGGCAGTTTTATTGTTGCTCATTGCTGGAGGCAAACGTGTTTAATTTTTATTTTTTTGCTTTGTATCTCCTCGGTCTGTACAGTTTGTGTGTTTGTCTGTACTGTCGGCAAAATATCTCACAAGTCACACAACAGATTTTTACTGAATCTTCAGAAAGTAATCAACCTCTACAACTTATTAGCTTTGTAAGCAAACCTTGTTCAATAATGGCCGCAGCAGAAAAGGGATATTGGTAAACACAAAAAAGTTAGTTTTACAGAAGGTGACCTAAAATTTCATGTGGTAGTAGCTAAGCCTCATCCCCAACTTTTACTCTGAACTCAAACAGATTGTGCAAAATCTATAGGGGGTATTATGCAAAATTTACTTTTTAGAGCTTTATATCATGTTATAAAATTCCTTCATCAAAATGTGGAGCTGTACCACTTGCTGGTACAAAGCTCCGCCTATTTGTACAAAGCCACTCCCCAGAGCTCAGTCTGCAGCCGAGCTCCCGCCCCACAGAGCACCCCTCCCCCAGAGCATTGTTGTGAAGTTGTGTTGAAGTGTGAATGTCAAACGGTAGGAGGTTCTTAAAGAGACAGAGGCTCATTTCAAAGTGTTTGGATGATGTCAGTTTTATTTTTGATATACACAGCATTTTTATAAGAACGGAAAGTAACACAGTTACTTGATTGTGGTATAGAATTGAACTATGTGCCTGAAAAATACCTAATAACCCCCTCTTTGTCATTTAATATTGAAAACGACACTGCTTGTTAGCAGTTTTTTTTTTTTTTTTGAATTTCTGGCGTTTAATGGAACTTGGAGAAAGTAATCCTATGTTTACGTCTACAACTGACTGAGATTTGAACACAACCCAATTCAAGATCAATGTTAAAGCTAACTGACCTCATGAAACACACAAGTAGCTAAAACTCAGCTAACTTTTTGAAATTTTGAGCTAAAATTTGGTGTGGTAGAGGCTGAGCATCACCTACAACACATAGATCCAAAAAACAACAACAACTGGACTTTGATTGTGGAGCTGAAGATGTTTCACTTCCTGTCCAGGATGCTTTCTCAATTCAAAATGTCGAGAGCAGCATGTTGAGCCACATCTTTCAGCCCTGTTCATCTGTTAGCAAAATATCTCCTAAACCACTGGAAATTCCCAAAGCAGTTTTGTGTAATAATTTGAAACCAATTGTAGTTAATTAACTTTTGGAGTCAACTCCATCAACCTTAAATAGCATAAACATAAACAGCTAAAACTTATTAAATTGTAATAAGATTTTATGAAATTTTGTCAATTTTTAAAATGTTTTTGTATTAGTTGTCCTCAATTATGTGAGTTTAAATTAGAAATTTGATTTAAGAACAAAACAAAGTAGCATTTAGGTGAGATGGGGAGATGAAAGTTGCCTGTATTTTTGTTTTATTGACTTTTTTTTTTGTTAAATTGAACACATCACATTCTATCTTAGGTTTTGGTGAGGTGTGACCTTAGCAGCATATTCCATTTCTCTCCCATTTAAGATCCTTCATGCTGCATAAACAGAGCTCCCCCAGTGCAGATTTCCAGGATGCGATGTCCTTGTGATGTCCTTAAGTTTTCCATACAGCGCCGCTTTCATGGAGATCAGCGCAGGCATCGAGGAGCCCGAGTTAGACGATAGGTTTAATCAAAGTGTTCCCTCACATTTTCCCAGTGTTTATGGAAGCTGCTGCATCACATTTGTCTGGTGTCTGCTCCTCAATTCAAAGTCATCCTCGCTCTCTTCTCTCACCCTCCCCGTTTCATTTCCACAGCCTGATTGAAGTCTTCCTACAAGCAAAGTGTTTTCTTATTCAGTGTTCCGCCAACTATTTCTTCAATAAGACTCTTACTTTGAACTTTGATTTTCTCTTTAAATGGGAGCTTTTCGCAAATGGATGCTGAGAAACTCATCAGATGGGGGAGCACGGCCACTGTCGTAAAAAGATATGGCCTGGAGGAATACACTTTATGGTCAGCTTGAGGGGGGGGAGAGCGTGTGTACGGCTTGCTTTGTACACTTCCTGCTTTATTGTTGTGTTTGTGTGTGGGCTGTTTACAGTGCATGTGGGGGGTTTGCGCTGTTGTGTCTCGCTGTTTTGGTGTGTGCATCAGGACGTCAGGCTTGATTATTGAATGTGCGCGCGGGTGTGTCTGTGTGCAGCCTTCTTCGTTCTCGTGCTCATTATCTTTGTATGTGCCGATGTGGTGCGGCGCTGCCACCGTCATTAGTGGGCTCCTGAGGCGCAGCAGTAGTCCCGCTCCAGATTAGTTTTTCCGCGCCTGCCAGCTCTCTGTCTGGCAGATAGCCTGGCGTGGCGGAGCCCAGCTCAGCTCAACCCAGCTTGGCTCAACCCAGATGGTGAAAGCGACATGCCACAACAACAACTTTGATTTTGCTGGACTCCTCTCTCCTTTTTGTAGAATCGCTGCTCTCTGCTTTTCTGGTCTGGTGTGTAATTGGTCAAAGACGGTTTTCAATAAGATTGTCTGTTTAAAGGAGACACATGCTTTTAAATTTTCATACTTAAATCATTTAGTTGAGGTCTATATAAAGTGGAACTGCAATGCTTTGGTCTAAATTTCCCCTCATTGTAACTCCACAAGCCCCTATTTCACCCCTTTTTCTGAGGTGTGTCTCAGATCAACTCATTTTGAGGCTGTCTTTTTAAATCCAAACAAGGCACTTCACAACTCGCCCCTTCCAGCTTCCAGGGCGGTCCATTGTAATATGATAGAGGGGTTTACGACCATCTTGTGGCTCAGAAAAGTTTTATTTACAAATTAATTAAAAGATGTCAACAACGGACGACTTCCAGCCGTACATGTTGGAGCCAGAGTCTGACATAGTTCGAGACGAGGATGAAGACGACTGAATTGTAGTTGGTACGTCAAGAGATACATCACAAAAACTGAACAGTTTGAAAAATATGTCCCAAACAAAATATAAAGACAGCTACGCAGCACCGGACTAAATTTTACTTTTTTGCACTCCTAGAGACCACAAATACACAACAAATGTATTGAACGGCTAAAAACTTGGATTTTGCATGATATGTCCCCTTAAAAACCACCATTTATTTTTGTTTTATAATTTTTTTGGTTGACCTTTTTTCCCTATCACAGAACATGTTTGACCATTTATTATCAGCTCTACACAGTGATTTCCCTCTATTTTACATGGCTATGTCTTGGTTACTGCTGGTTGCTGAAAGGTGAAGTTGGACAATAAGGTCTCTGCTTATGTTGAACAAATTTTAATAAAACTTGCAGACATTGTAATCGTTAGCTTAACTTTTGGAGCCAACCCAATTCAAGATGGCTGCCGCAGAACTTAAAAAACACAAAAATGTCAAATTCAGTAAACTTGACAATTGTGCTAAAATTTGTGGTGTGAGTAGCTCATTAACACAACATGCACTCTCGACGTGACGTCTCGCAATACTGCAAGAGATTGTACATTATTTTCAAGGTTTGACCCAAATGACTACGAAAACGATTCTCAGCTGTTGCATGATAAACGGAGGGCAACATGCATAATGCTAGGCCTTTAATTTAAATAGATTTATAAATAAAAAAATGTTTTATAAAAAAAAAGTTTGCATCCGTTTGGGATACACCGTTTCATGAAACACAGAGTTTTCTACTGTATCTTTTGGCTAAATGTCTGGGAGAGGTTGGTAAGAGTTCTGTTTAAGCTAAATGAGGGTTTCATGTTGTTACTTAACCGTTGATCCTTCAGGCCTGCAGCAACAGTACAGAGAGTGTCAGGAGCTGCTCAGGCTCTACCAACAATACCTCACTCATCAACAGGCCAAGCTCAACCAGTCCATTGCTGAGCTCAGCCAGCCACCAAACCACAGTAAGGTAAGGGGTGTGGGTGGGATGCTTGTGTGCTTTTCTGGTATTAGAGCACATACAGTGGAAACTGTAAAATAAAACTGAAGGTCGGTGCACTTTTAAAGAGCAGCCCTGTTTGACATTTATCACCATCTCCAGCACAAAAACCGGTATGAGGGAAACCCACGCTGCAGCACGTTGCCCAATGTCATAATAAATCAGAACAAATCACTGAAGTCCACATCATGACTTGTTTTTTATGACAAGAACATGATGAAAACTCTCTTAAGGTGACACTTCAGAAGCAAAGATGAAACTCTTACTTTGGTCATTGTGCGTATAAATGCCTTGGGTAACTCCACTATCCTGCAGTTGCTATAAATAATGTGTGTTTGCCTGCTCTCTGGCCCTCCTTTTTCATAAAATGGATGGACTTTTCTCTTTATGCTTGCTTCTTTTTTATATTCTTTTTTTTATGACAATCTATTTTTTTTTATTATCTGTAGATTACAACCTTTTCTAAAAAACACAATCTAGAACAGGAACACTGGGGTCTCTTTATACTTATTTTATAGTCAGTTCCTGACATACTGGCACTGGTTAGGTTTGGATTTTTGTATGATGTGTGTCACTGGAAAGCCAAAACATTCCAGAGCCGCTCATTTTGGCAGATGCTTCCACCCCGTATCAGTGTCTACACATGATGTGCCCAGGTACTGCTGTTTCTACAACCTGTACTTTGGCAGCACTTGGAAACTCAATGGCTCTTGCAAACAAATGGGGAGCTTTTATGGCACATTACAACATTAGCAAATTAGTTTGGTAAGCAAGTCCTAATGTGGTATTAGTAAATTTCAGTTTTGTTGCCTAGCTGTAAATTAAAGTTTTATGGACCAGTCTGTTTTGGCTGAAAAACTCCCATCACACCTTCAGAGGCTTTTTAAATCAGCCAAATAGAAATCACTGGTTTTCTGTTCAGGTGCTCAGTAGTGAGGAAGCTCCCAGCAGGACATCTGCAAGCAGAGCTAATGGATCACTCCTTGATGGCTCGTACCTCAGCCTCGCTACTACTAAAACACAACAGGCCCAAGCGTGCAGGAGTGGCAACACGAGAAGAGGGGCAGTGGAGACGTTCAGAAACCCCACCTCTGTTTCCTGCGATTGCATATTAAGTCCAAACCATGAGCCATTCCAACAACACGTGTGTCAGAAAAGCGAGCCCAGGCATCCACACACGTGCTGCCAAGGCAGCTGTCATGCCACTGGCTGCAGAACACACCAATGGAGAAGTGACAGCAGCTCCTGTCTGGTAAACTGCCATCATGACACCTCTAGCCAGAAGGAATGTGAAAGGTACACCAGTGTTTGTTTTTCAAGATACATACAAGAAATATCCTGGATATGGACATTAATATGTAATATTTATTTACATACAGACCGCACAGAAGGAATATCGAGGGCTCTGAGGCTAAGGAAGACCTGACCAGGCCTCTGCTGGGCCACAAGGACTGGGAGGAGAAGAGGCACCAGCTGCTACTGCAGAAGATGCAGCTCGAGACGGACAGAGAGCGCCTGCAAGCACGGCTGGCTGAGCAGGAGGAGAGGCTCAGCAGACAGAGCGAGCAGCTCCGACAATCACAACTTGATTACAGCAGGTTGAACACACAAACCAAAGAGAAATGACCCACATGTGACGTATTACCTCTGACATGATCAAAAAGCTGTGATCGGTACATCTAAAATATCTGCTGCTGTTCTTATTTTCATGTCTTTAAGGATTCAACAACCCAGTCAAGCTCAGCTCAGCAGCTCAAATAGCAGGAATGCAGGGCCAGAGCGGGAGGATCCTTCCCACCAGGATTTACCCTCCAGGTAAGTAAAGCTACAGCTTTAATCAGACCCACGCCTTGAATGTCCAATAAATACACTCATAGAATGTTCTTCTTATATCTGAAATAAGCTAGCTTTGTTTGTTTGTCTTTGGTCTACAGTCTGTCTGAAGAAGCTGAAGCACAAAACTTGAATAAAATAAACACTCCGAGTGTTCCGGCTCCTTCCACCAGCGGAAGCGGTAAGTTTGTGTTATTTTCAGCTAACTGGTTATTTGCTTGATTGTGCGCAAATAGAAGTCTATTTTTTATTGAAGCGTGTAACATTTCTATTTGACAGGAGTTAAATTTTGTGTATATTTTTCTTCATTTTCACCTAAAATTATGTGTGCTTCATAAAACTATTATTATTCCCAGAATTTCTGCTCGTGTTGGTGATATAACTGATCTTATTTTTAAACAGCACATCCCATAGGACAGTCAAAAAGAGACATGCCCATGGCTTCAGAAAAGTCTTCTTCAGGCCTGAGTGTGCCCCCCTCTGTGTCTGCAAACCCTAAGACCCCTGAGACCAAGTAAGCATCTCTTCACTAAACCTAAACATTATGATTATGTTGATAAATCTATCGATTTTTTTTTATAGTTTTGTAAGTTTTCTGTACTTTTAAATGTTGTAAGTAAGACTAGTTAACAGGTCCAGTGTTGTTATTTCTCAGAAAAAGAAAAAAAAAATTATTATCGTCCAAGTGTTTGATAAAGACTTCATCATTGAGCAACAGCACATTTAAGCAAATATCTGTGTTGGTTTTGTAATTCTGATCTGTGTTCTGTGTTGTTACAGAAATGTGTACCATGAAAGTGTTTAACTTTAAAGGCAGTCTCCAGTCCACATACTAACATACTGTCACATCATAACTTATTTCATCATGGGGTAGTGTGTCTGTTTTCATCAGAGACCACCTTTAGATCAAAACCAGAAAATGTACAATAAGTAATATGTATCATTTTTAATACAAAGCACCCAGCATAACTGGAAATAGAAACTGGGAGAAGTAAAAGAATATATTGCCAAAATAATAAGAACTTGTGGGTGGTTTTGTTAGGCTGCAAACCGCAGATCAGAAACGTGTAGCTCCAGTTTCAGATAAAGGTGCTGAAAGGGGGGGAGGAAGGAAGGAATGAAAAAGACTCTGGGGACTTAATTAGCAATATTTTATGATTTGTTTGTGACTCCTCGAGGCATTTTTTTTGTTTTGTTTTCAGGAAATATTAATTTTGAAGCGCATAAAGAATACAAATATGAATTTTAGATCTTACAGCTCTTGCTTGGTCTACAACAGCCACAGTGTCAGTGGCTAAATGATAACTTTTCTTCGTCTGGCTAACTTTTCGAGCTGCGAGAAGCTAAATGGAGCTTTTTACTGGGCTGGCTGGGGTTGTGGCCAGCCTGTCAGGAGACATGCTGCGTTCCATTAGCCGGCCTAGCAGGGATCCTGCAGCAGGTGTAATTGAACAGACTTCGATGCACACACTGCCCTCCCTTTTCGCTCTGCTACAGTAATGAGACGGAGCAGGCGAGAGTGAGAGAGAGATGTTAAAAGTGCGTTTGAGTGCGAGACCATTGAAAGAAGCATGAAAAACGGGCAGTGAGGAAAGAGAGATTATGTCCAGATGGAGAACAATTGAAATGGTGAGAAAGACCTAAGAGGTGAGGAGCACCAGGCTTTAGTCCGAGTCACTAAACGGTAATTAACCCCAGTGCATCTCTTCTCACTGTGTTCCGTCTACACTTGTTTTCCACCTGGTAGAAACTTCTGAATTCCTCAATGCAAATAATCAGATGCAGAAGCTACTCCAGTTTTTGTATATTTAAACAAATAATTACCTTTGTTATATATTTTATTTGTCATTTTTTTTCTTAAGTATGGTGGTTTATTTAAAATCTAGTATATGTTGGACTTTTTTTCTATTCCAATTTTAAAAGAAACTGTTCTTCAAAACAGCTGAAAGTTTACTTCTTACAGTCATTAACTCTTAATCAAAGCACTGCGTGGTCGAAGTTTAAGCTGTGAGCTCTTGCAGATGCCCATTAACTCCAACAGGGGACCAAGGCTATCAGATCCTATTACCATCCATTTTCACCTCCCAAACCTATTAAAGTAACTGGACTTTAAGCAGCGCATATTTCTCTTTTTTTTTTTTACAAAGTGTAACAAGAAAACCTCTCTTGCTTTCTCAGTGGCTATAAAAAGAACAGTATCTTATTTAAATGATAAACAATAGTAGCTGTGAGGTAAAACATTATTTTAAGAGTAGCTATGTGAGGTATGTTGTAGATTTTCTGGTTAACTTTTCCTTTTTTTTCTCATAGAGAATGAGGAAATTTTTCATTCCTATTTTGTAATGTTATGATAAATATAAAAATCCACCATGTGTCATTAAGATAAACTGATTAGATAAGATTGTTTTTATAACATCAGTGCAATATATTAAATATTTCAATATCAATATGTGCAATATTTCAGTGTCATTACATGCAGAGCCTTAATTAATAAATTAATAAATATTAGATACAAGCTGCATGCCAGTGATGTGTTTTGGAAATGAAATATATATATATAAAAATTATAAATGATACTGTTGATCTACAACTGAAAACAATGCAATGTTTTGTCAAATGTATATCAGAACAGAACACAAAAAAAAAAAGCAATGTGGTAAACATACCAAACGATTAAACCAAGAAATTGTACCAATTTAAGAAAGAAACAAAAAGGTTACTAATAATTTTATAGCAGCAACATGTCAACAAAGATGCGACAGATTCATGTTTTCCACTGTGAAGCATCTCCTCTCATGGTGGTTTGGGAGGGAATGTTGTCTCATTCTTTTCTGATGTAGGATTCTTGTTGAGTCTGCTGGAGCTTTCATTTCACAATGAGCTGAATGGGTTTATTTGGTGAGTCGCTGGACTGCAGGGAGACCAGTTCAGCACCCAGATTATTCTACTACAAAGTCATGCTTTTGTAAAGGATGAAGTTTGTTGTTTAACATAATTTTACTGAAATATTCAAGACCTTCCCTGACAGAGACGTCATCTGGATTTGAACAGGCGTTCTGAAACATGTAGATACGTTTCTGCATTGATGGTGCCTTTCCAGATGTGTCAGCTGCCCATGCCAGTGGCTGGAATGCACCCCCCATACCATCAGAGAGGCAGGCTTTTAAACTGTGCTCTGATAACAGGGCAGATGGTCCCGCTCCTCTTTAGAACACAGGAGATGGCAAATGTACAGTAGTTTCCAAAATGAATGTCAAATTTAGACTTTTTTTGTCTACACGCATGGCTTTTTTTTTCGCCATTATTTTCAACCAGCCAAACAGCTAACCAGCCATTTTGGACGGCATGGCAAGCTGTGTTTATAGACATGGGTTTGTGGAAGTGTTCCTGAGCTCATGCAGTGATGTCCAGAACAGAATTAGAACTGTTTTCAATGCAGTGTTGCCTGAAGGGTTCAAAGATCACGGGCATTCAATAATAAATTTTATTCTTTCCTTTTTCAAGAATCTGAATGAATGTAAATTTTTAAAATGAGAAAATCAAAGTAGTTGATTGTTGCCATAAAATTCAAAATGACCTTATCTTTTCTGAAAATGGTACGGTTTCTTAGTGTACATATTCAATATGTTTACCATGCTCCACTGTGAATAAAATATGAGTTTATGAGATTCATTGCATTCTATTTCAATTGACATAACACACAGCGTCCCAACGTTTTTGGAATTGGGGTCGTATAACAAAGATTTCCAAACCGTCCCTATAGATTAAGATTAAAATCAAATGAAAACCATTTCTGTTGTAATGAGAAATATATCCTCTTGTCTTTCTTTTTCTTTTTTTTTTTTCCTCCACTGGGCAACAACATCCTCCTGATGGCCGTCTAATCATAACCATTACAATCTTGATGCGCAAATTGCAAAACCTGAATGGGTGTTAACTTTAAGTGACCTCCTTAATCCTTTCATGAATCCCTCGCTAGTTAGTAATGAGACAGTTCCAGCACACCCTGCCCATCTCATCTCCATTTATTCTGCCATCACCCGCCTGCTATTGATTGGTTTAGAAATTGTCATGCGGGATATACGCGGTGGCCATTATAGTTTTTTTTAATTTATTTTATTTTACTGTTTGGACTGCAAATGAAAAGGGGCATCGGGGCGAGACGGCTATCTTTAATGAAAGAGAGGAGCCAGATAAGCAGTGAGAATTACGAGGGAGGGAAAAAGGTGGTGGCTAGTGTTTGCAGAGGAGCTGGAAAATAAAAGACGAGTTATATCTAGATGTAGGATTTTTTTTTTTAACCTTTTTTACACTATTTTATCAAACGTTTCCCAAGACTTTTTATTCCTTTGTGACGATGAACCCTGAAAATCTATTTTTGTACTATTTCTCTCATGCAGTATCTGCACCTCCCTTCCTTCCTCTCCTCCACCTGCCACCATTCCCCCACTCCTGCCCAAACTGTACACCCCCTGCCCCCACCCTTGTTATAGATTGTGACCGCCGGTAAGTGATGCATTATTCATTACAGACATGTCGCCTGTTGATGGATGGCTGTTTGAGAGGCCTGTCCATTAAATAAATCAACAAATAAAAATGCAAATTCTCACATTTCGAGCGAAGCATCCCGTCCAAAGTTCCTCCCCCACGTTCCCTCTCTGCCCGCCTTTCCATCCAAAAAAGCAGAACTCATTTCCTGCCTCTCTCACACAAACAGACACCCAGCAGTCACTTTCTCTTTTTTTCTTCTTTATTATTATTTTTTTTGCTTTTGGGTTGGCAGGGAGCAGACCAAATAAGGACAGATTTTTATTCCTTTAAAAAACAAAAACTTCAGGCGGCTTCTTTTTCGTTATTTTTTTTCCCCCCATCAGCTATCATTTCTCATTCACTTTCTCTCCCTCACGCTCAAACATGTGCATACATTTGTTCATAAAACATAGCCTTTTAACGCTTTTCAGCAACTGATGCGTGCTGCCTCCAAGTTAGTCTGGAAAACATGACATATCAAGGTCCGCAGGTACGTGTGGAGGAGCACAAATGTGCCCTGATTAGAAGTTTCGCCCGCCCGTCTGTCTGCTGACCACCCACACGCATATCAACAAGTGCATCCCGAAAGATGGCCTCTACCTGGGAGAGCTGTGTGCCGAGCCACACGATGCAAATCAATGCAGCTTTAAACGAGCAGAGAATTATGTTGGCAAGATCAGTCGGGCGTGCTTTAAAGAATTCATGTTTTGTATCTGGAACGGCCGTCGTTCGACTGTGTATACACTGAATAATTTATCAAGCCAGCCAGACTGAGGGATTGAATCTCTATTAGCCTAATCTCCCCCGTTTTTGGTTTATTTATTTCACTGCACACTCCCTCATTTCTATTCCAGGGGAGAAGGCGCCAGGTCCTCTCCCCCTTATGTTCACACACCTGCAAAGAAACTGCGCTTTTCTGCGGGGACGCCCCAGTGGTTTCGACTTGTTAACGCTGCTTGGCACTTTGGCAAGAAAGGTTTTGTTAGTGCTTGGGAAAGAGGTTTGCTTTTTATATTGTCTGTATTAACAAGCGAAAGGTGAATGGCAAATATTTGGGGGGGGCTTAGAGTGAGCTTATCCTCATGTCAGGTGTTTGTCCCTCGGCTTGTGTCGTCTAATTTTAAGGAGCCGCAGTGTAACTCTGCTACAGTAAAGCAGTGCAAACGAATTGCCTCTCTGCAAGGTTTCACAAGGTTCTGGGTTAAAAACTACAATATTACAGCCTGTTCCAGCTTGAAATCTTTGGAACAAGCTTTTATTTTACTTCATTTAACCCTAATTTATACAGCTAGTCTCACTAAGACACAAGGACTTGTAAGAGCGACCTGTTTAGCTGAGGTCGCCTGTGGGGAAAGAAACCAAGAGACCGAATCAAGAAAACACGGAAGAGTTTTCTGTTTATCTGTTTTTGTTTTTCAGGCTGGACCTTTCTTTGGTTGAGATCCTGGACATTTTTAGTCCCATCTCTGCCCCCGAGCTGTGTAAGCTGGGTGCTCAAAGACCCAGAACTTCGCAACCCAAATTGACCCGCGTCGCTCCCAAATCATCAGAAGCAACCCCGCTCGCCCCCAGTGGGAATTATCCTCCGAGTTTTCGACAAGACCTGGAAGAAAGCCAAATACTGGAAGATATATTTTTTATTTATTAACAAAGCCTAAAATGAAGCACGAGAAAGTAAAGTCACTTCATTCTGACAAATTAGGACCTTACTTTTCTTTATAATGCTTTTCTTTTAATTCTCAGATAACACTCCAACATTAGAAGAAATGTAATCCTGTAGATTGTGTTATTATGAGCTATAATGGTGTTTTTTTAAAATATACAAATAAATGCTTATCTATGCAGAATTGGATCGTTTGTAAATGAAATCATTTTTTGCCTCAGGAAAACTTTTAACTCCAAACTGTGTTTGTCTCTGAAGACCTCTGCAATGTAAATGCAAACTGAATCTCATGACTTACAATTGTCCATTCTGAATCGGACTCAAACGTCCTCTGCATAAATCACAACCTCGGAAGTTTCATGTAAATTTGAAGCCAGTTTGTCCCAACACTTTTCCTTTCACTGCATTTTTTACAAAGAATAAAAAATGTTTTCTTGTTAAGTTATCAGCAATTATGACACCACACAGAATGCTTTATTCTAGACTGTGCTTTATTATTGGGCTAAGCTGAGACGCGTCATTCATTTTAAAATTACAAAAAGAGGAGTCCAGAGGACCAGAGAATGGTGCAGTCTGGAGAAACTGGGGCGGGGGCCTAAAAGCGCACGGCCCAATCAGAAGCTCAGCTCATTAGGAACCTGGCAAAGCTTTTTAATATGCAACATTCATTTCCCCAACTCTCCCATCTGTGCTGAAACTGGGAAATACAGGAGATTTCCAGAACCATTTTTGAAAAAAAAAAAAAAAAAACACATGATGTAAAATGTGATTCTAGCAACACTACTGAGCTTTAGAAACAAAAGACCGCACCGAAGAAAAGAGAAAAAGAAAAGAAAAGGAACTCAAATTTTGTCGTCTCTTTTCTTTTCTTTTACTTTTGATGAAATAGTGCAGACTTCATGGAATTTTCTTCTTGGCAGAATACATCGGTTGAACAAGATCAGAGCTCTGTCAAACATTTAAAAAAAATGGTTTTAAAAGCTAAGTGTTTCATGCTACCAAGGAATCAATGATTAACAAGAATCCAGTGGATTTCTGGTTACATACAGAATTGACAGCAGATTTAATATCTGCTTGAAGATGTACAATTTAACCAAAGATTATTCTTTTGTTTTTTTTTTTCTTCTTCTTCTTTTTCCTTCTACAATGTTTAAACTTTTTTTATAGAATGAACAGAAATGGTTAATAAAACAAAAAATATGACCAATTTTGGCATCTTTTCAACAACCTCTTTTTTTTTTTTTTTCTTCTTGTACAGTATGAAGCTATAATTACAGTATGCATAAGGCTTGTGTGTTGTACTGCATTGTTGTGAATAGTTTTCTAGTGACAGGAAAACCTAAAATCAGTCTTTTAAAGGAGTTAACTCCGGATACTTAACAGTGGCTACGATGTCATGTAAAGTAGCACTCCGAAGCATACAGAGCTGTGGCATTTATAGAGCTCGGATCTTGGATCAAACTGCACAAATAAATAAATACAATAAATAAATAAATAGATAAATAAATAAAAGTTTAAAATCTGTCTCTGACATCACTTGGTCATTTGGAGTTTTTATCATTTTTTTTTTGTTTTGTTCTTTGTTCTTTCTCCATCACCAAAGAAGTGCTGAAGGTGTGGTCCCTCAGACAGGAACAAGGATCGTCTGCGGACCACTGCAGCAGCAGCCCGTGCATGTCATATAAAAACGATTTGGTCACGTACCAACTCATAGAAAAATAATGCTGTGAAAGCATGCATATCGTCTCCAACATGACTCCTAAACAAATCATCTAAACAAAAATAAATCAAATGATTAGAACCCACATAAATAGTTTTTTGTTGTATTCTTCTTTTTTATAAAATAGGTTGATGTGTGTGTCTGTGTGTGTGTGTGTGTAAGCTCTAACTGAGGTCAATGCTCTCCCTGACTGTATTCTGGATAAATGCCTTGGTCAAGTCCTACAGTTTGTACCACATCCTTGTGACTGTTTTTTTTTTGTACCTGGTTTTTATGAGCATTATGTTTTCATTCATATATATTTATATATTATATTTATCTATATTTTTTTAAAGTATTTAAAGTACTTTATTCAGTCCTTGTACATAGAAGTAAAAGTCCTATAAAATATGCAAACCTATGTACAGAGGAAAAAGAGCAAAAAAAAAAAGGAAACAATTTACAATATATTCATCAGTTTATGTATATATTTATATATATTTATAGAGATATTTATATTCAAACTTCTGCTCTGATTCGTGTAGCTTTTGAACCACTTTTCCCATGTAAACTTGCAGCTTTTATGAACTTGTGATGCCGGCTTCACGCTGTCCTTTAGCCTCCCGTTATTTCCCACGACATGAAAACATGAGGACATGAACAAGCGAAGGAAAGCCCACTTTTTTTTTTTAAATCTTGCCTCAAAGCAGCGAGGGGGCAGTGAACAGGGGTGCGCAGACATTTAACTCGATGCTATCGGGTCGACTTGATGACTCGAGTAAACTTGAGCTCCAATCTGTAAATTATAACGTCATAATAAGACTGATCATATTGGTCACTGGGCTAGTGCTAAATGCCCCGCTCAGGACCTAGAAAGAGGCATCCTGGGATGTGTAGTGTGTGTGTGTGGTGTTTTTTTTAAAGTCTGTCTGGATTTGGGAGGTAAATGTTAAATTATTCAAACTGCGAGAAAAAAAGGTTAGACACAGATGCTGGGGAAATGGCATAATGAGCAGTTTATAGGAAAACTTATACCAGCACCTAACAGGAAGCATTGTCTCCAAAAGTGTCATATAGCCTTATAAATATTCATATATATAAATATTCATTACGAATTCCCCATCAGCTCAGTATGTGCAGTGTCCAATAAATCTAAGTGTGTTGACCTTTTGCAGGTGCATAGTAGGTGTTCATACCATTTTTTTTTTTTTTTTTTTTTTTGTAGACTGTTCTAAGAAACTGCACGCTAAAGCAATACAAAGCCAGCCTGGGTGATGCAGCGGTTGGAGTTGGTAAATGGCATTTAACGATTATTGCTTCATCTGACAGTTATGTTGTAATGTCAAGCTCACACTTAATTGCATAAGACAATATAACATTTTTTAAAGTATATGCTTCACGTCGAGCGTCAACCGGGAGTCACACTTAACGGTAGTTCGGACGTTTTGAAGTGGGGTTCTGTGGAAAGGTTATGAACAATTAATACATCATCTGTCGTAGATAAGTCTTTGAACATCCTCGGTTTGGGGAACTCGTTCTAGTCTGAAAGAGCTCAAGAGGTAACAGTGAGTCTGAGTGGTGTTAAGATCAAAGTGGACTGCTGCAGTATTGAAACAAGGCTGGTTTCAAAGATTTCATAGCAGTGATATTGTTATATAAACCTTTTATACTGCAATTTGTTTCACATCTACTCTCTTATTCTGGCAGGAATATTGTGCTATTCCTACCAGAAGTGCAACAAGCTACTGCTGTTTGCTCTTGCAAATAACCGAAACACGCTATAAATTATATCATAATGCAAAACTGATGTCCGTGTAAAAGTTTATAAGACATCATTAACGTGAACCACTGCAACGTCGTTGAGTCGAGTTCCAAAATGGCAGCAATCCACTTTGCTCTTGGCTCTGCTCAGACTAGCCATTAGCTCATCAATCCAGTCAGAAACTATAATATTTGGTGGGATATGAATTCTTCATTACATGTCCATAGAAGCCCTCTTTAAAAGTTCGAAACTACTGCTTAAAACTGCCAGATGAGTCATAAAACCTCTCATCGTTATCCGTTCTGTGGGAAGCTAGCTCTCCATCACTGCACCATCATAGCCATGAAGTTTACGCTGCTCAGTCCAGGAGGTTCAGTCTCCTCTCTTGTCCGAGTCACGTTGGACCAGCTGCACTATCTAGACCCTTCTCTTTTTTTCCAGCCAGCGGAAGGGAGTCCCGGGTGCCCTGCACACAGCTTTGATAGATAGCACCTGCATTAACAGGTTACCTAATGCCCGCTTTTGTATGAAGTGTAACCGCTGTGTCAATTTGAGTTCTAAAAGCTTTTATTTTTGTATTTTTTTTTTAAGACGATGGACTGACAGTGATTACACGATTTGTTCTATTCGACATGCACTGAAACTCTCTATGCGGCTGATAGGTTGATATGGATCTGGCTCTGGTTTTGACATCATAAAAGCGCATTGGCTGCTTGCAGTAGTTTGTGTTCAGTTTTTTCTCTCTTTTTTGCTTCTTTTTTCCTGTTTTCTGGGAGCACAGTGCTGGATGGCAGATTCTGCAGGTGACAAGGCACACCTTGACATGGTGACAGCCCATACGCTACATGCACTTTACTGAATGCAAAAGAGAGAGAAAGGGGTCGTGAGATGTTTTCATTTTGGTTCAAGTTTCAAAGAGAAGTTTGTGTGTTCGTGTGTGTGTGTGCGCGCGTGTGTGTAAGCGTACATGATATGTTTCTGGAATAGAGTCGAAGATAATTGTCCTTCTTTTTTTTTTTTTTTTTTCTTCCCGCTCTAAAATCATTAAGCCTGATTCTCTTAAAGCCTGCTACTGAGATGTGGCTTTTTGCATTTTCAGATAATATTTACATAAAGTTATTTTCCGCTCATGTGTATCCCTTCAGAAACAAGTTATTTTGTGTCAGCATCTAGGTAATCAGAGATAGGAATGCCTGCAGTTTTGGGAGCTGCCAGATTTGCGATTCTTCCCAAGCAGAGCGATGCTTCAAACTCCTGCTAAAATCTACAAAACCGTGTAGTCGGTAGCCGTTCTATATACAGACACACATATAAAATATGTGCATATAAATACATATATTTGTGATTAATAGCTATTATCCATATATGCTGTATATATGAATACATTTGCTTGAATGCTTGTTATACATATATCTGTACTGCAAATATAAACAAGTTCATATATTCAAACGTTTCTGATGTTTTTTTTTTTCTATCTATGAGGTTAAGATGTCAATTTAAAAAAGATAAGGCTGTGATACGGAGCAGCCCCTCCCATGCACTCGCCGTCCCTCCCGAGACAAAATGAAAAGGTGGTGGTGGGGGAAACGAAAACAAACAAAAAAACATTTTAAGTAATTGTAAACTAGAGAAGTGTCTGACCCCTTTTGGTCGTCTGAAATAGTTTTGCCTGTATTCAAAAAAGCATATCAGCAATATATATGTATATATACACGTTTTGTATATATTCGAAATGTACATTTGTTTTTAAGTGCAACTCTCCGAGCAGTTTACACTGACTGAAGGAGATGCAGTGGTCCGAGTATATTAGAGCTACAAGTCCTCAGCAATAAAAATGTTTGGTCTTTTGGTCCCTAAAACAACTAAGGAATGACAGATAAGACTCCCTGGAATCCCGTCGCAATGGCTCTCCTCGGCAACGGCATCCCCTGGAAACAAACAGGCACTCCGAGCTGAAGATGGCCATCCCAAGTCTGAGCCATTTTGTGTCCTGAAAAATGTCACATACTCGAGTTCTCGCTCTGAGAACTTGTACCTCCTTGGTTCAAGTCTTAGAAATTGATCTTCAAAAGTCAGTTGTCCAAAAACCTCGAATCGTCTCACAGAAAGATCTCCTACGGCAATCCACTATTCTGTTATTTAAAAAAAAAAGTTTTTTTTGTGTGTGTTTTTGTTTTCCTCTTGGACTTTTCCCCAGCCATAGTTCAGTGGGGTTGGTCATTGTAAATAAGTTTGATATATTCGATGTTTTCCCCGCTTTCTCAGAGTTCAAGTAAAAGAGTTTGTGGTCCGGACAAGGTAGTCGTCATTCAAGCAGGGTTTTGTGGTGGAAGAGGTGTGTAATGTGTGTGTGCAGGAGAAAAGAAGTCCTGGTGCTAACCAGGCCGGTAAAAATCCTCTCTCTGAGTTCCAAAGTTTGAGTACATCCAAAAAGGAGATGTCCGTGACTCGTCCAATGCTCCTATCCTCCAAAGTAGCCCCGGTGGTCCAGATGTTGCGTCTGCACTCAGTGGTGGGTGGCAAGTGGTGTTCTTCAGCTCAACAAATCCTGTAAAGCACAAGAGAAACAGGAATTGTTTAGGTTTCATTCAATGTTTCGTTCACCTTAAAGCAGGGGTTCTAAAACTTTTTTTTTTATCTGGGGACCCCTTATAAGGGGTGAAATATATTTTCAGGGACTCCCTCGTAAACCTCATGCTGATTTTAAGCTAATTTAAACGCATTTTAACCCCTAAATGCCACGAGAATACAGTAATTGTTATCTATGTTAAGTTTAATGTGTTTGTTTTACTGGTGCATTAATCCCCATTTTATATGCATTTATGCAATTTTTAAATAAAAAAAACTAAATCAACAATTTATTGTAATTTCTTAAGAACCCCCATGCTACGACTCGCAGACGCCTGAGGGTTATCCTGAGACTCAAGTTTGAGAACCTCTGCATTAAAGTAACAGTTCCGCTGTGTAAAGTATATGAACAAACATTTTACCTGTTAGGACCTCAGGTTGTAGAAATCAACTAGTTTTAATCTGAGTCACAAGCTAGGCCTGTCTGAGTGGAGCCAAGACCAAAGCAGATTTCTGCTGGCCTTCATTCTTAAGCCTGATTTAATAAGACATTGTGTTGCTGGAACGGTTGCATGACAAATATTTCTCTACTCTCATCCCTTGCTGAGACCCTGTCTTGTGGGAGTCGCAATTTCTGTCTTTACAAGTCTTCACAGAGTGTTGTGTGTTACTGGTCAGAAATAACAATATAGTATGGCTGACTTTGCAACTGTTCCAGCAAACCTTATAAAGATCTTTAAATAAATCTTACAAAGATCATGAACTCGTGAAAGAAGATGGCACAGAGGTGACAGCCTGGAGATACAGGTGGCTCTCTGTGGCTGTGTGAGAGAGAGTGTCTCCTCTGGGCAGCTGTAGCTGTGCTGACTGGGAGGGAGTACCCTTTGGCTGCTTAGCGTAGGATATTTGTATGTGCTACAGAGGGAGGACAACCAGAGGGCTTTTACAAGGATTTCATCATGAATTTTCCATGTGAGAAAGACCACCTCACACTGACTGAGATCTGACATGTCCTCTTTATTCTAGTATAACAGCCCTTTAGCTGAAAAGTCATTTTATTAAACTTTAAACCATTGGCAGTTTAACATTACACACTTATTCCAGTAGAAATATGATATTCAGAAAGGAAGTACACAGGCTGCACTGACAGTACTATAGCTAGCTGCTTTTGCTGCTATTTGTGCTAGCAAATAATCGGACAATTCTATGTGAATACCTGCTTATGAAAGTACTGAGGGTGTAAAAGTTTGTAAAATAACATTTTATAAACCTTATGATCCGAGTTGTTCACTTTAGTCTAAGCCTTGTTTGGACTGATTAATCCGGACCGGATTAAACTTGGTTTCTCCAAACTGGCGTCATTCAACGCATTTTCTAAAACAGGTAAGATATTTGTGTATATATTTTCGACAGGACTACTCTTTTTTTTTTTTTTTTTAATAGTGCTTTTAGTTCTTAAATAGTTTCTACCACTTAGCTTATTAATTATTTACAGTCTTAGCAAGGAAAGACCAGGTGATGTGACTTTGATTAAAAAAACAACAGCGTTTGAAGCTAAATGGGTTATATAAGGTTATAAATATAACTTTCTGGCATCAATAAGTTTTAAGAAAAATGGGTGTAGAAGTAAAATAGTAGTTAGTTTATAAGGGGTGCCTATTCTTAAAGCTGCTGCATTCATTTGGCAGAAAACTCCACCTGCTTCTGTCAGCACTGACGCTGTGTGAATGTAGACAAATATCAATTTGCTGAGACAATTTTGAAAACAAATGGGCGCTCATTCTGCAGCGAGTTAATCTGACTGCCTGGGACTGAGGCAATCATAATCTGTGGGACCGAACAATTAGATTTTGTTTTTGTTCAAATCAAAGTGTTTGTTTTGGGTTTTTCATCTGATGACAGAATTATAGTCAAAGACACACCCAAACATTTTTTTTCTTGTCTTGGGTACTCTAGCTGCCTTTGATCTTCATGTTGTGAGTGAAAGAGCAAAAACTCAAGTTTAAAACAATATTCATAGTATTTTTCTTGAACATGTTTAAATATATTGGGGGAAAAAAATCTGCTGTCACATAATGTTTTTAAAAAAACTCCTGTGAGACGGCAGTATTTTGCCTGCAGTGATCTGCTTCAGGACTCTGTGTGGTGTATGGCTCGGCTGGTTTGTGAGTGGGTGATAAGTTGCCCTTGAATGAAGTCATCAGCAGTGAATGAACGACGCGGCCTAAACTCTCCATCACACAGATGAAGGGAGGAGACAAAGAGGAACGGCACAATTACCCGCCTGAGGGGTAATAAATGCCTCCCCCTTGGAAGATGCGCAACACACAGAACCATTTTACCAATTATCTTTTACCTACAGGGTAACATGCCGGGTCACTCACTGTAAAGATGTTCTGCAAACAGAGGAGGAGGCTGTGGGAAGGGAAATGCCTCAACAGTTTTGTTTTGTTTGCCAGAAAACAAACAATCAACCCAATTTCAATGTGTGAGGGGGACTGATTTGTAAATCACAGCGATATATTTTCAGACCTACAAATCAGCAATTGGTTTAGATTTTTTTTATGTTTCTCTTGTATTCCTCACTTTAACCTGGTCTTGTTTAACAGTGACACAATGTTATAAATATATTCATAAGCTGTCTGCACAGGAGAAAGACTTCACTAATCTTTACAGGCATTTTACAGATGATCAGGCTGGTATTAGGCACCTGAAAGTCTTATGACATGAATAAAAGGTTATGGAAAACAAGCCGTGCCATAAACTGCGTTTGCCAGTATAACGCTGTCCTGGCTGTGCATGCTTTGGTTCAGTTAGCTGACTATCAAACTGGAAGTAACACAAAGTCTTTCTCCCTGACCTGTCTTCCTCTGTGCACGATGGCTGCCCTGCCCGCCGCAACGGCAGCGGCTGTCTAGGGCGGTGGCTAGTAGGGGCGGTTGGCGTCCTTTGGCCTTTTGAGCTGAACCTTCAGTCTTTTCATGCCGATCTGGAAGCCGTTCATGGATTGGATGGCAGCTTGGGCGCTACCTGGGTTGTCGAAGCTAACAAACCCTGAGGGAAAGGTCAGCGGAGAGAGAGAGAAACAGGGGAGGGTGTCGTTAGACGGAGAGCCGAGAACAGTTTGAGGTTAGGAGGGAATGAAGATTAGGTGCATGTTCAACAAGCAGTCATTTCACATGTAAATGTAGAGAAATCTTTCATTTTGCACATTTATCTTAACAATTTGCATTTACCATATGAGAAGCCATGAATTTATTCAAGCAGTTTACAACACACTCAAAAGGTTAAGCACCTACAAAGATTGGGTCAATTTGGATGCAATTTGGTCCACGTGAAACCCAAGTATGTAAACTATTCTGTTTATGAAGTCATCACGTCTAGAAGAACTACCACAGGGCAAGTGGTAGCATTACAAGCAAAGTGTTAGCAGGTGGTTGCCAGAGCATCAAAACGTTACGTGAAGGTCACCGAACACAAAGGATGCTTCATAGATGCATTAGACAGCATTACCAACAGCTGATGAAGTTTAATGGGGGGGTTACATTGTTTGCGTTACGCCAATGAGATTGCTTTCTGCAAATGCCCATCACGTTCAGGGTACAGATGCCACAAAACCATGCTAGACCCGTTGAGTACCTGAGGAGGTTCTGGTTGCACAGGATAGACTGCGTAAAGGAAGGATCATTGTATTGTGTGCCAAGAATTACAGCACCATCTGTGCCTATTATCTTGATGTATGCCAAAAGTTTTGGTTTTGGATGACACCTTTTGTCATTCTGAAAGGTCTCAAAAACTGGCACCAGCTGGGCTACAGCAGGTGTGCTGTTCTTTGCAGGGGCTGCCATTACCACCAGAGCAAAGATGGCTGTGTTCAGGGTGTAGGAGGCATAGATGGACGATGAGGGATGTTGTTTATTGGTCTGTTAATCTTAAGGTTGCAAACATGCCCATCTTATTTTGTCTTATTTGTGACACAGCATAATGGAGTATGACACTTAAGACAAGAGGGCAAGACGACAGAGGACAGTAAGCTAATGGTAGCTAATGTTAGCTTGTTGTGCTTGTTGTTTGAACTCATTTAAAAAATATGTTACAATTGTTGCAAACGAGTCATGTAAACCGTATCTATCTGTGTGATGTAACCCCCCTGAAAGTGAACTAATCAATGGGCAACAGTAGCTGATGTCAAATTGGGCCGGCTTGAATAGAACCACAGCTCTCGGGTTTCCAGAGCCAGGCTATAAGGGCTTATGCAAACCAGTGTGTTTGTAGCCAGTTAGGTCCCCAAATCTTTCCCCAGTTGAACACGAGAGGGATCAGTTTAGATGACAGGCTGCCATTCGGCCAGTTTAAACAGCTGTGGGCTGACTTGACACGGCAAAGGATACAAGTGCTGTATGACCCCATTCAGCTCTAAATTACAACTTGTACCCAGACCACATCAAACTGACATGAGACCAGCAGTGTGCCCTTACTGCTATTATTCTGTTGATCTGATACTGTAATCATGCGCCGTATCATTTCATTTCTACCACTTTGTCTGGGTGCTTAACTGTTTTTTTTTAATCAGACAGTCATAACACAAACAGGATCACAGTTAGTGCAGAATAGTTCAAGCTTATGAAACAAACAAAACAACAGCAACAAATGATCAGTTTATCTTGTTACTTCCAATTAAACACGAAGGCATCAAATCAAAAAATGAAATCCTGCAACTCAACACGCTGATGATGTGTTGTGTTATGAAGTCAAAGCTAATTTGCAAATGGGTTGCAAGTGATGGACTCCCCATTAAACATTCTTCATCAACCATTTAAGATTTACCATCTAATTATAAGACTGACAAGACTGTCAGCAGTAACAAAGTGAGACAGCATGTCTGTATTTGTGCCTGTTATCAGTTGTGGAAGTTACAGGATTTAACCTCAAAGTCACCATTTTTCATTTTGTTACATAAAAGACAACAATAAAATAGGGGTTTGAGGGTAAAACGGCAAATATACACAGAAAAAAACAACAACACGTGAAATGTTGAGCTTTAAACCAAAACAGGCATAATAATTCATGGACAAATCTAGTTTTTAACTAGGATCAGCTAAAAAAATTCTTAAATATTTAGTTTTGAATTTAAGAGCAGAGTGTTGAGGGGTCATGGGGTGTGTGTGGGGGGGGTGGGGGGGGGGGAGGTGTGAGATATAGAAAGTCAAAAAGAATAATCAGAATAAAAAAAACCAATAATCTCTTGGTTTTGTTCGTTTTTACCCACCAAAGCATTTACTTTGGTTTGTCGCCCGATCCACAAACACTTTGGAGGAGATGACATTACCGAAAGGCAGGAACATCTGCATCAGCTCGCCATCCCCAAACTCCTGAGGAAGGTGGTAGATGAACAGGTTGCAACCTTCCGGTCCTGCGTGGAAACACAGAGAGAGAGCGAGAGACAAGAGACCAGCGAAGGTCAAAGGTCAGAGGCAAAGAGAAACGTGCAGAAAGAAAACAACGGGAGACAATTCAGTCATAAATTAATATATTTAAAGTGTACACTAAAGAAATAAGCTAAATAATAGAATAGCATATTTTATAACCATATGAAAAAGTGACAAAAGCACTGATGACAGTATGTTTGTTATAATTTATTCTTTTTGTGAGCTGATTTTGCAAAAGCCAATTTAGGAAAGGTTTGATTCTCTCACAAAACCTTAAAAGGAAAGCAGAATTTCCATCCAAGTCTAAAACAATTAGCATTTCTGTCTGAGCTTGATTTGATCAAACTGCATCTGATTGATCAGTCGAGTGTTGGAAAAGGCGATTGTCTGGGATAATTGATTAGTTAATTTTCATCTGAGGTTCTCAGTATTAATAACATCACCTGTCTTTGTCTTGTCTAATAGTAAATTTCCCTCAGTTGATCGTTTTCTTAAAGGGGACGTATCGTGCAAAATCCACTTATTTAGCCATTTGTTGTACCTGGAGACGAGCTGAATTTAGTCTCTCCTGGTGCTGTGTAGATATTTCTATATTCTGTTTGGGTCATGAATTTCAACCTGATCAGTCTTCTATAGATCAAAGTCATTGAGGCAGAACTGCAGTAATTTTTTATAAATTTGGATTAGGTACACTGATCTAAACAAACACAAGACTCATAATATCTGCCAGAGTAAAAAACATTTCAGACTCACTGTGACGCTTGTTTGTTCAGCCACATTTTGTGAATCAGCCTTGTCATTTAAACACACAGAAGTTGGTAAAATGTAGAGTTTATCACTATTTATCTCCGTCCATAACTCTTATGCATTTTTTTCTTTTAAATGACCGACTTCTGATTTGAAAGCTGATGCTTTTGCAGCCACAGATCGTTTGTAGTTTTTGTTTTTTGTGTATTTGTGTTCCACAAGAGGGCAGTAATGTCCTAAACATGAGCGTCCTGAGCCTCCAGGGGGGGTCACCAAGTTCACCAGCAGGTTTACAGCTAACTTAGAATTACCAGGCTTTTCTGTGTCCTTTTGATTCAAAATTGAGCTGTAATACCTTCACCTTTTGATATTATTTGACCAAAGTATCAATCAGCTAGCTAAACTACTCAAAACCACAAAGAAACATAAAGCGCGTGGTTATATTTTTATGTATTTTTAGATGATATTTATTCCAGAACAACAGATGCAATTAAAAATACAATTAGGCAGAAAAGTGTTTTTGCAGCTGGTTTGTGTGTGTGTGTGTGTGTGTGTGTGTATGTGTGTGTGTTACCTTCTCGTTGCTGCTGGGGAATGATGGGTGGAGGATGGGGGAAGGCTTGGCTGATATGACCGTATGCAGCGGGATAGGCTGCTGAGACACACACACCCACAACACACACACACACACACACACGCCTCGGATCAGATAACAGTCATGACTACAGCACACACTTTGGATACATACAAAACAACGTGATCTATGCAGGAGCACGGCAGCCGATCGATCAGATAACAGACAATGGAGTTGACGTGTTGCACAAACACACGCCGAGCGGCGCGCAGAGAGAGAGAGAGGAAACTGATGCAGCTGAAGCTTACGCCGTCGCAATTCTAATTTGGACCAAAAGATTGCTTATCGTTACCCACCTCTTCCATCACCCCCCGCCCCACCCCCCCCCTTTTTTTTTTTTTTTTTTTTTGAAATTGTCGTCGTGCGAGAGACACAAACTCCCCGTCCATGCATGTAGGCAGAAACACAGATGAGGTGCGCGGGGGAAGAGTGACAGACAGACCTGCGTACTGCTGGACTCCTGTGTAAGCCTGCTGGAGAGGATCAGCTGCAGTGGGACTTTGAGCTGCTTCAACACAGAAACACAGAGGAGAAGAGGGAGGAGGAGGTCCGGTGCGAACGGACGGGGACGTGTTTGTGAGGCAGAAAAAATTGGGAGGAGAGTGGAGATGGAAGAGAGGCGGAAGATGGAGGGGGGCGAGGGGAGGAGAAAAAGCAGAAAAAGGTTAGAGAGCTGGGCCGTGTGGAGGCAACTCACTTTGCTTTTAGTGTGGCCCAGAACTTTTCAACTTAACGCTCCTCCAAAAGCTTTTCCAAAAAAAAAAAAAAAACCTCTTCTACAAAAGCAGAACTTTGACAGACGAAGGTCAAAACAAACAAAAAAACACAAAAAAACAACAACACACGGCTTCACTTTCACAACAAGAAAAAAAAACTGCTATAAACTTGTCTATTACATAAAAAAAATCTTTAGTTTCCACTCTCCACGCGTGCAACAGCACAATTTGCACAACACTGGACACATTTGTTACTTCACACATCACAGAGCTAAAATCTCCACTTTAAACGCCTCGACGGTGGATTCTCCCACGCACCAGAGCGGCTCGTCTCTACACACGGAACATGCACATAAAAGACACCACTGGGGAAAAAAAACACACACCAGTAAGCCACGCACACACCAATAACCCCACCGATATCTCTGAGGAAACCAAGAGAAAACTGAACACACTGTCGAGTAACAGCACTGGAACACAGTCACAGATGGCCAGAAGGAAGGAAGGAAGGAGAGGTAAAGACTAAAATAGACCTCCTATAAAAGTTACAGAGTGTGAAATCTTATTTTAGCTAAGATTTTTTTTTCCAACCTGTGATACATTTTTGCCTGAGGCATGAGCTGAGGTTACTGACGGGTCAATATTTATGAGTCTTAATCCTGAGTTTAGACAAGCAAAGCCTGTAGATTCTGGAACTTGTGAAAACTTTTAGAAATAACGTCTATCCACTCACTCATTGATAGTTGTAACCCTAACAGATGAATTAATTTATTATATTGCCTCTTCTTCAGCACAAAGCTCTACCTGTACAGTTCAGATCTTTTGAAGTGAGGTTCTCTAAATTAGGTTATGAGCAGCAATATCTTACCTGTTGCAAACAGGTTTTTAAACAGCCTCGGCATGAAGACTAGGCAAATCCCACTGAGATCTTTTGGAAGAAAGGCCCCGTAACGTAACGTAACGTAACGTAACGTAACGTAACGTAACGTAACGTAACGTAACGTAACTAAAGTAAACTAAACTAAATATTTATGGCAATGTAACAGTAAAAAATGGGTGAAAGTGTAAATAATAATAAAATAGCATTTACATGTATAAAACTAGTTGTTTTCAGACAACAGTGATCCACTTTGGACACATTAGCTTGTCAACCTGAGGTTGTTTGAATGGCCATCTGCAACAGGTAAGATATTTATTTAAACTTTTTTAAGGAACCCTCCAAATATCTGAACTTTCATTTAAAGTTTTTATTTTATGTCTTGTTTTTGTTAACTCTGCTGTCATATTGTTGAGAAAAGTCCTAAACAGAATATAATGTTGTTCTTAGATTAAAACGATCAGTAGTCAGCCCTCCTGCTGCCCTTGGGTCAAAATGACCCACAAGGCCTTAAGAGGGTTAAGAGTATCTAGAAACTTATTTAGAGGACTAAAACATCAGTGGATGTTTTTAGTCCTGTGTTAAAATCTTTACAATACATTTAAAATTTAAAAATGCCTCATTTTAATGTTCTTCACAGGTTAAAAAAAATGGTTACTCAACATTATCCCAAAGGTGTAGAATATGCCTGAGCCCAAAGAGAAGTGCGATGAGTGTAGGTGAGGGGGTCGGGAAAAAAGAGCGCTACCTTCAGAGAGAGAGGAGAGGAAGCAGCCACCCTGAACCCCAAAACAACTCCGCGGAGCCACGCCCAAGCCGTTTTTCTCTGAGTCCTCCCTAAAAACCACCTCCTGCAACACTGGGGAGACAAGAGTGTAGAAAGCAGACAGTTTTTGTTTTTCTTCTTCTTCCACCTCTTGGAAACAGAACCATTGAGGCACTTGCCATGGCTCATGACACAAGCGCATATTCAGGCTCCTGAGTCATGTTCTCAAGACGCTCATCCTCCCAGCATGCTCACTGTTTGTGGGATGCAGGTTTTCTGTCCTCGATCCCGCTGAACATGCTTTAAACCCTGCAGCATGCACACTTTCCTCTAACAATGGAGCTTTACCCCCAATGTTTTATTGTTTTACATTTTTCTTTTTCTTTAATTTCCCAAACTGCTTCTTTATGTTTGCATACATGCTCCTGAAATGATCCAACTTACCGGGGTAATGATGTATCCCGTTGGTGAAGACAGCTTCTGCTGGTGGCTGCCCGTTGGCCTGGGGGGGCGGGAGGCCAGTAAAACCATTTACACTGATGGGAGAGGGGATGCTGGTCACCGTGGGGGCGCTGATGCCCGGGGGAGTGCTGCCTCCTGCAATCCCAAAGAGACGGAGAGACACACTGAGCAACCCCAACATATGTGTTTTTCTCACAGGACATTATGGAAGACTTTCGCTCCGACCAGCCCCCTATAGTCGCTCCGCAAAAATGTCAGAGGGGCCGGTCCAGTGGGCCGGTGAAGACACTAAATGTCAGGGCTGATTTCTTTTCTCACATAGGCCTTCAGGGAAACACAATTATTAGATCTGAGTCTTGGATGTTATTCTGTATAACAGTAAAAACTATGCTGATGCCAAACAAATCATATATTTTTATTCCCCAATTTATTGTTTACTTGCACTCCATCACTGCGTCCTGAACCAATCGCAGCAGAGATTGATATTTAAAACACCTTCTTTTTTTCCCTTACTGCAATATTTTTAAGCTATAGCAACAAAGCTAGCTTTTTGAAAACCATACTGTCATATATATTCATTGATTTTTAATTGTTTTAATAGTTATTTTGTTTTTATTTGATTATTGACTAACACTAAAAATGTTTTATCTTCATTCTTTCTTTGTTTTTTTAGTCTCCATTTTATCTTTTAAAGTTCTTTCATGCTCTTGTTCCTATCAGCTATGAGTTTGCTGCTGTCTTCATTAATGTGAAACAAAGAAACTCTCCGTAACCTTATGGAGTCTGTCCGGTGACATTATATTAAAATAAATATCCCGTGGAAGATAATTATGTCATTGCCACGTGTTATTTTAATCTGTGGCCACATGATAATAACACATTGCCCACAAGATAAAAAGCCTGAGCGTAGTCCCCAAACTGCAGGGCCATAGGGTTGAAGATGCCCATCTGACCTACCATCTGCTGGATGAATACATACTTCAGTCAGGCTTGGAACAGTTAAAAACAAAAACAAAGTATCAGAAAAAATAACAATGTTTGTATCTCTCAGAAAGAGACACACTGCTCAAAATTATCTTGTGGCCACACTTTATTATTGTGTGACCACATGTTATTATTGTGTGACCACATGTTATTGTGTGACCACATGTTATTATTGTGTGGCCACATGTTATTACTGTGTGGCCAAGCATTATTATTGTGTGGCCACGTGCTATTATTGTGTGGCCATATGTTATTATTGTGTGGCCATGCAATATTATTGTGTGGCCATGTGTTATTACTGTGCTGCCAAGCATTATTATTATTGTGTGGCCACATGTTATAATTGTGTGGCCAAGCATTATTATTGTGTGACCACATGTTTTTACTGTGTGGCCATGCATTATTATTGTGTGGCCACATGTTTTTACTGTGTGGCCAAGCATTTATATTGTGGGGCCACATGTTTTTACTGTGTGGCCATGTGTTATTACTGTGTGGCCAAGCATTATTATTGTGTGGCCACATGTTTTTATTGTGTGGCCATGCATTATTATTGTGGGGCCACATGTTTTTACTGTGTGGCCATGTGTTATTACTGTGTGGCCAAGCATTATTATTGTGTGGCCACATGTTATTATTGTGTGGCCATGCTTTATTATTGTATGACCACATGTTATTATTGTGTGACCACATGTTATTATTGCGTGGCCAGGCATTTTTTTTGTGTGGCTTCATGTTATTATTGTGTGGCCATGCTTTATTATTGGGTGGCCATGCTTTATTATTGTGTGGCCACATGTATTTATTGTGTGGCCATGCATTATTATTGTGTGGCCATGCATTATTATTGTGTGGCCACATGTTATTAATGTGTGGCCAAACATTATTATTGAGTGGCCACATGTTATTATTTCTTGGCCATGCATTATTATTGTGTGGCCACATATTATTATTGCGTGGCCAGGCATTGTTATTGTGTGGCCATGTTTTATTATTGTGTGCCCATGCATTATTATTATGTGGCCTCATGTTATTATTGTGTGGCCACGTGTTATTTATGCAATATCACTAGACAGGAACCGTATAATCTAGTTTAACTACACAGCCAAATTTTTGTGGAACCTCATGTTTGCTTTTCTCGCCACACAGACAAACAGTCAGTCATTAGAACTTAAAGTTATATAAAAATGTTTGTCTGAATTCGTGACATTATTCTTGTTCCAATCAGCCTGATTAACCAACTATTTGCAAAACAAACTCGAAACTTAAATTAATATCATCTATTTGTTGTAATGCATTTGCTAACCCATCAACAGGAACTTTACTTTACATTTAATGTAATAAAAAATAAGGTTTTGCTTTGATGAAGCTGTGATTAAAGGCACTTTTAAATGCAGGTTTTTTTTTTCCCAGCAAATTTAAGTTAAAGCTCAAATCTTATCCATAAATTTGTGGAGATGTTACATTTGTTAGCATACTAATTACCATCACTGCTGTTTGTTCTCTGAATATCTAGCCCTAAACGTCTACTTGTTTCTTCTTTTTCTTCTAATGACGACCTGCAACCAGCTCAAAGTTTAAATAAATGTATATATTAGAATTTAGATCTATTATTTTTGTCACTAAACTCTTTAGTTTGCTTAAGATAAAAATGTAGTTTTACCCAAGCATAGTCGTAAAATGCCACCTCCATGGCAGATGGAGAAGACGCTCGGTGGTGATTTAACCTTTGACCTTTAGCCACCATTACCTGACGTTGGGGTCAGCGGCGCTCCTGGGAGGCCATTTATGGTGGCCATGTGCTGCATCTGGGCTGCAGCGAAAGCTGCCATGGGACTGAGGTAGCCTCCCTGGCCCACGGACGCCATCAGCGCTGCCTGCTGCTGCACCTGCAGACGGAGCGGGAGAGCAGATTAGAGGGAGCGCGGAGTAATAAAAGGAAAGCCGCTGTCCACGAGGTCACTGAGTTGAGGAAGACAGATAAAAGGAGGAAGCAGGGCTATAAAGTGAAATGAGGTACAGCTCAGAGACAAGAAATAGAGGCTATTAGATAGAAACCAGGTATTGACTCTTAGAAAAAGTGTATTTGTCTAGTTTTTTTTTAGATTAACTTAAAATAAATTGACCTTCTCTTC
>JAUBOC010000138.1:18847755-18860097 GCA_032275365.1 Anablepsoides cearensis | reverse complement strand
TCAGTCTGAAGCCATTGTATGGGACTGGTAACGGCTAATAACGTCCATTTAATGGATGATACCATCCGAAGCGGGTGTTTTCGGAGCTCTATCCGCCCGTCTTGACCTATTTTTGTGGGGTTCTTTCCCCGCCAGACCAATTGGCGACCGAGACCCGCCTTCACAGAACCCCCTCCGCCCCCGGGAGACGGGTTCCTGTGCACCTGCGGGTTCGCTTCTAGAGTCTGGCTGCCACCCTGCGAGCGTGCGCGCCCACCATGGCCCGAGACCCGACCGATTGGTGTTGTGACCGAGCGGATGCCTGAGTCTCAGCGATACTTCCACGGATCCCGGCGCGGTGGGTCGGCTCACCCGGAGGTGTTCGTACCCGGATTGGAGCTGCTTGCCCACACTCCAAGTAGCTTTACTTTTAAAGCTACTTTTCTGCTTATTTCAGGTGTTTTGGGGGTTATTTTACATCAACTTAGAAAATTTTGTGAAATTCTGTTTTATTTTTTGCAAAAACCTCTTAGCATTAAAGCATTCATGCTTCATATTCAAAGCAAATACAAAATCTTTAATTACAATTGGTAAGATAATAATTGTTTAGAAACATTCAAGAAAATCTCATTTCAAAATATTTGAACCTTAATATATGAAGCCTGATCATAGCAAAAAGTGTTGTGTTTTCAGTGGGTGGAATTTGTGTGAAGTCACACATACTGGAAATTCAAAAGTAAAAGGCACAGATTGATGCACATTTTTATTCTCTTGGTCACTAGCCAAAGCTAATAACTGGATGTGAGGGTTGGAACATAAACCAACTGGTTATTCACAGAGATTCTTCGGGGACACAGTCATAAGCAAAGTCCACAAAGCACACGTGGGCAGAATGATAAAACCCCCCAATATACCCTGAGCAACTCTGCAAGGGTAAAGAGTTAGTGTTCCAGGGGTAGGCAGGAATCTGTATTTCTCCTCCTGAAGTTTAATAAAATTCTGAAAAAAACTTTTTTTTTTTGGAGGTTGAGAACTGTGGTACTACAGCAATATCAGTGTGAGGCTACTGTTGCATAAAACAATGCTGTTGGAGATTACAAGCAAAGTGAGAAACAATTAGCTTATAAAAACACTAACCTGGTCACATTAGTAATAACTACTAAAATCACACAATGGTCACATTAGCACATAGTTTTATAGTTCTGAAATAATGAGTTATAGTAAAGTTTTAAGACTCAAAAAATGTCTTGGGTCCACGTCCAGATATCACACCAATTATAAAAAATAATAATAATTAAAAATAACAATAAAAAAAGGTTCAAATCTCCATGTCTTCATTTTAAAAGTGTACTCCAGCAGATTAAACATAAACCTGAGTGGGTACAAAACGTGCTGAGGCAGGTATGATGTGGGCGGAGGTGGGCAATAAAACAATGTGCTTGCCTAGAATACAGTTTTGCAAGCTGTGCTCACAAAAATAGGCTGTGAGTTTCAGAAATTAAAAATAAAAATCACGACTCACTGGTTGCCTGGCTTCAAACAATCAGAATTCAGTAAAATTGCTAGTGAAGATTTGCTTATTTTCTCACACTTTTGAGTTGTCATTTAGTCTCCAACAGTGATATACAATCCTTACATGTGTTGAAGCAAAGTTATTGTAATGCCAAAAATGTTCTATTTTCTACCCTAGATTTGTTTTAAGTGGGATGAAGAGTATATAATGTAGGAATTGTGGTTGAGAGTAGTGGTCCTACACGGTCCAATATCAGTATTTTTGTTTGTCACTTGTTTATCCAAAACTTCTCCTGACACGACGCACACTCAGCTGCACTCGCTCACATCCTCAGAAGGCAGCCCCTCAGAGTTTCGTCTGTCACAACATCAACAGCCTGCAGCCATGCTCGCCAGGCATTTCCACTAGGAGGCAAAATCCCCTTTTCTCTCAGCTCGACCTGGCAGCCAAAAGAAAAAGGCTGGGTGGAAAACTTTAAATAGAAGTGGTGGCGAGGATCTTTGATGATGAAAGGGCACCACGACATGAAGTAAGGAGGGAGGCAGCTAAAAAAAAAATAAATAAAAAAATAAAAAAAATCCAAAAAGAAAATGGGGGGATTTTTAATGTATTGTTTTGGTTGTGCTGGCCTGAGAGTGAAGGACTGATAAAGGCTAAAAAAAAGAGAGAAGAAGGAAAAACAACAACAAAGGGGTGAAGTCGAGAGCCATAAAACGTCCCTCTCTCTTTTTCAGGGCCGAGTCCTCGCTCGGTTTCTAATGAACTCATTTATTCTGTTTGCAGGCTTCACCTCTACCAGAAACAAAAGACAGTTTGCTTTTCTGCCTTCCAGACGGCTCCGTTTCAAGGTTTGTTTAGCATCTGGCAATGTTTGATGGGATTACATTTATTTACTTCACAATTACCAAAAGCAAACCTTCAACTGTCCTCTGCTGGCAAAGTTATTGCTTATAAACACTCCCTTCTAAAACCAGGTTGATTATCAGTCATTGTTGCTTCCTGTTTAAAGAAATAGTTCAGACCTTTTGAATGGGAGGATTTGTTGAAAGATTACAGACAATTATTTTTATATATACCTTGTTGAATAACCTCAATTTGTGGAAATATGAGTTTATTTCTCATCAGATTGACAAACCAATGGATAATCCAAACAGGACCAAGACCAAAGAGGATGGTTACGGTTTTGTATCTAGTGATGGGACAAATGGCTCTTTGAATGGATCCAGATGGTGACGAGCTGTTTGTTTCATAGAGTCGTTCAATTTTGAACAAATTACGTCATCATGTAGAGATTTATATCCTCATGTGTTAAGCAAAACACCCGTCCCCCTTTCCCCGTCAGCTACTGCACCCCTCTACCTGTTTTCTGTAAAAAAGCAAAGCGAAGGAGCATCTGTCTCTGTTGTTAAGGAGGAAAAAATAAAGATATTACAAAGAGTAAAAAAATTATAAAACTATGAAAGGCTCTTGCGAATATCCGCAACTCGGTTCTTATCGTTTGTGGTGCAAAAGATTTGGATCGAACATTGCATCCATATTTATAACAGCTCCAACCTAAAAAAAAAACAGCTGTAGTGGTCTTGGCACCTAGCTGTTAGCGTGTCAGTTTAGTCAAAATTAAACTCTTTATTTTCCAAACTGTTGCCATATACAACACTTTAAAACAAGTTTCCACAGAACCCCACTTCAAAAGATCTGAACTTCCACCTTAACAAGTTACACAAAGGACATTTTAAAATGTGCTGCTACTATTTGAAGTCAACAATGTCTGTTTGTTAGCATGAACCATAATGGACAGATTTGAATAAAATGTTTAGTAGTTTATTAGATGTGTCTAAAACTGTGTAAATTTTGGGATATAACCAATTTAAGATGGTCACTACAGCCAGCTGACCTTAGGAAACGAATAATGGCTGTAATTCAGTCAAATATATCTATAAACTAAAATTTGATGTACTGGCAGCTGAGGGTCAGTCATAACACATACTGAGATCAGATCACACATAATGTTAGTGTTGAGGTTTGACCAAAACAACTACAACTTCTAGTTATTTCTCAGTATTTAATCTAAATCTAAAACTGACATGAAAGGCGTTGGGTGATATGCATTCCTTTAAGGAACGTTAGGCTCTTAATCTTACAAAATGCTGCTTGTATCACAAATATTCCGACAAAAAGCAACAAAGTCAAGAATGTAAACTGGCAGCGCTTATTTTGTGAACAAAAAATTCTGGTTTTGGCCAAATATTTAATCTCTCCTCCTCCTCACGTTCAATGTGTTTCAGTCCCACCCTCCCTCCTCTCTCTCTGAATAATATGCCACTGGGAAGTAGGAGAAAAAAAAAACAAAAAAATAAAAAAGGAGAGCACGGATCCCCACTCCTCCGCTCTTCTCGACTGCACGTCTGTGATGTCATAATCACTCACATCAAAGGCTGTGCGCTCAACACGGCGACTGTCAGCTTCCCTGGAGGCGTCATTAAAAACGAACAGAGCAAACCGAGCCGGGCCTGACAGAAACGCATCAAAACTTCCTTCCGCACACCAAAGCGCAGGCACCACTCTCAAGTGCACTCACATGCCAAGCACTCAGGTGCATCCACATACTATTAAAAAAAAGTAAAAGGCACGCACTTGCACATGCAAGTGTGAAACCATAAAATTACGTATACTAAAAAGGGGGCCTTCAAAACTCACATACACCTTCTAATGAACAAATATCTGCTTCTGTGACGGAGTCAGAACTTTCTCCATCTATCACGTATGAATAGGATCTAAGCTTTCAAATGAGCATGCTTTGCATCCAGATGCACCGTACATGAGACTAATAACATTCCCAGCGTGTGAACATCTGTTGTGGAGATGCGCTGCCGCGATGCATTCTCGATGCCCACTTGTGTTTGCGTCACAATGCGGAGCGTGCACATATAAATGCAGAGAGAGCCGGCATCCATCCGCCCACCCACTTCTCATCCCGCTCTGCCTATCTCAGATGTTTGCCCACACACGCACGCCCATGCACACGCGCAAGTGCACACTCATTTACACAAACTGAAGGGAGGACTATAAATAGTATGCCTATGATGTGATGCTGTGTGGTTTTTCCCTATGGCTTTGTGAGTGTGTGACTGTCAAAGTGAAGGGAGAGGGAGCCAGAGGAAGGTGTCTTCAAGCAAAAGTAGAGCTGCGCTCGAATCTGGCTTCTATTCGACCCAGGATCGGCAGAGATGGAGATTCCACTTCGATTGGGAATATTTGCATGTTCAATTTTTTTGGTGCCTAATCAAATCTAAGACATGTTTCTGCAAGAGTGAAGCTTCTGTGATATGTATGTGGATGACTTACTCCTGGCAGGGTCTTCTGCTCATGCAATGCATTCTGGGCTTTCAGGGCTGACTCTCTGGCACAGTAGGTGAGGAAGGCACAGCCTGGAAAAAAGCAAGAGAAAGACATGAGTATGTTATGTAAACTGAGGAAAGGACAGCTAAGAAATCCGACTGAAGCATTCATCAGGAAACAAACTATAACACAGCCTGCAGCCACACCTCTTAAAACTTTATCCACATGGATGCACTCGTAGTTCACTTGTGTGTCCGTTTGCGCACCACGAACTTCACTTAAATGACTGAACAATCAGGAAATTTCTGTGTGAATAAACTACAAAGAGAAACAAGCAAGACCAAAAGCTGCATCAATGTGTAATGATTTGTGCGCGAATCAACGGGGCAAATCTGAAGGTGCTCGGTCTGAAATAGCAGCTATCCGTTTGTCCGTCGCGCTCTCGCGGCTGCCGTGACGAGGACAGGCAGCCTGACAGTTTCTCCCTCGCCTCGCCTCTCCTCCCTCCACCCCGCTCCCCACCCACCCATATGCTCCAAGCCTACCCAGAATCCTCGGTTTTCGTTAGCACCTGGGTTGACATGTGGGGGTGGGAAGGAGACGGAGACGCGGGAGACACAGAAGACGGCAAAGCCGTGGGGAACGTGTAAGCCGTTTCCCTCGCCACCCCCTGTTGACAGCGAGGCGCACGCCGCCGTCAGAGCTGACAAACTGTCAATCTGCAGATCAGGGCTAATGATTCATGTGTTTGACAGTTTAATAAAGCTCTCACAAAGACAACTGCACCGAAGGCCGCTGTGCTACAACACGCTCCGAGTTCAGGCTGTACCAGCAGGTGTTAAGCTTGTCTGCCCCCCACCCGTACCCCATCGCGTGCTCCCGCAACTTCTGTCTCGCACACACACAAATAGTTTATTTCAGCTAACTTGATTAGTTTTTACAGTGAAAAAAAAAATGAAAATCAAAAAGTAACTACTTAAACTGCAATGTTTACAAGCTAAAATTGACAAATCCAAAGCTAAAACCAGTAGAACTGCAACTAAAACAGTAGCTAGGAGTTAAATGCAGCCAAATTACTAACTAAAAGCTAATATTAGCTAAACTATAGATAAAACGGAAAATTAGCAAAACCAAAGCTAAAAGCTAAAATGAACAAACTACAGAGGAAAGCAAATGGTTATTAAGATCTAAGTTTAGGAAAACTGTAGCTCAAAGCTACACTTAGCAAAGCTGTAGCGAAAAGCTACAATAAGCAAAACACTAGCTAATAGTTGAAATCTGTTCGACAGTAGCTCAAAGCTTTAAGGAAGAGAATAACAACACATGCGCTGCGCATTGAACAGAACAATGTTTTTGAAGGGATTGAGGAGATATCAGTGAATTTATACATGGAAAGTTTTTTGGAAACAGTTTAATAAGAATAAAAAACATGTCAGTTACTAGTACTAAATGCCACAGCGTGCTATTCCTGATTGAAACAAATGTTTTGATATATTAAACTTAAGACTGTGCAAAGAATGCAGAATTTGCTTGATAGTAAAAAATAAACAAAACAAAAAAATCAGAAGAGATTCTAAACATGAAACAATAGAGTGAATTTTGACTCAACTTTCAAATACTCATATTTTATCAATTTACGAAAATATCCCATGAGCCTTTGCTGCCCGAGCGTATACGTCAAACTTTCTCCAAATGCATCAATGATTAATTGAGGCTAAATAAGTTGTAAAAGGTTTAGATCTGCTGAAGTAGAAAGATTAACTGCACTGGAGTCTGTACTGGAAGTGCTACAGCTAGCTGTTGCTGCTGGAGTTTAAACTTATAAAAAAACGTAAATTGTATATATATATATATAAATAGCTGTCATTATACAAACTATTATTAAACGTTTGAAGTAAGACCTGTTTGAAGGTGAGCAGCTATTAACTCATCTTTCAATAAAATATCAAAATATCTTCCACAGGTAAGATATTAACTGTTTATGACCTTTCCACAGAACCCCGCTTTAAAAAAATCTGAATTTTAGGTTTCATAACAAATTTTGAAGCTTAAAGAAATCCAAATGAACACAAAGATAGACCCTCCTCAGACACTGTCATGCAAGCTTTGACAGTTTACTGCTGTCTTTGCAGCAAACGAGCGCAAAAAGACCAGTTTCTTCACTGACCATCAAAGTAAAAGCATTAAAATGTTATTTCCAAAAGATGCAAACACAATACAGTTTAAAGGGTAAAACAACTTTCTACCATCTTCCCATTCCTGCTGGCCTCTGTCTGTGAGGGGATAACACTGTACGCTGTATGTGGAAGCAGCACGCCTTCCATCCTTTCTGCTCTGAGTCTTTAACCCCAGGTCGTCCTGATGGTGGGACACTGGGGAGCTCAGCCTGTTGGTGTTTTTAATTAACGGGCCACTCTCTCATTAGGCGGAGTGGGAGCTGGCCGCTGACAGCTCTGCTACCTCCTTGTCCTCTCAGGGCCTGTCGTGTTAATGCTACATGCTGGCGCCGTCCCACAGGAAACACACGCAAACCTCTCATTTGTGTGCCTGACACTCACATGTATGTTAGCGCACAGGCGCCCACCACCGCTAATGTACTCCACGATGAAAGGAGAAACAAATCATTATTCGAAGCAATGGAGCCTTATTTTGATCCACTTCCATTATAAGAACTGCAGCATAAATGTGCAAAAATTATGGTCAAGATGCAGTAAATCAATAAAGGCTAGAACACTTCTGTAAAAAACAAACAAGTTTTAAATGTACATTTTGCAGTTTTTATTCTTATAGATGGAAGCACACCTTTTATGAGTTAACTATTACAGAAATCATTTTAAATATTTAATTTACTGTTGAATAAGTTTATTCTATTTTCTATCTTAACACCATATTAAAAATACCAAGTATAAGATTCAGTTTCAGTTTACCCATATTTTCAAGATAGTTGGATTTGTCATGAGCATTATTGCCGTAGTGCTGGCTATATTAAATCAAAAGATCGCAGGAGAAAACCATTACAAAATACTATACAGGGATTTCAGATTTGTGTATAAAAAGTGAACTGAAAACACAAAAATAAAGCCAATAAAAAGGTTATTTTATCACAAATGAATGAATCAAGTAGTCGGATATTAACCATCAATCATCAATTAAAGTTTTACGGTATAGAAAGTATGTCACGAGCAAACTCAGTTGCTTGATAATTTCTCTACAAACATGCTGTAAAAATGTGTCAGAATCAGTTGAGGCAGATGTGCCAATTCAGTAAAATTACAGATTTTTCCCATAATTAAGATTTGCATATAAATGAGTCCTTAAGGACAACATTTAACAATCCTGCCAGCTAAATTAGCAAATATTCTTTCCAATCTACTTTTTAAATATAAGCTTTTTAACAGGTGTGGCTTCTGAAATAATCCTTTGTTCTATAACTCTTATATATATTTTTTTAAACTGACCATTCTTCTTTGCTGGCTGTTATAGCGGAACTCCCTTCGCATGATGTTCACTGCAGCTTGGGCAATGCCTTTATGAAATATAGGGCTGGAGTTCCTGATGACATCACTATAGACAAATAATAATCAAGTTTTCAGCCAACTTGCCACGCCAGGTTTTAAACTGCTAAATTGGAACAAACTTTGTATCATCTTAAAGCTTTTGTGCAGAAAAATTGAAAAATTATAATAACCCAGTAATGAAATATTCCTCTTTGTGACTCATTTTATCATAACAGGTCATCATGACCTCCAAACCTCATTTAGTCAACAAAACATTGATCGATTTAAGCAATTTTATAATGGTAAATTTTCACCAAACTGCTGTCATATCAATAGTGACTGTAAACTTGGAATATAATTTGGCTTTTAAAGTATTTGTTTCCTTTTGTCACAAGATAACTGACCTGAGTTCATCCCTTTTCTGCTCTTAAAGCTCCCATACCATTCCTGTTATTGCATGCTCATCGTTTTAATGCCCCTACAAACAAACTTATTACTGAAAACAATTATTTTTTAAAGCCACAGCACCAGCTCCTGAGGTCTGCTGCAGAGTAAAGGCTATTAAAATAGACTGGAGGAGGAAACACGATGAAGTGCATGTTCAAGATTTAACTGTGAAAAATCAATTACCTGTATCTTATGGTTCTATGTGAGCATTTTATTTATTGTACACAAGCTGATACTGTGCAAAAATACTGAGTCACGCCTATTTTTCTTTTATCTTTTGCTTTTGTAATGTCATAAATAATATAATATAATATAATAAATAACTCGTAGCTTGAAATTTTTTCGAAAGCCTTCTAAAAATTTTTTTCTGAGTACACTTATTTCACCTAAATTTTTTTCAAATGAATTGTTTTTCTTATTAAACCGCCACACACTCGTATATTTCAGTCATAAAAAAGGTATCAAACTCAAGGGGTGAGCCGGTGTTGTGTTAAAAAAAGACATTTAAATAGGATCTTTAGGTGTTTTGTTTCATGCATCTTATTACAAAAAGCACACCATTTGTTCCCTCCGCTTGAGCTGAATTTACAAATATCACCAGATAACACAGCTTGGCAGACGCGAAATAACATTTTTTTTTAAAGCTGTAAGGCAATTTCCAAAGAACTATTAGCTGAAAACTTGGTTCGCTCACACGCGTATGGATGAGGCACGGATGCTAACATGGTAAAACACACACATATTCCCATAGTCACACATTCAAAGTGACAGTCAACAAACGTTCAATTTATCATCATCGTCACAAGTCAGATGCTGGCAGCGGCTCTGGTATCTGACTAAGACCCATATTGGCCCAGGAGAGAGAGAGATAAGCTGTTTGTTTCTGCTGTCAATGCTGCCAATTTAGTTTCCCATCACTTCAAATTCAAATCAACAGTAGCGCAGAGGGGATCTGAGAAAACGTGTGTGTGTGTGTGTGACAGGAGGGAGAGATGAGGGGTGGGGGAGGAGAACGCAAGGAAGGGCAAGGGAGCAAAAAGAACGAGTGTGGGGAGGAAAACAGCAGAGAGGAAGAACCAAACTAGAGAGGGAGAGATGCTCAGAGAAAAGAAAAAAAAAGAGAGGGTGGGAAAGCAGATAAGATCACCTAGCTTCTGTGAACACCATCCTCCTTTGTCCTACACTCGTTTCTTATCTCAACTGCTGCAGACACCCTAAAGGGACACACACCCACAGAGAGGGGGAGATACTGGGGAAAAAAAAGTGAAATAGGGTAAAAAAAACTATAGGAAAGAGAAAGAGAGAGGATGAAAGAAAGGAAAGCAGCAGGGGAATGGTGGAGAGTGAGGAACTTATTTTGGTGGGGGAGAAAGAAGAAAGAAAACTGTCTCCAGTTCTTATTCAAACAACTGGGTTTGACCAAGAAGAGTTTCGACCTTGTTAAAACTTATTCTGCTCTTTTTATCCCGCAAACATCCAAACAATAAAAACTTTTTACTTTTGCAAACATTTTATAGAACTTTATTGTATTATTGATAGCTTCAGTAAAACAAGCTCTCTGTTGATGCTCACCTGATTGTTCACGGCAGCGGTTCCTGTTTTTATGTGGAGGTTTTAGCCTTGAATTAGTGGATCGGATCAGGGTTTTTGGTTAGCAGAAAAAGAGTGATGCTAGCCCAACTGGTAACAATGTTTTATTCCTTCATGTTTTTATTCACCCAGTTAGCAGCCTGTCAACCTGAGGCAGCATTGATTCATTCCATTCACTTTTTTTTATTGCCTCGTACTGTAGCTGCAACACAGCATCTTACAAATTTGCAACAAAACAGCTACTGTATATTCAGATTTTACTCGTCAATTTAATTTACTTATTCATTTCCCCTGCAATGCTTTTTTATTTTTTTTAATTCAGCTGAGCTCAGTCAGTATTTGCGTGCTCCCTGAGCAGTCCGGCTCTGACAGAATCAGAGGTAATTACGGCTGCACTGTCTCTTTGCTGAATTTATGTATTTTTTTTTAAACTGAGCTCTGCTGTGTTTTCATTTTGATCTCATGTGAGTCATTTGATTGACTTCTTCTCCAGACTCTCCCATGTATTTCCTCTCTGCTCGCAGAGCTGCTGGCTTTCAAGCACCGTCGTACCTCAGAGATCATTAAATGCTTCTGATTTGGCTGTTTACCATTCTGCATTGTATTAAATTTATTTGTTTTTAATAGCTAATTATCCCCGCCTTCCGAACAGCTGTGTATCCCAACAGGTCTTGTCAGGTGCTATAATCTTTTTAATTGTAAATGCTGCTGTAACCTTCAAATGCTGTTAAATCTTCTCCAGTTGCTCCAGGATGTCAAGATTCATATTGTATTTTTTTTTTTTTGTCATCCAGTATCTTTGACGATTCTTCTAGTTTCTCTCTGTGACATTGCGGGGGTCTTGATCTTGCTAGGTGGGGTGCCCTGGTGAGACTTCTGTCATAGCTTGACATCTTAGCCTAGCTTAAATTGAATTGCGAGTGTATGATCCTCGACTTAACATCTCCTCATGTCCAAGGAGCTTAAAGCATTAGTGTCTTCTGTTGTCTTGGGATGCACACTCCCTAGGTTGGTTGTGAAGGATTTTTTCAGTAATGATCGGACCCCGATGTTCAGCTGCTCTGTCGCATCCATGTCAGTTCATGCATTCTCTGACAGAATAAACATTTAAGGAAGAAAAATGAATTCTAGTAAAAGGCAAATGTCACAAAACACTTTTTATTTAAAACTTAAATTTTAGTTTAGATTAATCTCTTCAGCCCTGAGGGGTTTTCTTGAAGTTTGTGTTTGAAATAGTGAGCTGACATAGAACAGAGTGTGTCTCATTTACAAACTCTGCTTAAAAAAATCTTGGCATCAAAATAAAGCTTAGAAGATATAATCAGAAGTGTATCAAAGCAGCTTCTATTGTTTCAGAGATATTGAGGATGGAACAGAAAAAGTAAATACAATTTTTCCCCTTGCTTGAAATTTTTTTCATTAAAAAGTATACAACCCTTTAAAAATAAAACCTCTTGAAAACCATAAATTCACATGAGGAAGTGCAAAGATTGAGAAGTTTCAGAGGTGTTAGTAAAGAAATAACTCTAAACATGTGTTTTATCATTCTGCACAGAATTGACCATGTTGGTACCATAAATGTTTTAGGTGTTTAATTGCAAATATTATTATTTTTTTTTCTTACACGCCTGAAAATAATTGTTTTTGAATATATATATTTTTACCCACACATTTATTTTTCACCCAAGTCATTTAAACAATGAATTATTTATATATTTGACTCCAACTGGAATATAAAATACTTGAGGATGAGGATTTTACAACATGTTTAGGTCTGGCCTTCATTTTATATATACACTCACTGGCCACTTTATTAGGTACACCATGCTAGTAACGGGTTGGACCCCCTGTTGCCTTCAGAACTGCCTCAATTCTTCGTGGCATGGATTCAACAAGGTGTTGGAAGCATTCCTCAGAGAGTTTGGTCCGTATTGACATGATGGCATCACACAGTTGCCGCAGATTCGTCGGCTGCAC
>JAUBOC010000138.1:18827726-18838953 GCA_032275365.1 Anablepsoides cearensis | reverse complement strand
CAACGCACCATCCTCCATACTCCCCCGAGGGTCAGGACGAAAAACTTGTGTACACGCAGACACACACTTGTACACACAAGTGATGCTCGAGCTCTCGTGGCAGAAGGTAAAGTACCTACTAAAACAACACTAACGCTGGGTGTATCACATGAAACAAAGACAGGCATGAGCGGGCGGACACATTTCCTAAAGGCTCCCCAGATGGTAAAACACACATTCTAAATGCCTCAATCTGTCCTCCACAAAAATAAAAAAAGGAAAAAAATCCAGTCAGTCAGAGAAATCTCCAGTTTTAATTTTTTTTAACCTGTCTCAGTCTTTTTGTCAGAAAATGTTTGGAGGACCAAATTTCGTCTTTTTATCATATGAATGATTAAACATGAAATGACTCCAAGAATGAACCCAAAAGTCTGCACGGTACCAGGACTGTCACGACGAGGATTTATTGACCAGCGTAAGAAAAATAAAAGATGGTAATTTGATGCCGGCACTGTAACAATAAGGTATTTTTAAAGAAGACTATAATGTAAAAAAATAAACAGTGTATCACTAAAGCTGTTAATAGAAGACCATCTTGGACTTTAAGCCTGAATGCTTTTCAGAACGATTTAAATGACTCTCATGTGCGACACAAGAGTTTTATTAGAAAGAACACTGTTACCAGCGCAGTGTGGCAGACTTCCTGGTCCATATGGCATGATTCAGCTTTTTGTGAGGAGGCATTTGGAAAAAGCACATGGCATGAAGATCGAGCTTGTCTGTTCTGCCTCAAAGACCTGTTAAAGCAAAGTGATTTTGCTGTTGTCAATAATAAGTTACATTTTCACACGCTTTTAATAAAGCTAATCCCAGATACATTAACTCTGTCCTCTCTGTGATACAGCTGTCTGCAGGTTTCTGGTTCAAACTGGTCCTCTGATTAGGGCTGACACCATTTTTATTTTACTGTTGTGAGGATTTTGTTTTTGTTATTTTGTGTAGTCTTTTTTTATTTAAATGTTGGATTTATTCTCATCAGCTATCACTCCCAGGTTCTGCTTCATTACCTCTGCTCCCATGTTGTCTCAGCCCAAGTTTTTTTTTTTTTCCTGTCTTCACCATTCCTGCAGTCTGGTATTGTGCATGTGCTCACGTAAGCTGTTGCTGAAATGCCAGCATTTTTGTTTTTGGTAAATAAAAATTTAAATGGTGCTTTCCTATAACAGAAAGCAACCATTACTACACCCCTGAATGTCCAAATCTAAAAGCAATACTGATGTAAATAATAATAAATTGCTCAAAATCTGCCTGTGTTCATTTCGGAAGTGTACTTCAAAGGTTAGACTCATTCGTCTTTGTTTAAACGTTCTGTCCTTTATCCAAAAGACTTTTTCATTCTGAGGAGTATAGATTAAAGGCATATAGATTAAATCATGAGGGCAGCTGATAAGGCGGGTACAAAGTGGACTAAAGTGGGTACAGTGTGCGTGAAAAAGATGGGTAACAAAAGCTGCACAGCCTGGAACACAGCTTTGCAAGTTAAGCACATGAAAATAAGCTGTGATTTTTGAAAATAACGTTCCTTTGGTTGACAAAACACAGAATCCAGTGACACTGCAACATGAAAGTCACCTATTTTCTTGCAAGTTTGAGTCACCAACAAGTCTCCACCATTTGCAGCACATTGAGACACCACTCCTAGTTCTTGTCTCCATTAAACTCTAGTGGAGAGAAGGTCAATCAACACAAACACACGCAAAAAAAGTCAAGTTGGGTTTTCTAGTCTCAATTATTTATTTTTTGATGCAACTCTGCAGGAGCAGTGAAAAAAAATGTCTCACATTTAAAAGGTTACTGGGTTCAAACCCTTTCTGCATGTTCTCCCCGTGCATGTCGGAGTTTTTGCCCATCTTGCATAAATGTTATGTTGACGGCTCATTTTAAACTGCCACTCCGTGATAATAAGTTTGTAAATCATTGTCCGTCTCGTTTGTCTCTGATGTGACTGGTGTACCTCGCCCTTCTCCTGATGACTGCTGGAGATTAACAGCTCCCAAAAAAATCTGTTCTGAAAAGCAGTTTAAAGAAAGTGGTTGGATGAACACAGTATCTGGTTCCACCATTGACTTGTTTCCATGTGAACATTCAGGATAGATTCAAATATATCTATACGTTCAGAGCAAAAGGGTAGATAGATAGAAAAGATGTAACTACAAAGACAAAGTGCCTTTATTCTGTCGTGGGAGTGGTCCCGTGTCTCGTCCCCTGGGTAAAATACTTACGGGATAAACACTCCTATTAATATTCCTCTGTGTTCCTCTCCTCTTCACTCTGCGTGCCCCTCTTCTCCTTCCCTCTCCCTGCCCTATTATCCCGCCTCAGCGGACATCCTGTCCTGTCCCGTCCGCCTTGCCAACCTGCAAGACGGAGATGAGAGGATCATCCAAATGTAGAACGCGTGTGTGTGCGTTTGTGTGTGTGGGAGGGTGGGGTGTGAGGGTGGCGTGGACATGAATCATTACACTTCCTGTTGTTGCATACCGTCAGGGGGAAGGAAGAGAGAGGACACCCCGGGGGCTCCGATTGATTCCGGAGACTTAATTGGGTTTATTAGCCAAGATGTTGGGCCCCACGAGGAGGCTCCCAGAGGCCAGAGAGCCCCTCCCCCCCCTCCCCTTGTCTCCTCACACCCACCCACCACCATCCCCACTCTTCTGAAGGAGAAAGCCTGCATAATTGTTTTCCCTCCATCTTCTGTGTCATTGTCAGATGGGTCCTGCGGGATTATTAGCAACCCCAGGTCCCTCAATAATTCATCCAGAGCTATTTATACACAGATGGAGAGTCCTCTAAAGTCTTTCCCAGTGAGATTATCTGACTCTTCGACAGACAGACAGACAGACAGACAAACTGAGAGAGCGACATAGGGAAAATGGGGGGGTGCTGCAAAGGTAAAAAGCGGGGAAGACGGGCAGGCAGAAAATCGAGGAAATGTGCAAAGGAGCATAAGAAGGATGGAGTGAGGCAGTCACAAAATAAATGCAAAGTTGATCAAAGCGAGTTTGACAGAGTATAAAACAGTGAGACCGAGAGACGGCAGCTTTTAAAGTAGACACGGTGACAGTAATTCCGGTGTGCGCCGGGTTTCAAGGTGAAACTCTCTCCGCTGCTTTGCCAAAGTGAACTAAAGCACCATCGCGGGAATAACATACCCACAACCAACACACATTAATGGCTTTTAATCCCCCCGCCCCAACACCAACTCCCCCTTTTTTTTTCCTCCATTTAACACAATTAAGATGTTTGCAAAAGCTAACATGGACCGCTAGTCACTATAGGAAGGACAGATGAAAGACATTCAGGGATTTTCATATGCAAAGTAAACACAGTCATCCAGCCTTTCTAACAAGCTGCTGTGTAATACCAAGAAACAAACCTGATAATTCACTGACACAACAACAATACATGAGCATGTAAACATTAGGGATTTAAATGGTTTTTAATCCTAAACGGATAGCAGCTGGACTACACAGGGCTTAGTGACTTCTTCATGCTGTTAATAGCTCCGCAGATACCTTTGACTTTCCATCTGCACGTCGGGGTGGGGTGGTGGGGGGTGGCATTTTGTTGTCGTCAGGCTAATGAAGACTTTGGCACCCAGAGTTGATTTTCCAACTCTCTTTGTTGGCTCTCCAGCCACAGATAATTATATATATTCATCCCCCTTGGCAGTCACTTTTATCAGGCTCATTTAAAAAGCTTGTCTTCCTCTTGGACAAATTGGGACATTGAAAGGCAGATTGGAGTGATACTTTTTACATTTTGCATCAATAGCATATTAATCAGAGCAATGGGAGAAAGGTTTAAAAACTCCTCGTGGAAACACAGATTAGTTGTCGATGACAAACACCATCGCGGAAATGATTTGTTTATCAAAAAAGCATCTTTTCCTGCCTGTTTAACTGTGCTGTAAGTTACCCAAGTCGTCGCTTGGCCCGTTGACATAACTGTTTTTAGAGATAAAACTTTAAAAATATATTTTTTTGAGGAATTATTTTCTTCACAGGTATATGTAACAATTGATATACATCTGAAATGTAACTTTTTGACTAATAGTAAATCTAAAAAAGTTTATATTTGCAAATATAAATATTAAATTATTAAACTTTGCATTTAACTACGGAAGCAATTTTACTGAAGCTATTTCCAAGCTGGAAATTATACGTAGCCCAAAAAGTACTGGTAAGTAAATTTGTGTTTGGTAGATTATTTCTTTGTTGTAACAATGCTTCTTGGCAATAAATCTTATACCAGGCACCTGATTGGCAGCACCTGATTGGCAGTACCAAAATCTCTGAGAATATTTGGCAAATATTTCATGTGCGCAACCCACATTACTCAGCTCTACTGCTTGCCCCACTAATGCATGTTCCTTACAAATGTGGCACCATTTAAAATGTAAATTAACAGACGGTAGGAGATTGAAACCATTTTAAACTTCAGGTAAAGCCTGTACAAATTTCAGTGGTATTGATGGTTGTGTTCTCACTGCATTAATATAATGCACACACACATTTACTGGCTCTATGGACCCAGTAATTTGACTTTTCACCAATAAAAAGCTCAGTATATTTTGGTTCTCCTTGGATTTCCATCTCTGAGACACGCCATTAGATTGCAAATTTTTAATAATTTGCTGAAAGCTTTCCGACTAGACCGTTCCCTGAGCTGATTTTTGTGTTGAGGAAGAGGTGTGAGTGGCCAAGCATAAACCCAGCTGAACCCAACAGTCAAATCTGCCAAGTTTATCTACTAGAGGGCTTCAGATTTACAAGAACCACAGTTTTTTTTCTTGTTTGATATGCTCCAATTATCTAAAAAAATGTGACTTTGGAAGGCTGTTTGATGAGTCAAAAAGAACTTTAGTAAGCAGTTAAAATGTGTATAAAGAACAGCTACATCAGAGATACAATAAGGTTTTAGCAGTGTTTATGACTGGTGGTGTTGGATACAATGTTTTAATTATTCACACAGTAACAATTTGTCATTTCACTATTTTTTAAGGATCCGAATGTAATAAAAATGTGGACTGCAGCTGTAAAGATGAGAAACTGGAGCCTCACTAATTACTCCAGGATGTGTGGTCAACATTTCATATCAAGTAAATAGAAAACCCAGTGTTTAGTATTTCACTAATTTTCTGAGTTTGCTTTAGAACTATTGTCACATGAGGTGGCTGTGGTAGAGTGGTTAGGGGAGTCGTCTCGTAACCAGTAGGTTGACGGTTCGATCCTCCATTCCAGCCGTCTCAGTGGTTGTATCCTTGGGCAAGACACTTCATCTGCTTGCCTACTGATGGTGGCACCGGTGCATGGCAGCCCCGTCTCTGTCAGTGAGCTCCAGGGTAGCTGTGGCTACAATGTAGCTTACCACCATCAGTGTGTGTGAATGATGAGAATCAACACGTCTTTACCAAATGTGTCCCTCTGCATTTTAAACAAATAATTATTTGATGATATTCCAATGTCTGACGTACAAACCATACTGCCTCCACAGGTGTGACCAGGTTGTTTGAGTTTTTATCAAGTACAAATGAGGCTTTAAGACGAGAGGGGGTTCTTAGTGTAGCCAGAAGCAAAAGCAGAAGGAGAAGAAGTCTGATAAGACTCAGGGCCATACTCACACAGACAGTGGCTCTGAGCAACAAGATGGAGTTTTTTAGAACTAAAAAATAAAACTTTTAAACAGTTAATTCACTTGGTTTTCTGCAGAATTATTCTAGCTTCCAATTGTTGATTAGGTTTTTTAATGTGACAGAACATTTTCTTAAAATTCTCCCAGGTTTTACAAGGTGTTTTATTTGTTTTTCAATCGACCAGTCATGCTTAAAACAGTACTTTCTATTATAAGAACATGTAATAATCCTCTTAATTTTCTCTTATAAGGTATAATGAGGATCAAACCTCTCATACTCTGATTAGAAGACAACCTCCCAAACTCTATGCAAAAGCCGTCCCACAGCAAAAGCAAAAGCAAAAAAAAAAAGAATATTTTACCTGTCTGTGGGAAAATTAGTCTACAAAGGTATATTTTCAAATATAGTTAATTAAACTGTAATGCTCCCTTCATATTGGATGACAACCCTGCTACACTCTGCTCAACCTACATGACCAGTTTGAAGCCAGATGTGACACTGCTACACTCTTAGTGCTCATCAAACAGAGTTGTCTTTGTTATTTTCTGTTTACCCATGAACCTCATCAAGACCCTGCAAAGACCATCCTTGTTCTGAATTATTTTTTATATTGTCACTTTTTTTATGTCATCATCCAATCTGAAGGAAGATCTGAAAGTTGGTTAAAGGGACAAGTTTGATTAAAATGTATTAGTTTGTAGCAGAGTTCACTTGATTGCTCTTTGTTTTTTTTGTTTTTTTTACTGAAATTGTTAGTAAAAATGTAAAAAGTAAGAAGTTAGCTGCTTAACTCCGTGAAACTTTTTGTTTCTGGGAGTTTTTCATGAGGAGCTGAAAAACAGTTTACCTGTTGAAGAATCAAACTTGAATTTTGTCAAAAATCAACAACAAAAAAGCAACTGTAAAAACTAAAATAGTTAAAAAAAGAAGTACACACAGCATTCAGTGAGACCTGTCTTATTAACATGTTGACAGAGATGCGGAGGGCACTTGCTTATTAACCCACGGGGCAGCTGGGAGCTGCAGGGGTCTAATTCTGCTCCCATCTCAGGAAGGTCATCCGCCCTTCTCCAGCCATGATGGCCACAGATTGGTGCTTAAATCTGGCAAAACACAGCCTATAAATTACAGCAGAGGACAGAGAGGTCAGCGCTTGGCATGGAACTGGGCCAGAAGCTATCAATCTGCCGGGGCCAGAGACGGCGACATCTGTCTTTGGGAGTCCCTCACTCTTCCTGCTTCCATCTCTGCCGGACGTTTCCCCTTCCTGCTCTTTCTTTAATTTCATTTTGACCCACTCCGTGCCTGACATCCAACCATTTTTGTGTCCTCCATTTTCACTCTTTACTTTTTTTGTTCTTTACAGTTACAGCTCAATCCTTTTTATTTCACTCTGCTTCTTGATATCCTCCCTGTCTTTGTGTGCCGCCCCCACCCAAACTCTCCTCCGTGGATCTCCCCTCTTGCCTCGTTTCATGCATCCTCTTACATCATCCTTGTTTCAGCATCTCTCTAATTCTCCTTCCCTCTCTCCTGCTCTGTTGGTGTCTTGAGTTTCTTGTCATTTTACGCGCTCTTGCACCATCTCCCACTGCAGCAATATGTTTTGGTCTATCTGCTAACCAACCAGCAGGACAGCACAAAGCCTTTAGCTTCTTTGTCTCAATGTTATGCCAATATGACTTTGAATGAAAATATCTGTTGGCAAAAAGCACTGCTTGACGCAGGTTTAAAGGGAGAGAAACTTAGACAGTATCGGCTCATGATTTTTAAAAGGTTGAAAATGATCTGTAACACAGGACTAAACAGCACCACCTTCTTTAATACTGAAGTTTTAAATAAATATCTTTCATAATCACAGTGTGCTCAGAATATATGTGACCCATCACATTAAACCAAGGATTAAGACATATTTGATCAAAATGACCTAATTGTATTTTCAGATTCCTGCTTGTTAAGCTACATTTTGATACTTGGATGATCCTGATATAATGAGCAGTTCCAGAAGTGTGTCTTGATTTAGCTTGTTAACTACAATTAATATTTGGTCTGAATCCTAATTTTAAGTTATTCTAATGAGGAATTTTTAATATAATTTTAAAGACAAAACCTCAATTAGTATTTGGATATTAAGATACCCTATTTGAAAATAAAAAGCTTCGCTAGCTCACTGGGAAAATATCAAAAATTTAAAACGTTTTTACTAAAAATCCTTTTTTTTCAATGCTACGGCTCAAAATGAACTTAAAAAATACAATATTTCAGACAATTCATTCAAAGGACACATTGACAAGGTGTTTATTCATTATATTTTTGACAAAAATGCAATTATTGCAACAGTTTTAATCAAATCAATATCTCTGTCTATTTCTCCACAGACCATTTTGGGACCTAATCCACAGTTTGATGTGGTGAGTGTCTCTCAGTTACTATCACTCCAAATCTTAGCTCAACATCTGTATTTTTAACTGAGTTATGGTGTTTTTGTGTTTTGCTAAGTTCAGCTGGCTATTGCAAAATGAATCTGACTTCAGATCCAAATCATTCGTAGATGAACAACTAATGATTCTGAGGGTTTCAAGAAAATGAGCCCAGTCGTTCACGAGAAACAAACAAAAAATCACACACAGGCATTAACACAATCACCCATTTAGAGCTGTTGGCAAAAACAAAAAAAGGCAAATTGTTTCAATACCATTTTGCAAACCTGAGTTATTTTCTTTACATGTATGATGAAAAATAAAAAAATAACACGATGGCTACTCAGAGACACCTAATCCTGAGCAAATATTTACCTCCGGTTGACGCTTCTGCCAGTTTTTGTCGGGACAACTTGGATTACATTTGCCGCTCAAACCCTGGAAAACTTCCACATGACTTATTAATCCTCCTCCATTTTCTGAATCAAAACCTGGCTCTGAATAATTGAGAGGGATCTTTTTGAAAAAAAAAAAAGCCCTCGCTTCCATTCCCACCTTCTCTTTACAAGTCAACGTGGTGCATTTTTAATTAGGGGATATAAAATAGGCATGAAAGAAGATGGGGCAGAAAGTGAATTAAATCGGGGGGCCACTAAAGCCTGGCCATCAGCGCGCGGCGCAGGAGCTTGTAATGCGGGCATACAGAGGAGGCTAAATATGTGCCCGGCCTGACAAGTCACAGATGCTCACCAATGTTTGACGTGCTCCTCTGTCTGGGACAAACGGTACACGGCTCATGTAATCCCTGCTTCTGAATATCCGAGCAGGCAGACCCAGATACGCCACTTTGAGTTATGTTCAGCAATTTGGTGGAGAATAAACATCAATTCAACTTTCTATGAACCATAAATCACAAAAGCTGTGTGATTTGTTTACTGCATATCACTGTTTTGTGCGGGGCTAAAAGGGTAATTGAAAGTACATGCATCAAAGATTAGGGAGATAGTGAATCTTTTCACAAATTCATAAGAATTTGCTTCTTCTTCTTCTTTTTTTTGTCTTCCTGATGTTTGAAACAGCATTTCCAAGCAACAAAAGAAAAAAAAAATGAGAGGCAAAATCCAACAGGAGATAGATTAGCTGGAGTTTCTGAGCAGGCTGTGCGATAAAAATTAATGCTCGCACAGTGTGCATTAATGGGTCACTGCCACAGTTAGCGGTGACAAACTTTGCCTCTATATTTCATTCTGCTGCTGCGTCATCCTGCTGTTGCTTTGTGGAAAGCCTCTGCAGCAGGGAGCTGCAGCTGGAGCCAGTGTCGCCGGCAAAAACTCAGGTCTGAGTCAGGTTTGACGCTAGGTTACATTTATACAAACAGAGCATTGACAATACAGTCATTTATGCATTTTTTGCAGCAAACTGAAAGCAAGCACACTAAAATTAATAATTATGATAACATTATGTCCATTATATATATATATATATATATATATATATATATATATATATATATATACAAATTTTATGCTTAAAATTGAGTTTATTCCAATAAATATATTGTATTTCCCATACCAATAGTATGCAGGAAGGTGTAGAAGTAGTTTACATTTAGGTGAATATTTAGGACCCCCCAAAGCATTGTTTTTCAGAATAAAAGAAATACATATTAAATTTACCACAAAGCACAATGAAGCAGACAGCATTTAGCTCTCCGAAGAACTCCTGTCAAAAACCAAAAAATATATTTATTATCCTCTATTGAAAGAACGATGCACCGGGGCAAAGAGCGCAGCAATAGGGAAGCAACATTAGTAAACAAATTTTCAAAAGTGGGGAGAAGAATCCTGGTGCAAAACATCTGAGTCTTTTTATGGAAGGCAAAAAGCCAAATGTTGATGAAACATTTAAGGGCGTATTCTAACCCTGCTCTGGGCTATTTAACTATGCTAAAACACAAGAAAGCTTTTCCGCTCGGCACACAACTTTTTCAGATCTGTTTTAAGCCCTTAGATGTTTTTTTTTTTTTTTTTAGGAAAATGCCTTGCACTACTTTTTTTTTAGTGCAACAGAATGATAATGTTTTATTCTGGCAACATCAGCATCAAAATGGCAAAAATAAAAACAACCAGAGCTATCTGGCATAATGAGACTGAGACATTGCTTTAAAAAAATTGTAACAGGACAGGTTTTACTCTGACCAGGACAATCTTTATCAATGTGATCAATTTGACTATCAACATAATCCAGTGTTTTATCTTATGACACAACTGCTTCCTGTAAAGAAAACATCATATTTGACCAACAAAGATAAACGTCAAACATGTTCAAACCCCATTTGTTAGCAGCAGATTTGTTTTAATAAACATCACATTGAACTGTGAGGTCGTATGGATTTATACACACGTGCACGACTTTCGGTTTGAATGCTGAATCTATGTTAATCACATCCCATCGCTCGTTAGGCAGCGAAACGAGATGAACAGAATCCGGTGTCCCTTCGCATCTCTGTGTGTCTGTAAAGGTCAGTGGTTTTAATGAGAGGACTGCTGAGGTCAGAGGAGCCAGAGGGCCCCACCTCCCTGACAGGCCACATAACTCCACACCTGCTGTTAGCATGCTAATCCTTACAGCAGCTCCAGGAGCTCTTCTTCTTCTTCTTGTTTTTTTTTTCTGGTTTAGTTAAGCCATCTCTCACTGTGACAAACTGGCTCCAAGCTGGACCGTCAGCCGGCCCCCTGCAGACAGACGTCTCATAATATAAAGGACAACAAGAGGCAACGGTCCACCTGACAAATTCTTTCCTGCTTTGTCTCCACCTCTTGTTTACGTCTTGTTGCTCGGCAGTTCTGGTCACAGACAGAACAAGGTGGGAGGGGTACGTACGGGGAGGGGGGGGGGGGGGGGGAATGACACGTGTTGCCTCTCTCTCTCTCTCCCCCGCTGATAAAAAAAACCACTCAAAATCAATCCATCTTTGTGGAAGCAGGTCACAATGCGAGGCCTGAGCATGCGTTCTGAACTCAGCTGAGCTTTCTGGGCCAGGCAGAGAAAGAGCACATTAAAACACACACACACACACACACACACACACACACACACACACACACACACACACACACACACACACACACAC
>JAUBOC010000138.1:18680918-18694465 GCA_032275365.1 Anablepsoides cearensis | reverse complement strand
CATTCACACACTGATGATGGCAAACTACATTGTAGCCACAGCTGCCCTGGGGCAAACACTGACAGAGGCGAGGCTGCAATGCAGCCCACCTACGGCCCACCGGCTGCAATGCACCTGACCACCATCAGTAGGCAAGGTGGGTGAAGTGTCTTGCCCAAGGACACAACGACTGAGACAGCTGGACGGGGCATCAAACCGGCGACCTTCCGGTTCCAGGACGACTACCCTAACCACTCCGCCACAGCCGTTGTCTGTATCCAGTATGTGGGGTCTGGCATTTCTACTGATAAGTGAAATTTACCAGAGATGGAATATTATTGTACTTATTTGTAGAGACCAGTTTTGTGTTTTTAAGGTTTTCAATTGGAGATCCCTGTTAGCGTTATAAGACTAAACACAGACAACGATTCACAAATCTACCTCACCAGAACGTACAGCAACAACATTGGAATGTCAATCAAAAATGGATGGGATTGAATAGGAAAAGTGATCTCAACTGAAAAGTTAGAACTAATTGAAGGCAGCATTGCAGGAGTTCCGGATACTACAACTAACAAATATCTTGGAATCCCACAAGCAAATGGCAACCATGATGAGGCTACAACCCGAGAGTAAGGTCTTGATAAGCCAGCAGATTGTTAAGAATAAAGTCCAAGTCATTATCAGTTATCTGTTTGCCAGTCATCTGGCACCCCACTGATATGATAGCCTGGACAAAGGGGAAGAGAGAAGCCACTCAAGAAAACTTCCTTCCTACACACAGAAAGTTTGCTCCAAGTCCAGCTTTCTGAGACTGTACACTAAGAGAAAGGAGGGTGGCAGACAGCTGGTGAGTGTCAGAGCAACTGTACAGGATTAAACAACTAAGAATATGGAGTACATCAGGAAGAAACCCCTCATGATGAACTGCTCAGTGAATGTCTCAAACAGCAGAGACTCAATGTGGAGAAGGAAGAACAAGAGGAACCAGAAATAAGATGTAAGGGCTGGCTGTGAAGATGGCTGATATCAGCAAATCCTATTAGTGGCTAGAGAGGGTTGTACCAAAAGACAGTGCAGAGGCACCAATATGGCAGCACATAAGAAAAAGAGGCCGGGGTTAACCACACCAGGCAGAACCCATGATTCAATGTGCAAAGATGACCCTGAGATAGTTCAGCACATGTAATATCCAGACAGACAAAGCATAGGGAATGCCATAGCCAAGTGACTGTAATAATGAACAGGAATATCTGTGCCAAGTATGGACTAGAGGTCCAGCAGTCAAAGTGAGAGAATTCACCAAGAGTGGTGGAGAATGGCAGAGCAAATATACTGTGGGACATCCAGATACAGACTAACAGGTGATAGCTAACAAATCGTAGTGGTCAACAAATCGCAAAAAAAGATATGTTATGATATATGAAGTCATTTAAAAAGATGCTTCAGGATTACCAAGAGGTAAAAAAGAGGAAATAGAATCAGTTTTATTGCCATTCTGAATGAACAGAATTCACAGACTAGGAATTGGCTTCAGCGTTAAGGTGCAATAAGTATAAAATATAACAAAGAAAATACAAAGGATAAAGGAAAAAATATATAATAAAATATATAAAACATATGTACACCAGTTCAATACAGTAATCAAAGACAATATATGACCAGAAAAACAATATAGATAGAGAAATTATGTTAGAATCTTAAACCTCATCAAACTACATGTTTTTAAAATAGCAGGAAGTCTATCAGGGTTAAAGTTTACTTGGGGGAATTGACAGAAATAGGTTTCAGTACATTATAAATGGGAAGAAGATAATCAGTCTTGTGATTTGTGACTGCATTATGTCAATGCTGTGATCTCACTCTAAGATTTTCAGCAGCAGCAAACAGAGCAGAACAGAGAGGAGAACGAATGACAGTGGGGTCCAAAAAGCAGGGATGGGAGGGCGAAGGAGGCGGAGAGAAACCTTTCATGATAAAAACTGCCCGTTCACAGTGCGATAAATTGGGAGATGACACAAGTCACGGCACAACAAAAGGGAAGAACATTGGAAGGGGACCCTTTTCTGAAAAGTTGATGAAATCAAGCTTGAAAGAATTGTCTCTGTGAGCCAACAGTAGGTCTTATCCCTCAAAACACCCCAGGATTAGGACATCATTTCTCTGGAGGAGGAGTTGGCTTGAGCCCATTAGTCCCTCGTGATTTCTTTCAAACTTTTTGATGTCACTGTACTTTGTCTCATTCATGGTGCAGCTCTTTAGCTGTATAGTTGGGCGGTAAGAATACCTGCAGTCACTTCCAAAAGTTCAAAAGCTTCAGATATTGTGTCTGAATGCATTATTTGTAATAAATGCCTAATGTGTCTTTCTCTAGCAGTATGTTGTACATACAGACACCGAAACAATCAACTCTGCAAACACCCTCTGATTTGCTGTTTTGCTGTATCAGACATCATCTGTCAAAAAGACAGTCAAAACCTGAACATAAAACCTTACTATATGTTTTGTGAAATATACATTTCTTCATCAATCAAATTAAACTGAATGTTTACGTCCAATGAAATAATTGTCTTTCTGCAAAAGATTTATACTACGAAGACTTAAAGCTGTACATTACTGTTTGTGCATGTTACTGAAAATGCATCACAGTGCGACTTCCCCTTAATGTTTTTATTTTTATTTTTTTCCCTTCAGAGTTATGTCTCATTTTTTTGTTTTACCGTTATTTAACCAAGCAGATCTCTTTTTTAAGGGAGGCCTGGGCCTGAAGGCAATCTATTGTACAAGTTTTTAGGAGTGGAGGAAACCGGAGTACCCGGAGAAAACCCACACAAGCACAAGGAGAACATGCAAACTCAGCACAGAAAGACACCAGGCCCGAACCGGGGATCAAACCCAGGAACTTCTTGCTGTGAGGTGTGCCGCCAATTTCTGTTAAGAAAATGCAATTGTTGGCTTATGTAAGTGTTAAATTGTTTTGCTATGGTGCTATGGTGATATTAATAGGAGTGACAGGAAATACTCGCCACCCCTGTAAGCTAATTGACCACACCAGGTGGCACCCCAGTTGATTGACAAGTCACTGCATGTGACATTGAAATGCAAATGATGACAGAATGGTTTCCTTTATTTTCTTTGTGCTTCCCTAAAAAAATGTTTTGGCCACCCTGGTGCCAAGCCGTGCGTAAAATCCTAGCTCCACCACTGGCTATTGGTACTATAAATTACTTTTTGCTATGGTTCAAAGGGTAAAGGTAGACATGTTATAAAGAGAACCTCAGCAAGTTACACATTTATCTGATTTTGCTTTTTCTTTCCTCTTGTGTCCAAATGATATGTAAACAGTTATTTGTTTAGGGTCTGTTTTTTTTACTTTTTTCTGAAAATACATTAATTTAATGATTTTGTAAGTAAGAGCTAATTTATGCTAATATAATGCCCTGTAGCTCACAACAAGAAGGCTAAGGAAACAAATAAAGTAAAGTCTTGATACATCACTTTACCACTGTCTGTGGCTTGCCACAGGGCACGGCCACGTAGTAGAGTTTGTGTCATATTACTGCTTACTTGCTAGTTGAAGCAAAATGCAACCCTTTCCGTGTTTTTTGTGTTTGCTATGATTGTCACAGCCTTGAAACTATATGTTGACATTTCTTGCAGCTTTCAGGTCTAGGTGTTTTAATTTGTCCGAGAGCAGTACAGTTCCCCTACCGCACAATCTTTGATGAACTGCCACAGAATCCAAATATCTGGTTACGGAAACATTTTGAAAAGCAATGAAGCATTTGATTCACAGCTGTGTGCGGAGAGGTGCTGTCAGGAGGTCAGCGTCACATCATGTAGGCTCAGCCCCACTGCACAACAGAATACCATCTGGATTTAGGAAGAAAGAGGAAAACAATAAAAAATTCACTTGGAGTATTTGCTTAGTTTGATCACAAATCATTGTAATTATAATTATCGTAGAAAACATTTATAGTTATTGAAAAAAAGTCCTAGTAACTCTTGATCAGACATTTAAATTGAACATAATTGAGCTTCTTGTGACAATGTTCAAAACAAATGAAACTGTCTACATTTAAATGAACGTATTTCTGAAGTGCAATTCATTTGACACACATGACAACATAATGCAATCAGCTGTGATTTAGTGCGTATCACAGAAAGGTTTGTACCATATATTCTCTACAATGTTATATAGAATGGCTTGAATCAGCACAAAGCACCACCTTCCATTAATGTGTTGGCTGATTTATGATCCATCAGACAGTTAATTAATTTGATGAGATGCAGCAGAGTGTCACTATTAAGGAGGGTCATTCAAGACAGAGGACTGCATTTTTTTTCTTTCAAAGAAAAAAATATTAGAAAGTGAGAATGATCTCGAGTGGTAAAAAAAGGGACTGAGGGTAAAACATCTTAAACAAAACAGCTAAATAGATGAAACAGTCCATAAAATGTTCCAAAATGTCTGACAACTCTCGAATCAAATTAATCAGCAGAAGAAGGGAGACACGGCATTCCTAACATTCTGCGGCTGCGTGACAGTTTCAACCATGTAGATTAATTTTGTTGAAAATATGATGGGGGGTCTTGAAGCCATTGCAAGAGGAAATGAGGATGTCAAAGTCAATTTTTCTGGCAAATGGAGTGGCCATCATCGCAAGTTTCAATCTTGTTTCCTTCCACATCAAATGCATTCGCGTCGTTTAGTAAATCAAATGAAAAGAAAAAAAAAAAGAAAGTTGAGGCGCGGCGTTATTCTATAGTTGGTAAATACACCAGCAGAGGTTGCAAAAATATATATATATATATGAAAAATCTCTCTACCTGCCTCCTCACCACAGTCAGTTGCTCTACATACTCCTTCATCACTCTATTGCTCCCTCGTCTGTGTGTGTGATTTATCTATCAGTCTGTTGTAGGATTGACTTTCTGCTGTACAGCAGGCCATTAAAGCCCGGGGGAGATTCACCTTGCCAGGCAGCTGGCTCAAATGAAAAGCTAAAGGAGCACATTAACTCATCAATATGAGGGCATGAAGATGAAAACAGTTGTCAAAGGCCTGCCAGAAATAACTGATCACATAATGCTGCTCTATTGTATTTAAGGTAGGTCACGAGAGTCAAACAGCAGCTTAAGACACAAGGAAGGGAGGCAGAACACAGTGGGTTTGGAGGCTTTGATAGCTGAACTACACTGAAAAATGTGTTTCATCCTAAAAACAAGTTATTGATGTGGCAAGCAGCATGCTAAGATTAGAGTGTTGCTTTCATTTAGTGGTGTCAGGTGCTTTGTAAGCCAACCTTTTCCGTAGACATTTAGCTGCTTTCAATTTAAAGTGAAAAGGCATTTTTTTTAGTCAGTCTCTCCCCATGCATTTAAAAAAGTTACATATTGTAGCTTGCCTTCAGTGTGATCTGTGATTTTTAGTGCAGCGCAAAAAAAAAAGTCAAATCACAACAACCTGTTTCAAACGTTTTTTTTTTCTCCATCTTGCTCTTCCTTTTTTGTGGTCTTGTTCACGCACAAAGACATTTTCTGAAAGATGTTCTGTCGCTATGCAGCATGAAACACTGCGCGCAGAACACATTAGCTTTAGGTATCCTAGAGCGGGTGATTCACTCAGAACCAGTCACAAACCATTTACCACATGGTGGGGGAAGCTGCTTCTGCTGCAGAGTTCTTCATAGTGTCTCAGGTTTCATTGCACGGCTCGCCACAAACTGTTGAAAGAAATTGCTGAAAGGTGTGTGTCGGTGTGTGTGTGAGCTTCAGAAAATCTGTTGGTTGCACTCTTTAATTTTTTTGTTTGCTATTTAATAAGTAAGATACGTTGACATATATCTCTGCATCAGTCCATTGTGTTAATTTGGGTACAGTTGGAAACCTCACATCTTTGATGAGAACAAAAGGTAGATTAGTTCTTTATTGTAACAATGCTTCTCAGCAATAAATCTTATACTTTTGGAAAGCCTGTTAATTTCTTTTTAAACTGTGCCACATTTGTAAGGATCATGCATTTGTGGGATGAGCAGTAGAGTATGTTGGTTGCGCACGTGAACATTTTACCAAATCTTCTCCGCCATTACTGAAGAGCTTATTTTGCTGTTATTGACATTTGATTTGAATTTCTGGTCCCTGGTGCTGCCAATCAGGTGCCCCAAGGAGCATTGTTCCAACAAATAAATAATCTGTCAAACACAAATTATCACACTTCATGTGCTAAGTTTATTTGTGGAGTGTTTGGAGTATAAGAAATGTGCTTTGTACATGAAGAGAACATGTTGCTGATGTATCAGGTGTGGTGAGGGTGCAGGAGAGCATCTTGGGATGTAGGAAATAGCAGGAGTGGTAGGGATTTATAAGCATAGCAGAATTGACTTCATAATTGACATACATGAGGAGATTCCCAAAGTTACTGTGATTCAGTCACAATTCTACAGATTGTTCTATCTGTAAGAGTAGCTTGATTGCCAAGCTATTCAGGATTGATTGGGTGTTACATGGTGTTTCTTAATACTGGTCCATTTGTTTTGAAGGAATAATACAACATAGGCCCAACTGTTTTTAACACTCCTGCTGCCCCTGGGTCAAAATAACCAACAAAGCACCAGAAAATTTTAAATTCATTTTGACCTAAAGGCAACAGGATGATTAACATGGTATCAGAATATCTCTCATTGTATTTTCACATAATCTTTATGGACAAATTCAAAGAAAATTGTTTAATACCCATTTTTTAAGCAAATGCTGCAATTATTGGTTGATTTTTGGCCTAAATGCAGCAGAAAGAGGCATGCTACATTTCAGCAAAACTTTATTAAAAAAAAGCAGAACTGTGAGAACTATGAATGGAAATAGTAAATCTGACAAGGATTGAGAAAACCAAAGAGCACACACCGTATGTACTGACAGAAAATTATTGAGTTTAACCATGTGTGGTGATTACTAATGAGATACTGGTGATACATAAGGAGCTGAAAACACAGACTAACAATAAAAATCTGGAACTAATGATGATGTTTGTCAAAAATGTAAAAAAAAAAAGTCTGTACATTTATTCTTTAACTTTTCAATTCCTAGAAGATTTCATTCTACATAAATTGACAGTTACATAACACTTATCTGCTTCTAAAAATCTGAATTTTGAAGGAGCTCGTGTTTTTTCTTCTTCATTAATCATAAAACATGTATTAACAATTCCTGGCAGACACAGTAATTTTTTACATCCCTTTTCCAGGAGATTTAGTTTTTTTCACATGAACAAATGTCAAATTAATTCTAATAATGTACCGAGACAATTCCTACACGTCTATTTAAATTTAGATGTAGGTTGTTTAAGATCAGTTTGATCAGGAAATAAATGAACTGGAGAGATACATTTATTTTTCTCAATGCGAATTACTCTCCAATATCCAATTGAATGTATAATTAATTGTGGAACCTCAATAATCTGGTTAAACAATTCCTCCGAACATGTGGGCAAGAAGACTTGAGATAAGGGTTGTTTTAGGAATTTCATCTTCCAGAAAATCCTCTGCAGGGACTGAGGTGCGAGGGGGAATCATAATGAGTTGATAAATAAATAAGAAGTCTTGAAATTTTGCCAGTACCCTTCGCTCAAAGAGAGAGGGGCTAGAAAGAGACAGCGGGAGTGGAAGAGAGAGAAGGAATATGAGAAGGAGGGAAAGGGAGAAGTTGATGTAAAGGCAGAAGGAAGCCTGAGGCTAGGATTCATCTTGTCAAAGTAAGACTTTTAACTGGCTCCTGAATTCTGTCAACAAGATTCTTTCACAGACTTACACCATTTTCATCTTGGGTCCTGTTTGAGGAGGATAGTTTGTGGTTGAAGGGGGGGTGACAGTGGACTTGCAATCTGCAGTCTGAGCCAGGATTGGACATCTGATTCCATGAAACTTTGTTAGAAGACTATTGATTGCAGGACAGAGACGCAAACATGGTGATGCATAGCTTTGCAGAGGCTCTTGCACTTTGGTTTGGTGCTTCTTTGTGTGTGCATGTGTGTTTTACATCACTCTCATGTCCAGGCATAGCAGACTGGATTATACGTACAGTAGCTCAACCATCTCCTTTCAGACAGCTCACAACTTTCCAAAGGACATCACCAGACCACCAAGCTCTCTGAGATAGTTATGGGTGTTGGAAGATGGAGACAACAGTGAAGACAGAGGAAGGGGACGGGAGAGTGCCAGTCAGTTTTTTTTTTTTTTTTTGGTGAGGCTGAGGAAGCAACCATACAGACCTCCATCACCTAGCATCTTCCAGGTCCATCAGGCACAAGATGGATTAACTGGAGTTTAGCATCAACACAAACAGCTCAGTCTGGAACTTCTTGATAAATGTCACAGAGACTGGGTAGTACAACTGGCAGGCCATGCTACCAACAGGCAGGGCATAAACAAGGACTCAGGTACAAGCAGAGAGGGAGGGAGAAAGTTGAGGATCGCCTGGCTGGTAAGAAAAACCCCATGCAGGATATGGTAGAAGATTCAGCCCATAAATAACTTTAAAAAAGAGGAACTATCTATATCTATATCGATACATTGCAGGCTGAGAACTATTTGTTCTGCTTTGTTTGAGATTAAAAGAGCAACAACAGACCCATTTCCTTCACCTACCTCTATCACCTACACTCCTGCTATGTTGGAACATGAAGTGAGACTGTAGTCCACTGTAGATGTTGTATCTATGGCAGTATACTGCACCGGAGCACAGAGATATGTGAAGCTGCTGATGTGTATTGAGAGCACATGAGTGGGAACTTATATGTGAATGTATTAGGTGGGACACAGAGACGCACCTGTAGGAGATGTGCTGGTGTTGTGACATGTGCAGTGAGTCAGTAAAGCTCACAGTTAACAAGGCTACAAGTGTCTCCTGCCTGAGTGTTTCCCAAAGTCATAGAGAGGTTTAGTACAGTTTAAGGTTATACCTCAGCATTTAACACACGTCCTGGTCAACAAGCTGCTACACCTGGGTCTCTTCACCTTCATGCACATGTCTCTCCCATCTCACCTGCTGAAGCTTGTAACTCCTTCATAGTCCTTGTGTTCGTGTGTGTTGTTGGTCTCTCTCACTGTTCCACTTCTCGCACGGTCACTCAGCCTGTGAGGATGGCCTGTTTTTGGTAGATTTACACATCCCATATTCCTTCCATGAATTGATGATAGATGTAATAGAACTTCTGGGGATGTTTACGGTTTTGGAAATCCTTTTGTATTTGTCCTCTGATGTGTATTTATCGGCTTTGGCCAAGCAGTTAGGGGAGTCGTCCTGTAACCGGTGGGTTCAAACCACCACTGCTTCCATCTCAGTCTTTGTGTTCTTGGGCGAGACACTTCACCCACTTTGCTTGCTGCTGATGGTCAGAGAGTCCGGTGGCGTTGGTTCATGGCATACTGTCAGTGAGCCCCAGGGCTACAATGTAGCTGTGGCTACAGTGTAGTTTACCACCGTCACTGTGTGAAAGTGTGTGTGAACGGGTGAATGACTGATTGTAGTGTGAAGGGCTGTGGAGTCCTTGGACTTGATAAAGCTTGACACAAGCGCAGGCCATTTGCCATTATCTTTTTTCTTAGTTGAATTAAGATAGTCCTTTTAAAGTGGTAAATTTTTATGTCACTGATTTTACATTAAATATTTTAATTTCATTGTCATTACTTTGTTTACATTTGATTTAAACTAAATATTGAAGTTTGATTTAGTTTTTTGCTTGCATATACTTTTTATAGGCATTATACAGTATGTGTATCCCAGGTTAAGAAAAACAGCAGCATTTTTCCCAAGACACCTGTTACTAGTTTGATTAGATCTTCCCATTTGTAAAACAAATTAGTAAAAAAAAAAAAGAATTGCATTTATCTATTTTATTTCTATAATGGCTTTCTATTTCTATTACATTTTTCACCAGTTGCCCAGAGTTGGTTGTCATCTATGAGTAAAGGTGCAATGCTGCCCTGCGAACATTATAAACTACAATATGCATAAACAAAGATAAATAAAAGCTTTTTATAGTGAACTGGTGTTGTTTTTTCCATTAGTTTTTTTAGTCTAAGAGAAATTTAGCATGTCAGCCAAATAATAAAAATAATAGCTTCAGTTTATATACTGCCTGCAGGAGACGCAAAGCATCTTTACATAGATGACTAATCTTGACAAACAACAAACCACAAACATTTAATGAGTCTGTCGGGGAGAAAAAACTAAGTTAGACTAGAGGCTTTGCTGCATAAATGATGTTTAAAGAGTTGTTTTTAAGCTGATTGTGTGTGGTTGGCTGTGTCATTTACTAAAATCACTGTTAAATTATTCCTCCATGTTCAAGTTTTTTCAGGAGATGATGATGATAATTTCAGAAGATGTCTGTCCACCACCGCAATGTAACACATTCATTACTGTTGTCACCCCTCTACTTTCAGAAAATTGAATTAATCTAATGCATTTTAAGGCTTATATTTGATTACTACCTGAACACAGATTTTAAAAAAAAACAACCATTTGGAAAGAGCTGCATGCACACATTTTGTAGAGAAAACAAATGAAAAAATCTCCAAGCTTAAACAAATATATTATGCACTCAACTCTCAGTCTTTTAGGAGGAGGGGGAAGAAAAGAGCCTGGCAAGGTCTGATAAGGTTCTGTCATAGTAATAACATTTTCATAAAGCTCATTAATTGAGAGTCTGGAGGTAATTGCTACGTTTGCTGCAGGCCGAGAATGTTGGTAGCGCTGACGACTGTCAAACTGACAAACAACAAGTAGTGGAATATGGATTTTCTACCTCTCAGCATGTGTTAATAACCTACCATCTGAGCATTGCCAAGGGAGGCTGTCAAGATGGCATCAGTGATAAAATGTTAACATGTGACAAAACCCACCTGCCCGCAAGAAGAACAATTCAATTTGAAATTGAATTTGTATGACTATCAGAAAAACCTTTTTCTTAATCCTCCCCTGAGGGAAGGTAATATTGATTAAGAAGAAAAGAACAGAAGGAAAGGGTTTTTTTCCCTTTCCTTTGGTTTCTGTCTGTGAGCTGCCACACACAGTCACAGTGAGGAGACTCACATCAGTTAAACCGAATGCTTCTACAGCCAGTTCATGAATCTTTTTCAGAGGATGGCAGTGGCCACGTGTGTAAGAGGTGAAGGCATATGCTATGTCTCCAAATTAAGAACCATGATTTATCACATGCTGAGAACAGGTGCAGAGTCCACGGAAACACATTTACAGTAGATTGGCATGAAACATGTCAGATCTTTAAACCTGTAGAACCCATTAGATTATGTTCACAAAAAATATAAAACTTACCTATTCTGTATTTAGCTGTAAAGAAAAAAGCTGGCAGTCTAGTATAAACTACATGTCAATGTTTGCTACAATAAGGTGGTGGGAACAAAATAAGAATTTTATCCAAGCAAATCTGACTGGTTAGATACTAAATAATCACAAAGCGCATCATGCAAAATATTAAAACATTAGTTTAAAGGGATAGTTCAGATATTTAAAATAGGCTACTTTGGAAAGGCTATGAAAAAAAATTACATCTTCCCAGTGATCTATGTAGCTAACAACCTCAAATTAAACAAACAGGAGGCTCTTCTGGTCTTTTTTGGTCACCTCTGTGTGATTTGTGACAAGGCCAAGAGAGGAGGGTAAAGCTAAGCCACCCCTCATGTGTCTTTGTGCAGCAAAATGAGGTAGTTACAGAGACAAAACAGTTCTACATGTGATGAGGTAAGTTCGGCTTGATACGGATGAACAAATTGATTTATTACCGGTGAGAAATGAATGATGACGCGCAGCAATTAATTGAAAAAATTAAAAAAGAGAGAACAAAGTGAATCACTAAACTGAAATAATTTGTTGTGTATTAAAAAACTATATAATAGAGGTGACATCACACATTTAATGTGTTAAGCTTCATGTGAATGCAGCTGAATTTTTCTCCAAGACTCTTGTGGTTCCACAGTTCTCACTTCATTTCAAGCTCACATTTGCGGGATGTGGTCAGCTGTGTTGGTCAGAGCAGAGGTTGCATGAAGATGGACCTCTTTCTTTGCAGCTCTTTTGTGGAAATATTTTGAGTTTGGTTTTGACCAATATCAAGGTAATTGCTATTTGAAGTAGAGCCAGGATTATGTTAGATTGCTGCTAACATACAACAACAAATATTACAGTGGTTTATGCCAACACTAGTTCAGAAACATTTGCAATGATGGCAACTTAGTGTTCCCACAGCAAGCAGAAAGGAGAAAAGTAACAGCTAGTTGTAGCATTTTTGTTTCATTCAGGGACATTTCTTACAAGAATATCATCACTGTCAGACAAAAACTACAGCTAGCCATTTATGACTGGACATAGAATTCTACTTAAATAACTACTCTATCATACCCTAGATCAGGGTTATTCAACTAAATTGCTCTGGGGGCCACAGTTACTGCAGGCCAACAGCTGAGGGGCCGAACATCCAGCAACTAAAGTCATTATGTGAATAATAAACCACATATTACAAAGATTTATTTTGCTGTATTTAATCATGAATACAACATACCTGTACAATTTTATCCTGTAAAAGTAGTGATAATTAAACAATATCAAAAACAAAAAGAACAAATTATTTATTTACCACTAATAATATTTTGACATCTCTGACTTGCCATATTGTTAAACCAATTTTATTTTCACTTTCATAGTTTTATCTTTAACTGTTTGTAATTTTACCTGTCTTGGGTGATCATAGAAATGTTTTTACCAGCTTCTAGCCAAGATTCTGATGTTACTGTAGACACCAAACATGTCTATGTCTAACTTGAAGAACTCAGAGTAATTAAACTATAAAACTGGGGGTTTTGGCTTAAGAGATGAATGAACCAATTGGCGGGTCGAACTTTGGTCACTCGCAGGCCACATCTGGCCCGTGGGCCAGCAGTTGATGATCCCTGCTCTAGATAGTGTTATAAAACCCGAAAGTCTCACTCAAACAAGTTGGCAACAATCTGTTACCTCACCTGTCTGGTCAGAGTTAAACTATTTCTATTAAATGACAATGTTCAAAGAGCTATCTACAACAGGTAATACATTAAATGTTCATAACCCTTCCACAGACATCCTACTTCAAAAATCAGAACAACTGCCTTAAATGTGTGTGTAGAAACTCTGACACTGAAATCATTCCTCATCAGTTGTTTTAGGCTTTCCTCCTTTTCTTTTCAGTTCCACCCCTGGACTGTATAATTTGTGTTTTTGTTTAGCAGAGATTTGTCATATCTGAGTAAGCATATTTTATGGACACCCAGTGAAAAGCCGCTGAGCTATGAATCAAATGTCCCACGATGCAAACATGTGACGTGAAGCTGGCTGCCTCGCCAACCGGCACAAACAAAAGATTTTGCCGGTGTGTGGGCTTCAGCTAATGTGGCCATCAAAGATACTGTGACAAATGGAGAAACAAATCAAAGTCCAGCAGCAGTAGCGGCTCGTGAGCATAAAAAGTAGTGGGGCGGACTTCTTTTCCTAAATCAATATAAATATATTGTTATAAT
>JAUBOC010000138.1:18628264-18638501 GCA_032275365.1 Anablepsoides cearensis | reverse complement strand
AGCTCATCAACAGGACCCACTTGCAGCTGACACCAATCAGGCAGAGAAGGACTCAGGAGAGAACACCAATCATGTCATCTTTGTTGTTTCACAGATTTGTCCATGAGGCAGAATGTTGCTGATTGACAAACATATTTCATGCTTGTATAACAATGTTGATAAAGTTATTCTTTCAGCAAGATGGATATAGAAACTAAACAATCATCTCTATAGTTATTTTCTCATGTCAGTTCACTTTTTATAACCAATTATCTCAGTGCACTTTACAAAAAGTATTCACGTACATTAGAATATGTTAATTAGTAAAAGCCATCGATCTAAGGAAGCCAGCAGTTTGCATTGAATCTTCACTCCGTACCAATCTCATCCTGTGAAGCAAATTGGCGACAGTGGAAAGGAAAGATTACCCTTTAACAGGAAGAAACCTCCAGCAGACGTAAGCGCCTCTGAAAAATACTATTTTTAGTGCAAAATTAGAGTCAAACCAGTAAGGACGGTTGCATATTATACATTAAAATAGGAAGAAAAAAATGTATTGGTTTGGTGTGCTGATTTCATCCTCACCAAATATCCAAGAAAAGACAAAAAAAAAAAACAGTCACAACAAACCATGATAAGCTATAAAAAATATTTAGTGCAAATTTGATACTGTATATAATTGAACTAATATTAGACCATTTTGAGATATGAGATTTCCATCCATTCGTACATCAAAAAACAGAATTTCATTTTTTATTTGCTATGAAAAAGAAAGATTCAGGTTTGATGTGAATCAAGTAGTTTCAGCTGACAGCCGGTTGGGATGTTATCAGTCCATTAATGGACATTGTTAGCGGTTATCAGTCCCATATAGAATGGCTTCAGACTGTTCCGACAGTGCCCCCTAGTGGGTTACCAGTGCCATATACTTCCAGTCTACTTTATCGTAGCCCATGACATTTACTCTAAAATTAACCTTAGTGACTTTATGCCTCATAATAACCATATTGCATAAAAAAAACTCAATAGTTTTATGCCTCCTATTAACCAGATTGCGTAAAAATTTTAGTGGTTTTATGCCTCATATTAACCAGATTAGTGACTTTATGCCTCATGCTAACCAGCTAACAGTCTAAAGCCATTGTATGGGACGGAGAACCCACTAGGCGGCACAGTCGGGACAGTCCAGCTGATCCTCTGTGCCGTCTTTGTCCACCAATACATCTATTTCTCCTTTCTGCCTGCAACAAACCCTCCTTCTTTCTTGTTCTTTATGTCGAGCAAATTATCACATTGATGCAATCAGATGGCTTTGGGATTTTGTTTCAAGTGTTGTCTACCCTCCTCTTCATCGCGTTCATCTCACCTTCTTCTCTACCACCCCCCTCCCCCCCTCCATTAGCCCCCTCTCTGGTTTTGGTCTCTTTGCTTGGACGAACAGCGTGAGGCTGCATTGGCCCCAGTGCGGCTGACTGATTATTGTAATTCATACACTTTAATTAGCTGCACAAACCATTAGCCACAATTAGAACATTACAGGACATTTGGTGACAGGAATCAGCCCCGAGATTGGCTTTATCTGCTGAAGGGAGAGAGAAGGAAGAGAAGAGAGAAACCGTGACTGCAAAGGGGACAGAAGGGCAAACTGTATTTAGTTATCAGTGTTGTTGTAAATTTACTCTTTGGTATTTTTTATCCTTATTCAAAAAGATGACAAATGTTACCGAGTCTGAAACAAAGGGAATACTGGAATATTATCAAATGGGTGAGAAAAAAAAAGTATTTTGGGTTTTACTTTTATTGTTTGTTTGGAGTAATTTCTCTAAAACAGAAAACTGCTTAAAAAAATCACAAAAGGTTAATTGACAGTGATTCAAATTATGTCTCACGTAGATGAGATAATGCTGACTCAGCATTCAAACACTGTTTTGCTTTTACTAAGTTTTTGCAAAAATATTCTGAAGTTTTTATCAACCTCTATTATCCATTTTTTAGCTTTTAGCTACTGTTGTGTTAGTTAAGATTTTAGCTGTTATGCATTTTTTAGTTTTTAGCTTTGTTATAGTTTTTCTATTTTTAGGTATTTTGCTCATTTTAGCCTTAGCATCTGTTTTTCTTAATGTTATTAGCATTTTTGACTTCTAATATTGACTGTGCTGATGTAGACACTGTTTATTCATTTCAATTTGTTTTTGCTAACTTCAGCAACTGCAAAAACTAAAGATAATTTTAGCATTTGTTTTTACAGCTTTAGCTTTATTGTCCATTTTGCAAAATTTAGCCTTTGTTTCAGTGATTTTAGCTTTAGCATTTATTCAACTGCTTTTTTTCTTTTTTTGCTTGTTTTACCTCTAACACCTCTGTTTCAGCTTATTCAGCAAAGTTTTTATTTCATTCAGCATTTATGCTGGATTTTTTTGTTTGTTTTGTTTTCAGAATATGCTATTTCTCTAGTCAGTTTTAGTTCAACTCACACAGACGCGACACAAAACAGTCAAGTTTTTATGGTCAAAGCATTGCAGGTATGAGTCATTCTATCATTTGTGTTTCATTGTGCCTGAAATGACAGGGTGAGTTGTGTGGACCTTTGAGACCATTACGGTATGCTTGACATATCAACGTGATCTCGCAGTAAAGATTACAAAATGTATACATCACCCACATGAGAGTTGACATTACATGCTTGAATGGACTGAAAACGGTATGAAAAAAAAAGTCCTTTTTACAGATTGATATGTTGAAGCATTAAAATGTTGGAATGACAATGAGCAAGTAATTAGAAGATTGAGTGTTATTGTCGCTGATGATAATGTTGCAGACGCTTCTATAGGTTCCGCGTGAGTTCAGAAGTAAATTGCAAGTGAAAATAAATAAAAAAAGATCCCTTAATCTGTTGTACCGTGTGACTTTGTTATAGAATCACACGCAATACATGAAAGCGACCTCTTTATATATTCACCTTTTCCATTACTGTTTGTTTATACTATGATGGCTGTTCGACTTAATACCGCTAATAAGCTCTGCCATGTGAGAGGGAGCAGCCTCTCAGTACTGACAGCATGGCTCAGTGCCACCTCATTGGTTTTATGCAGGATTTTCTGAAAAGGGCAGAAATCCTCAGGGACAAAACAACAACACAGATCTGATTTAAAGCAGCACTTTACTACAATAATGTAATAGTATAGTTTGAAAAGGTTGTAAACAAATAACATCTTACCAGTTGTAGATAGCTCTTTGAAAGACCTCTGTTTAGTTTATTTCTGAACAGCTCAGACTAACAGTTAGCTCATCAGGTTCATTTCTTTCAAAATTTGATCAATCAAAGAGATATTTACAACAGGTAAGACATTAATTGTTTATAAAAATTTCACCAAACTCCACTTTAAAATATCTGAATTGTTCCTTTTGAAAATGCATGATCTATACAAGACAAGTGAGTGTGTGACTAGAATTAATTATAAATTTCACTTCCTCCCTGATTTTATGAACACAATCTTCTTTATTTAACATATTTTATTTATATACGGAAACATTTTTAAAAAAACCCTTTTAACTTGAATTTCTGTTCTTTAAACACTGATAAAATGTCACCTTTTAAAGAGGTATATTATTTATTTTGAGTGCTTAAACTCCACCAAGACAAAGCTGAATAAGGCTCAGCATTCCAGCATTGAGTTTATTTAATGGGTCACTCAATAACAACTGTTTTCACATAATTCTCTGTGACACTGAGAGAGCTTGAGTCTATTTGTTGCAAACCCTGGAATGTCTGGAGCCAGTGTGGTGCTGGTGCGATGGTCGTGATTATTTCACCGTGCGCTCGTCTATCATTTACGCTCATTAATGTTCGCATACACCCACTAAAACAGATGCATACAGTACATCTGCCCACAGACAGGCACAGGTTAAATGCAATTTCAGCAGGAAGCAGTTTGGAACCTTTATGGAGACTTTGCTCATGTTTGTCCAGCCTTTGGCACAGTGTCTTCCACTATCAAAACTATTGGGTTTTCTATGTGCCGTCAGCAAAAGTGACTCCATCTCGCACTGTTCTCACATGGCTACATTGCAATTGTCTGCTCCAGTGAAGCCTTTTGCCATGTGGGAAAGGTCTGCTCTTTCATGGATACACACACACGCACGTGAACTCACACATACACACGCAGCTGGCTGATTCACTTTGCTGGAGCCTACAGACCTCCAACTGCATGATTTATCTAAGCCAGCAAGTCGTTCTATTCAGGTTGTTGTAAGATTGTTCCAGCTCCTCCAGCATCACAGTCCATAATGGTTTCTTTTCAGGATTAGATTTGTTTTTGTTTGTTTGTTTGCCTGTGGATTTGAAAATACTCTTCAGTATACTGTATACTGTATATACTGTAAAAAGCCAGTGTGATGACTACCTGTAATGACTTTGGTATTTTAATAAAAATATATGAAAGAAATGAATATCACCTGCCAGTTTTCATCCTAAAGTTTTATACTAAGATCCTCTTATTTTGAAAATAACATTATGCATAAACTCACGCAATTTTGTGCGGCCATCTTGACTTAGAACTGAAGTATGTGCTTGGAAAATACATAATTATGTTTTTTCAGTTATGGTGTGAATGATGTGTGTACAGTTTTGCTGCATGTGAGCAACTGTTCTGGTTTTAAAGTTTAGGTTTTAAGAAGAAATTTGAGGTTTTCTAGAAGTAATAACTTATACTTGCATAAGGAGCTTGAGAAAAGAGTCTTGATAGCCTGGACATTGCTTTTGTACACAATTCTGCTCAATTCTAATCACTCCGTCTGAGCTTTCTCCCTTTGACTTAGATTTCTCCGGTAGAATTTCAACCAGGTCAATTAACAAACAGAAGGAGAAGTTGTGAACAATGAAGTTGATTTTCTGTGCTGTTTTAGTCTGCCTGTAGTTTAGCAATAGCAGTGAAGGAAATGAATGAAGCCAGTCTATGTTGACAAGGTACTTCTCTCTTCCCAGTATGGGATGGTTGTTTACAGCGCACGCAATTTCCGGTTAGCTTCTTAGTAGTGCTGGGCAGCCGACAATTAACAGCAATAATTTTTTAACGCAGTTTCTGTATATTTCTCCGTCTGATGTCTGTTCTCTGTGCTGCCTGTGAAAATGCACACAGACACACACAAACCCAGTGGTCACTGCGAGGAGGCGGGATCTTGATCACTATTGGCTTTAGATTAGCCTTCATCATGCATCTCATCCAATGAGAGCCTTTGTTGTTGAGCGTGGAGCCGCTCACATGAACCCGAGCTGCAGCTGAGGGAAACATGCCTGAATCAGCTGGATTCTTCAGGGCATTTTTTAATTTTAAAACCTTTCCCAATGGTGGGCTGGGAGGAAGTAAAGTTATCTCTAGCTCTGCAATGCTAAGCTGTCTCACCACCGGAGCCGTTTGAGCCTGAAATATCACTTCAGTTTATAACTAGGGTAAACAAACAGAGGGAGGTTCTGCTGACCAGCGTGTGGGAGAAAAAAGAAAAAGTAAGACCGGCTTGATTTGCCTTATATCTTTAAAGTTTTTGGAAATTATTGCCCCTTTTTTATATATATAAAACAGTACCTAAAATGCTCTGAACATATTTGAGTCAGTCAGGGTTCCCACGGGTCCTTGAAATCCTTGAAAGTTTGTAAATTTGAAAAAATGATTTCAAGGCCCTGAAAGTTTGTGAAAACAGCCAAAAATTACACATGTCCTTGAAAGTCCTTGAATATTTTTTGGGGGATCGAAGATCTCTATTCACACGACATGATTTTCATTACCTGTAAATTTTTTTTTATTTTTTTTTTATTTAAATTATAAAATAAAAATAAAAACTTACATTTGTTGCAGTGGATAACTCAGGATTACGGTAAACTGACGTGACTTTCAACAAATAACGTGAGCCGTAGTCAGTTTTACCCAATCAGAGCAGAGTAGAGCGGGTCTTTCTGAGCCCGGATGAAGCACCACAGCTCCTCATGTCCTTAACGAGCATCTGGACATCTTCACATCCCCTCCTCCCAAACTGAGCTGCTGAACCTCCCAGGACATAATTACATCTCCATGTATTGTAGATATGAATGTAGGGAATACATTTAATCCACTTTATTTCATTGATTCTGACTCAACAACTTCTATGTTGTTCAGTTTTTCATTGAATTTACATGATATTAAACCTGTTCATTGGTAACATTATTGTTACCAATTACCTACTGCAGTAGGTAATTGCCGTTGGATGTGGTTTGTGAATTTGAGGAAATTGGTACTAGAAAGTCCTTGAAAGGTCCTTGAATTTGATGTTGACCAAGGTGTGGGAACCCTGGTCAGTTGAATTTTGTGCAGCATAATGAAATTAAATCAAGAATTCAAGATTGTTTTGTAATTCCAAATGAGTATATGAGGAATGAAAGATAGATGAAGTCCCAGATGTCAGGAAAAAAAATACAATAAGCAATAAGAAGTTAAAATGAAAAATAAAAAAACTGTAATGTATTGCATTCAGCCACAGTAAAGTGATTGTTTCTAAAAATAAATAATTAATGATTAATCGTGATTAATCGCAAAAATATCTTGAGAATAATCGCGATTAAAAAAATTGATTCTATGCCTAGCACTACTTCTTAGCTTAGTTTCTCTCACAGTGGAGCCGGTGCGCTACGTACGTCATGGCCAAAAGTAAGCAATTGGGTAAATCAAATCCAATCGTTTTAAGCTTCAACAGAGTCTACGCCTCCAGCAAGCAATCGTTTCTCATAAGCTGAGAGTCCAGACCCTCTGCAGATTGTGCACCTATCGTTCAGCGCAGTTATAATTGTACATTTATTGATAATAAACAGAAAGAAATCAAAAGTAATATGTTGCATAAAGCTGTACGATTTCAAAATACAAATGGATGTGCAGATGAGAGACCGTATGTGGAAAAAACACAACTTTACAAGTAGTAAATAAACAATGACCTCACTTTAGTACAGCTTAAGAAGTGTTGTAGGTTACAGTCTGCACAGCAAAACATATATAATTTCAACTGGTCAGTTTGGATTCATATTTGAATATGACATTTACGATCTCTGCACCACCGTATTGCTTTGCCCCGTCTTCACAGTCTTTGTGTTGATATTTTGTTGTGTGCAGCTTGTGGAACAGCTGGAGGGAGTTTGGGAAACCTACATGAAGGTAGTGGACTGCTTCACTGCTTCTTACACATTATTTTTGCCTGGAGTCTTAAAGCAAAAACAGTGGTACCTCTAACGACCGAAACACCTCTTCAGTTCTTAAGCACCTGGCTGGCCCTACAAGGCGAACCAGGCACCTGTGAATGAACTGCTGAACCAGTTGGTGCAGATTTGTTTTAATATGATTGTATACGAATCAAAAGGCCACAAATGATGAAAAAAAGAATGCACTATTTAACAGGGAAAACTAAAACCAACTCTTTGTCTCTCAAATTCCTCATCATCAGATATTTGGAAAACTCTGGCAGTTTGCCATAGATTAAAACCAGAGTTTTCCACCCGACGGTGGGCTTGTCACACATTAGCTTTACGGTCATGTGAAGGGCAGATGGTACTGAAGGGGAGATAATTGGTGGCAAACTGTCTGAAATGTATAATTAGAAAGGACAAGACACTCCCCCTCCTTTCCTTCTTTCTTTCTGTGCTGCTTTGCCTTTTCAATGGGTGATCTGAGTGCCCGCACGAGCTTTGATCTAGGATAAGGTTTTTTGAGCCCTTTTAGATAGGATCAATTTGTTTCAACATGCATCACTCTTCTGCTGCTTTCTCATCTGGCAGAACGTGGCTGTTTGCAATACGTTGGACAGCATGCAAATCTGCAGGAGGTAATGTTCCTCTGAATCTTTCGCTTCCAGCTTCCCCCCGCTCATGACTCTTTCAAAGATACTATGTCTTTGTAGTCTCTGAATGAATGATCACCCTTTAACATCATTATTATTCCTGAGCACACCAAGACACATCAACTCAGACACAAAGCGCCTGGAATCCTCTATTTTACCTTATGGCTCTGTTATCTGCACCATTTCAAGCCTTGGAAAGTGCAGCAAAACCAAACTTCTTCCTCTGCAGTAAATCATCGAACAGACAATCAGTCAAAGGGGTTTTTTAATAATTAAATAATGTGCTGATTACATTTTTGTTTTGCATATTTGTGTGGGTATCGAGGAAGTAAATGTTTTTTGTTTGTCCTTATTATTTGGCTTCACATGAATTTGATTTGAGAGTTTAATAATATCACCTGTGCCCCTTCTGTGGTGCCACTTTACCATCTGAGCCTCCTCTCTATTCAATAACCAGCAGATTGACTGTCATATAGGAGGAAGTAGAGGTCATTTGATCTCAGTGATGTAAAAAATAAAAAATAAAAAAAAAACGATAAACGGACTGAAAATAATGGACTCTTAGCCATGTTTTGAACAAACGGTTCAGTATTTTGGGATTTACACTCACTGGCTTTTCATCAACATGTTAAAAGAGACCTCTAATATTTACTGTGTGTTGTTAATTTGAAGCTACAACCACAAGGTAGAAGTAATAATGTAAAAATTGTCTGATAAGGTTAATCTCAGATGTTGTACTGAAAGAGACACAAAAAACATTTTAATATTATACATTTTATTTGATAATATAATAAATGATAAAAATATATTTTTTGAAAAGTATTCTTTCTGAAAAGTTAAATAAATATGGTATTAGAGGACCTGCATTAGGGTATCTAGTTATTTGGAAGATCAAAAACAATTTGTACAAATAAATAATGTGAGATCTGAGTTTTGTAACATCTCATGTGGAGTGCCGCAGGGTTCCATTCTCAGACCTAAGTTATTTGTTTTGTATGTGAATGATTTGGTCAATGTGTCGGGACGTTTTGGGTCTGTTCTATTCGCTGATGATACAACATTCTTCTGTTCTGGTAAAGATATAGAAAAAATGTTGGAGATGTTACAGAATTTGTGAAAATACAAAGTTGGTTTCAACTAAATAAATTATCATTAAACTTGGACAAAACAAATTATATGATTTTCAGTAACAGTAAGAGAACTGTAGATGTTTCGTTTAAAATTGATAATCTTGAGATCTGTAGAGTCAATGAAGTGAAGTTTCTAGGTGTCATCATTGATGAAAAACTGTCATGGAAAAATCATATAAATAATTTAATAACAAAAACAGCCAAATCTATTGGAGTCCTGTACAAAGTAAGAGAACTGTTCAACGATAAAGCATTATTTATGTTGTATAATACTATTATTGTTCCACATTTAATTTACTGTATTGAAGTCTGGGCTAAAGCTTGCAAAACTATCACAAAGGTCAAATATTTCACAGAAAAGAGCTCTAAGAATTATTACTAGAAAAAATTACAGTCATCCATCGAATATATTGTTTTATGAATTGAAATTATTAAAATTCTATGATTTGGTCAATTCTAATATTTTGCTGTTAATTTATAGAGCTCACAAAGGTGTGTTACCTTCTAACATTCAAGTTTATTTTGTTAAAAGAGAGAGCTGTTATTATCTTAAACCCTGGTTTCGTACAAGACTGAAGGAGCGATCCACTTTAATCCAGGGAATAAGATTGTGAAACGATCTGGAAGATGAAGTTAAAAATGCCAGATCTTTGTATATATTAAAGAGAATGATAAAATTTAGTATTCTGAAGAAATATGGAGAATCATAAATGAATTCATGCAAATTCGTTTTTTTTAAGTTAGTTTTGAAATTAAGAATTTTGTAAAACATACTAACTTAATGTATGTGTTTGTAATGTTAAAACAATTTATTTTAGTGATATTACCTCAGAAGCTCCAATAAAAGTGATACAGTAACCTAAACCTCGTCATCAATTCAGAACACTTCTACCAGCTTTCTTATCAAACTCTTTGAGGGAGCAGGTGGAATCACATGCATGTTCCAAGTTATCATCCTGCATATTTATTCATGCAGAGGCCATTAATTATCATGTTGGGCATTGTCTTGTCCGTCGTCTTATTCTCCATCAGCTCGAAAAAAATCTGTCACCGCACTAAACTGTGTTGAGTTTTACAGGAGACTAACAGGCACCACCCATACATAATGCTTTTGCCAGACACTGAAAAATAAGCTATTTCTCTCCCTCCCTTCCTTTGCTCTCCTCTCTCCATCTGTTTCTGGGCTGAGGCAGAGTAAGGCATAGATATAGAAAGACTAGATAAGTCATACCCGCTGTTGGCCAATGGAGACCGACGTCCTCACACGGCGGCCA
>JAUBOC010000138.1:18602863-18620498 GCA_032275365.1 Anablepsoides cearensis | reverse complement strand
TGTGTGTGTGTGTGTGTGTGTGTGTGTGTGTGTGTGTGTGTGTGTGTGTGTGTGTGTGAGAGAGAGAGAGAGAGATTTTCCTATAACATAAAGGGTTCACACATTTTTTAAAAGAAATGCATCTCTTGTTTGTCCTGACTTTAATCAAGGCCCTTAAAGCCATTTTATCAATATACTGTATTTTTTCACTAATTTATTTTCTCCATACAAGTTACTGAATGTGACAGAACTAATTATTTTTAACCAAAACCTCCCAGTAAAACAAGCATTTAAGACAGCTTGAAAGTTCTATTTGTGTGTGTGTAATGTTTTGTCTATCTGCTAATAGATGTATTCGTTTCAAACCTAATGGGGCTGGTGTTTTAAACCTTTGCTGTAAAGTCACATATTCAAGTCATTTTCTAATGTAAAAATCTGAAGTATAACACTCATGTTTTCTGATACCACACTTCTATTTTCTGCCATTTGGAAGCACAGATCTGAGAAAAGACCCAGCAAAGAGGGTGTCACGGTTAATGTTCCAGGGTAAGACGTTGGGCCAAGCTTTTCCTCTGATGTGACAGTTCTAGGCCTCAATCTGGAAAAGCCTACTGTTGCCTTTCTGAACAAATTACCTGGAAATTCATGATGTCACTACACCATGAAGTCACGAAAACCAGACAGTTTGAGGGATTGTGTGCTCCAGGATACATGTAAAGAACTAAAACAAAGTCATTTGAGACAACGTATTTTATTAATACTTATCATGACCTAAATATTTAAATCTGTAAATGGCATTGCAGCAGATGTTTATTCCATATATCTACATTAACATAGAAACACAAATTTAAAAATGCCAAAACACTTTGAGAAAGCCCTGCAGGAAATGAGCGGAGGAGGTTCACGGACGTTTCATCAAAGACAAAATAAAAGAAAGATGCATTAAAAAAACGTTTGATAAAGGAATCATTCAAGGTCATCGATGGTTTAGGGTAACTACAGAACACATTTAGAGAATTTGAAATCAAGTACACTTTTCCCCTGCTCTAACCTTCTCTGTACAGTATCTCTGCTGCCTCGTTCGGACTCTTTTGCACACGGCCATTGTTCTCCCCTCGCCTCGCCTGCCCCCACCCCTACCCCTTCCCTCCCTGGCAGAGAGCTCAGGGAACACAGTACTCCACTGTCACCCCCCCCCCCCCCCCCATCTTCTGCTTCACAGGTAATTAAATGGATTTCCTGTCTTGTAGTCGGCAAAAGAACATGACCCTGCACTCTGCCAGAGCGTGTCCAAAGGCACTCCTGGGCCGGCTCCCTGCACCATCTGCATCTCAGTGTCCAAGCAGAGCACTGGCCCTAAACAAACACACTCCACCCCAGGGACTGTCGAGCCACGGGCTCCCCGACTAAACACACTCCACAGATACAGTGAGCGGTAATGAACTATAGGGGAAATTGAGCTGTAAGTACCAAAGACCTAAACTGTAACGGCACAGAGTGGTGTAAACTAAACAATATCTCAAATGCAGTTATTGTCTGGGTCAGGAGACTTTAAGCTGTGTAGAAATACAAGATATAAAATCTTTAGCCTTAAACTAAATAAACTTGACAATAAAATGAAAGGCTTTAATTTGTTATGTTTGTGATAGACCTTTTACTAATTAGGTTTTAAAAGTTAAAAGGAAGAATGGATCTAAAATAGTTCAGAAAAAATTTGTAAACTAAAGATTATTTTTGATTGACTACTTATTTGAGAAATAAGGGGCAGATATAATAAGATTATTTTCTTCTTCTGCTACCTTTCATTTAATTTATGACTTGTAATTTTGTTTTGTTGAATGTATTTTGTTGTTTTTAAAGAAATAAACTTTAAACTAAAAAAAAAAAATCTGAATAAATTTATTACCGTCCATAATAAAACAAGACAACTGAGTCTATTTAGTTGAATAAGATGCCTTTTTTATGAATCACTTTTTATGTGTGAAAAAAAATACTGAATTTTCCCTAAACATTCATATGAGAATGTATAAAAATGGTGTTCTAAGAAATATCCTCTTTTTTATTTTTCTTAGAATATTCATAAGAAGTCAGCACAGACAACTGGTTTGAACGCTGGCGGTTTCCAAGGGCAGCGACTTATTGTTCTACCTTACACTGAAGCACTCATTCAATCAGCAAGCCCGGAGTTTATTTCAAATACAAGATGTAATATCATCGTTGTGGGAGCAGATCTTTTTCTTTTACTCTACTCTAGTTCAGGCATCTCGGCGCAGGGCTTCAAAGTTCTGTCATACAGACGAATTACACCTGACAGTCTGCTTACAGGCATGGGAAAATATGTATGTGTGTGCAGGAGCCTGTCAAAGCCAATGTCATCAATGCAAAGAACACAGGATGTCTACTTGAGAGCCTTAATACCAACAATTTAAGGGGATTTGTGAAGTCATGCTGACGTCCTGCTTGAGAAAGTAACATGAATTCAGAGGCTAGCTTCTGAACATGTTTGAAAAAAATACAGAAATAGAGAAAAAAATGCTTTTATGGTAATAATAAATGATTACGAGTCCATTCTTAGTACATCTTTAACATTATAACATCACAAGTAATGCTATCCATTTAACATCTAAATGCTTATACCATCTCCATCATCCTGAATATGACTAACCTTTAAAGATTTGTTGAAATTAATTGATACCACGTGTAACAAAGCTGAGCAGATGAAACAATTGGCTGGCATGGGTGGCAGACAAATCCCATTGTCATTCCCCCGCTGAATATGGACTCAACCCCCCTGAAATATAGATCTTAAAACTTCAAATATGCAGTTGATTTATTATTTATGAGCTCCGTCATCTTTAAGGTAGCCATGCCTCTTGATGAGATGCAAATTGAGGCTTGAGTTGACGGGTGTTTATGCCAAAATTCTGCTTGCAGCCAAAAAAAAACCTGCATGCGCCCTGTGGGATCTCGGTCCAGTTGAAGTTGTCACACTTTGCAACTGTTTGCGAATGAAAGTAAAAGTCAACATGTAAAAAAGCAGAGGTAGTTAAAAATATCATATTTCTCCAGCTTTAGCCGTTTTTCATTGCTCTTTGGGTTGCTTCCTCCTGCAGGGGACACTGCAGCAAGTAAAGTCATCTGAAAGATTTAACTTTTTTTTTACGTCAGATGCACCCAACCTGGACTTAAACCTGCAGCCTAAGGATTACAAGACTGTAGCACAGACCAGGCGAACACAGCATTGACTTATTTGTTTATAGAGCTTAAAATAATTGTTCTCACAATAAAAGCTCTTGCTTTAGATACTGTATGCTGTTGCTTGTTAGATGATTCCTGTTATTGTTGAAAATCTAAAGTGTTTTGCTGATTATCAAAACAAGCTAGTAAATATGTTGCAGCATATATTGAAAAAGAAGATTCAGATTTGTTCGAGGAACTTGCAGGGCAATTAGGATTTAATTAACCTGTGAAATCTAAGTTGTGCTCAAATGCAGGCTGAAGGGTTCAGTATCTGAACTGTCAGGCAGACAGAGAGAGAAAAAAAAAATCTGCCACCAGTAACCATCTCAACAGGTCACTGCTCAAAGTGTCGGTTTGCAGTAGCCACCCCTGGAGAGTGAAGGTGGACTCCGCTATTTCCCTGGCCTAATGACCCTGCTATTAACAGGCAATCGAGATGAACCAATAGAAATCACAGCTCGTGCTCAGAATTCATTAACCACAAGAGCGTGACGAGTCACAAGAAGCACATTGATGCGAAGCAGGGAAGCACCGCTTGGCATTTTTTTCCCTCCCCTGCCATGACTGCTGAACATAAATCAGACAACGAGACAGTGTCATTGAGACGGAGCACCCCTGGAGTCTTTCTACTAGTCAGAGAGAAGTATGCAAAGAAGGACCTTGACCCAAATCAAATTCCAGAGCCCGTTCGTTAATTGCAAATTACAGACCCTGGCACCCCAATCAACGGCCTTTTAAGGGAATGATTTCAGACTCATTTTTGCAATCCACAGAAAAATATAATAGGGCAAGAAGAGAATTCAAATGTCCTGGCTAAGAATGCATACATCAGCATAAACGGACGAAAACATTTCTGGTCCATCCAGTTCATCCAATCAATAAGCAAGGACAGATGGAGTTGTTATGCTTAATATTTGCTATTTATAAAAAGGTGTAAACATGTTTTTCTCACCTAGTAGAATGCTCTGAACTCTCCTCTCCTCCATCTGAGTTAGCCAGCGAATCAGAGCACTGCTTTGCAGAGGCACTTTTATCACAGCATTAGAAAAGACGTGAACATGCCAATTTTCCCCCAGCAATAACGTAACATGACAGGCTGGGAGACATGAGTTTGTTAAATGTAAATCAGCTCAGTGTTGCCCCATGTCTCCATCATTGTTTTGTCAACTGCCCTTCAGGCTCAACGATAGAGCGCTAAGTCCCAATTCATATTTTGTTTTTGTTTTTTTTGTTGTTGTTTTTTTTTTTTCCACACCTCAGCTGTTTTCTAACCGGCAGCAAATGAAGGAATACAATGTACACAATTTACATATTTCCCATGAATGCGGGAAAGCTCATTTTGTTTCTTTGTGATGTGCGTCTTGTCATCTAAACGACTGTGACAGGTATTTTGCTTTCATTAAATTTACTACCTGTTAAATCAGCAAAACAGTCTCTCGCAACCACATAATTCATCCAGTAAGTGGAAGAACTAATCATGTCACAATGCATGTAGTAATTGAACTTTTCTGTAGCATCCTGAGCAGAGACCACACACTGACACACCCACGCAACCACACACACACACACACACTTCCACTTTGCCACAAGCGCGCTTAGTTTCCCCCTGAACAAACCCACACAAACACATACGTTGCTGAAAATCAGGCAGTTGGGAGCTGTGAATGAAGCGATATTGTAACCTCAACCTATACAGCACTTTCCCTCTGTGGGTTCAGCCAATGAATTATCCCCTCTAATAAATCCTGTTTGGAGGATAATCCTTTTCCCATCTTCTGGACAGACACTTTCTGTAATGAAATGGCCCCGGGTCCTTCCTTGTAACCCAGTCCCATACCAGCCCTCTAACTCTGCCTGTCTCGGAGGGGGGGGGGGCTTACAGTGTGGCTTCAACCCCACTCAACCTCTGCTTAGCTTCAATGGCTCTGTCGCCACCCATCTGCCCCCAAACCTAACCCATCTCCACGTTCCCTCTTCCTCCCCTTCATTCCATGTGCGACTTCATTTCCTGCAGAGCCCAGCCACCGTAAGCTACCTCTGCTGCAGATCTCTCCTGGCTTTGCTGTTGGCTCTCACTCATCCGTCCCTTTTCACGCCTTTTTTTCTCTTTTCCGCTCCCCGTTTGACAGAAAAAAATAAAAGAAATAAAATAAAATATATTAAATCAAACTCAAGCCATCTCTCCTCGTCTTGCGGATCTGAGTCAAGGCAAACAGCAGCTGAAAGCCTTCCACGGCTGTAATGAGACGTCTTGCTGCGTCATATGTTCTCTCTCTATTTTCTCGTAACCCGGTTTTGCTCGTGGATTGTGTGTTTTTGATCAGCAGGGGGGCTGTAGTTGGCAGCATACAGCAGTGGGGAAGGCAACCTAAGCCAGGGTGGAGATGGAGGTGTAAATGACATTGGTAGAGAGCCGAGAGGAAGCTCTCTGGGGCCTGAGATGGATGCAGGATGCAGCGCGGAACTCTGGGAAAACTAAGCCAGGGTTTTACTCAGTAATTGGGTTGGTTGGAGCAGCTGGCAAGCTAGGCCAGACATTTTTTTTGTAAACAATGGTGCACACAGAAACACTGACGCAGTAGTGAAAGGGATTTTTTTTTTTTACAAAGTCAATTTATTTCAGTGTATCAGAACAAAATATGGATATCAAAACTGAATGATGTGAGTTGTCAAAAATATTTTTCCATTTCTGCAAACCATTTTTACGAATTCATTTATTTGTGATTTAGTGAACAGAGAACAACGTAAAAACTTCTAAAGCTGTGAAGGAAAATGCATTCTGTTTGCATTGATTTATAAATGGTCTATACATATTTTTTTGCATAATTATATATTTATTTTTTATGTACTGTGATTAGGTAAATTGGGATTTTTGATGTGTGCTCTGTTCAGAGTGACCCTTGTTCATCAGAACAGACTATACATAAAGTACTTTAGTTAATACACACCATCCACTAATATGTATGTGTATTAGGGTTTTGCTCCTAAATGAGAAGGGGCTTTCCCTATTGATGTGTTTTCTTTGCCCCAGGGGGGTAGCCTGGTCCAGAAAAAGACTGTATAAATATTTGTTTTGATTCTTTACCAAATACTCAGAGACTAATAAAGGTCTGTATTTTGTCCAGCTGAATGGCTGTGTGGCTTTATTTATCTGCAAATATATGTTCAAGTTTTAAATCTGAGTTTGCCTCCTGGCTGCAAAGTAACGACACAATTTCATGCAGCTGGTTTGCTCTTGTCAAATGTCAGGTTGTACATTCAGCACTAAAATACTATTTGGAGATAAAATGATTTTTCAGGAGACTGTTTTGGATTGACACATCTGCAGGAGTAGTAAACTACATCTTGGACAGGTGCAAAAATGCTTTGTGTTGTTACTTTGTACTTTACCCAGTGAAAGTGAACCCATAATCCTTGGATATGAGAATAAAAAAACAGAGTAAATACATTTAGGTTTAGGGGGGGAAAAACGTCTTGCTTCCTCTAACATTTGTACCTTTTCCTCAACATTTTACCCTAAATGTCAACAACTTGACTTACATTTCAACATGACTTAAATTTAAAACTGAGAAACAAAGAACATCATCCTAAGTTGTTTGTTTCACTACCAACCCTAATACATCAACATAAGTGTGTCAGTCAAAGCAGAAGTAAAATAAATGTACAATGGGAAGAGCTGTAAAGATGTTTTGATGCATTGTATCCCACATGGCTCATACTAAATTTTGCAAATTAAAAACACAGACCCATCAAAACATACTGTATGTAGACAATATACAGCCAACTCATAAAAATACTATATCAATGTGTTTCAAGGACCAACTTACAACACCACACTAATAAATGGCAGTAAAGTTGTAACTCTGGGCACTAATGATATAAGGTTCTGCTACAATCACATACAAGTTTGGAAAAGGTTTTTCATTTGAGTTGTTGTTTTGTTAAAACATCCTGAACCCTGACAAAATATGCTTAATTAGTTTTTAATGTCATATTTTTAGATATTTTGTCACAGAAGCCTTTGGCAAAATTGTTAAACTGCTTATATTTTCTTTAGTTTTATCTTCAAAAGGAAAAATACCAAGACAACACAGCTGGACACGGGTATAAAACACTATATTTTAGAACTCAGTGAGTTTAGGTTATCATCAAAAACACCTTGAACTGGACGGTCTGTCTTTTTAAAATCAGGTCCACCATAGAAAACAAAAAACTCTAAGTTGCTATTTTTTTTTTTGGCAATGATGTGTTTTAATCAATATTTTTTTTAAATCCTTACTTTTTATAGCCTAAACCAGCGATGGGCAACTGGCAGCCCAAGGGTGAGTAGAAAAATAAAATAAAATAACTTTTTTTATTATTTTTTTTAAGGGGGTGGGGTGACTATCTGTTCACACAGAGTGTTTAATCTACTTTGCAGTCTTGTATAAAGTACCTCAAAGTAATAACCGAGTAAAAGTACAAATTCCATAAAATTACTTTGGTAAAAGTAAAGGTCTTAAATTAAAGCTTTAGTGTCTGACATTTACTGTATTTAAGTATCAAAAGTAAATTTCTGCCATAAATTGAACTTGAGTATTAAAAGTATTGAGTAGAAATTAGTTTGTAGAATTTCCAAAATAACATTTGTTGGGCGGTGATATTCCCCAATAAATATTCTTGTAAAGGAAATAATGATTATAATGTTATATTAAAATGTTAGTGATGAAACATTTAGGATGCACTACCTGTTTCACCTGCATTCATCTCTGCCAAACTCATCTTAATATTAGTGCTTAGAGACACTGTCTGGCTGCCATGAAGGATTTTAATATAAGTCGTCACTACAACACTTTGAACAAAGCTAAATATGAGAAGTTCGCTAAAGTTGCAAGTACATAAATAACAGCAACATTTTACCAGAAACACAACCAGGCAGGAGTCTGCACTTTATTTTTTGTTTCCGTCAAATGTTGTGTATTAATATTTGTAAAACCAAAGTACAACTGTTACACATGCATTTGAACATGAAATACGTTAAGTGACTGCACCGTATGATGGTTTAATAAACATACGGTATGTACACAAACTTTTTTCAAATAGGAGTTCTTTTATATGTGGGTTAGTGTGCAGCACTATGTGGCCCATCCCATAATTTAAGTTGCCCATCTCTGGCCTGGACAAAATAGTTCATCTGGTTCCAATGTTTTTTGCTTTTCTTTCTTTTTACACCTTTGGACCTGCTATTATAAATGTCGTATACATCTTCCACCTACCAACCCCCAAACTCCACACTCAACCCAACTCAGCCTCAAAATGTCTCTTCTGTGGACCCCTTGGCAGGCATGAGCCACACTCAGTTCAACAACCCTGAGAGTGGCTGCCCTTTCATGTGTCTCTCCCCCCACCCCCCTCCCGCTGCATATAATTCAGAGTAATCTTTAAGAATGTTTTTGGTGCTTGACAGTCAGTTCCAAGACGTGAAAAATCCAGAGTCAATGCACAAGTACTCAGCAAAAGAAGATGCACCACTGTTCGCACAAATTCTCCTCCTCAGTTTGAAGTAGGGCTGCACAATATATCGAAAATTTATCGTCATCGCGATAATAGCATGTGCAATATGCATATCGCAACAACTGCATAAACTGCAATAAATGGTTGACTCAAAAGTTTGCATTTATGCGTTTTGTCATTCAGATGGAAGCTTGAAATATTTCACCAATCAAATAGAGCCCTTCATTTATTTGGTCAATTAAAAAAATATTTCAGGCTGGAATAGAAATTAAGTTTCTTTTAGGTTGTTTTTTGGGCTTTGAACCCAGAGCAGAACGATATCAACACTACATACATTCGTATTTGTTCATTTATCGCAAGTCATATCGTCATTTTAACCACTGCACATCGCAGGTTTTCCTAATATCGTGCAGCCCTAGTTTGAAGATTCACAATTGAAAGAAAACCCCATTGTTGCTTTCCAAAGAAACCTTTGTTATTTGATGCAATGTATTTTCAGGCATTACTATTGTTCCACTCTTCCTGTGCAACATGTCTTCCATCTCTCAGCTCCAGAGCGGTAGATTTACATTCCCTTCCAAGTCATTTGTTGTCTTTGATCATATCGCTGCTGATTCTGAGTCCGCCCTCTGTTTAACCCATGTTCCCTTGTTAATCACTGGAAGCCACACTGTGTACCAGTTGTTTAGGCTTTGATATCAGTGCAGAAGTCCCCCCCACCCCCCACCCCTCCTTCTATCTTTACACTTACTGAGGAATCTTAATCTTTGAGGTGCACGGCTGTTTTCAATTAATAGACGTCATTAGTGAAATGGCTGATCCACGATGCAGGAAGACATGATGAATGGGCAGGTGGAAGGGGCGTGCTCAAGTAAGAGTGAACCCTTGTTTTCTGGCTCGTGGATGTGTGTCAGGACATGGGTGGTGTCATTATCCCGTGTTTACAAACACAGAATGTTTAATGTGTTTGACATCTAAAAATAGGGCGTGCATTTGTCAAACTTTGTGTCAAAGTTGTCTTGTGAACACGTGAATAAGAATATTTGTGCTTAATTTTGAGGTAGGAATGGGTGGTGGTACAAATTATAAAAATGTTTTCCTTTTTTCTTAATTCACATATTTGTTAAAACTGTAACTATGTCTTGACAGTACAATATGAGGCAGATGATCTGTGACAAAATAAAGCTCCTCCCTACTGCAGCTTTGTTTGTGGCATTTAGCCAATAACAATTAATATGACAATTAATAGAACAATTGCAATTGAACAATTACACTTGCATCTAACCAACATTGTGACCACATTTTCTGGCTTCCCTCAACTTCTGGTTTATGTCTGTGTTTTAGGTTATTAAACAGGTTTTATCGGATCGAAATGTCGAAGTTTGTTCGCATCATTTTGTTCTCAGCAACAACGTTTTGGCCCCTTCTTGTCGCAATCCGGTGGCCGAAACTTTTAACCCCCTCCACAGATGAATTTACTGTGTGATTGGTCAGAAGTTTGTGGGAGTATTTGTTTGTGCTAAAAGTGCTCAGACGCTGCAATTTGCTTCAACCAGTCACTTAAAAACAAAGAGACAAAGTACTCACTTCCAGAAGCTGACTGTTGTAGACTACCCAGAATTGGCAAATGGCCAAAAACTCATAGATGGAGATAAAACAGACGTTGTGCATGAAGGAATCTATCTGATAAAAACTGGAGCTTTAACCGAGACAGATTTGTGGAGAAATAACGTTGGGTGACAGGTCTTGGGTTTTTTCTTTTATTTTTTTTCCATTGTAGACTCTAGTGGGATGAAACCCCATGCAGTGACATGTTCCGCAGCAGGAGGGGTTTCCCAGGAGCTTGGCATGGTGTGTTTCAGGGGTTATGATTGGTTTGTGTGAAAACAGCAGCCATGTAACTGCATTGTCCAGTTGGCTGCCGATTAACCATACTGAGTGCTTTAGAGTTAACTGCTCTGTGCTGCTTTTCATTATTGGGCTCACATGCACGCCTGATAGTGATAGTTTGTTGCACACAAAAACATGCCCTCATTATTTGCATTAGGTGCAATGTGGCAAATATTAATTCTTAACAGTTTTTCTAATGATTAATTGCACACAATACAATTTTGCCAAACCCTATTTTGAAGGTACCTTAATAAAGAAATGGTACAAATGTGTGTATGTGTGCACAGCACACATGTTGTACAGGGCTTGTCCTTGTACATTAAAAAGCTGAAAATAACAACACTGTAAATAACTTTATTGTTTTTTTTTATCAAATCATTATTAATACATCGGAGAATGCAGCTATATATTTATCTGTCTCCATTATTCCATCAATAAAAAATGTGTCCCACCTCACAGTTTTAAATAATCCCATGTGGAGTAATCTTGAGCCTCAGTAGAGCTAACAGTGTCAGAAAACAACAAAGAGAACAGTCAAAGTTGGGCCTAATAAACATGTCCTTGCAGAAAGCTCCAGCTCTGTGTTGAAATGTCAAAAACATTTAAGTCCCAACTCATTTCTCTTTTTTGATTATGATGAAGTCAGCATGAGCCGAGGGGAGGAGAAAAACAGGTCCAAAAATAATCTATCATCTGTTGTTTTAAAGTAAATACTGAAATAAGCTGTTAGCTAAATTACATCCATGCTGTTTTCCATTAAAAATATCATTTAATACTGTTTTTCTATATTTTGAATAAATAAAAACAGTAGTTTAGAAAAAAGTGAGGTTTGAGACCATTAATATTAAGTTGATCTTTATTCAAGTTTGAAACACAAAACTTATCTGTAGCAACTTTTGACATCAAAATTGGTGCAAATTTTATATTATCATTTTTAGTTTTGTGCTTAAAAGATTGAGAAAAACTCCTAAAAGATCAAATAAAAATAAAAAAATTGAGAAAGAATAACACTTAAAAAGTTGCTTCAAAAGCAAAACTTACAATCTGTGATCAAAAAAAGGTGTCTCTTGAGAAGTCTTTTCCCATTGGACAGAGATTTCTTGAGTGACATATCATTGGTCCTAAAAAAATTGCATAGCTAAGTGGCAGATCTGCATAATAAAGTGTTCGTTTCTGTAAATAAAATGCTGAAACACGAACAAATGGGTCCATAAGGGAGTTGTTTACTGTCATTCTGTGACAATAAAGGATTTGCAGACTCACATATTGGCTGTGTCCAAAACGGTGGGCCGGGTCCTCCGAAGGCCGAATTCGTCGGCCGCATACGTCACAGCGCCGCGACGAAGGCCGTCTAAAACTGAAGACTCCTCCGATGCGGCCGACAAATGCGTCCTTCCTTTGGCCCGAATCGAAGGACTGGTCCGATGGATCCTTCCCGGCCCAGCATATCCCAGAATGCATTGCGGCCCGACCGGAGATTTTTTTATGCTAGTAATGGCGGATGAAGCGAGAGAAAAGAATATGTTTTAAATAAAAATCTGGCGGTATAAAAATTAAAAAATTGAAGCGGTTGTAATTTTATTACCTTTATCATTTGTATAGACATGTTTTTAAATATTATTTTTGTCAGAAAAAAAAACAAAACGAAGACCTACGCTGTGCCGGATAATGGTTTTGTAGTGGACCCTGTATTTGGGGAGGGGGCTCTATCTGGAGGGGGGGTGTCTGGACTCATAAAAGTGCTTATGGCTAAAAACATATTCAACATAGGAACTGCTTTAGACTTTATTTTGTTGTTTTTGTTGTTTGGCTCTGACAAAGGGCTGTCCATCGAGCCCACCAATGAACCCCCCACTGCCTTAGACCCCCACCCAAAACAAAATAACCTGGTCTTGTGAGTTCTGCTTTGTGTACGTGCGGAGGTCATATGTGCTACCGCTTTGCAGTATCTAGTTGATTAGTTTTTAGTTTTATCCACATTTTTTTTATTTTGATCATGTGACCATCGTGTAATGTATTGTTTTTGTATCGCCCAGCCCCACATAGGGTCCTCTCTAGGGGTCATGCCCATTGAGAAATCAGTGCGAGGCATCCAGGTGGCTCCCAAATAAGATCCCAAATCACCTCAGCTGGCATTTATCAATGTGGAGGAGCAGGAGCTGAATGATGGAGCTCCTCAACAAACACTGAGCCCAGACATTTGTGTCCCAAATCTTGTTCTTTCATGATCTGTATATTATGATAAAAGGGCCATGGGGTGATGAGGGCTCTCCTCGGCTGACCTCAGTGCAGATGACTAATGATGGCCACAGCATCACCTGAACATTTGTTGGATGAGATAATAAACACCGAACACAAACAGGACGCAGAGGAGCAGCAGGAGTTCTTGAGATTGTTAGACACCATCCTCCTCTCCATCCTCATCCTCATAACAGTGTTTGGAAACCTGTTGGTTGTGGTAGCACTGTGCAAGGACAGGCACCTGAGAAAGAAAAAAACCAACTACTTCATCGTGTCGCTGGCATTTGCTGATTTACTGGTTGCACTGGTCGTGATGCCCTTCGCTGCGATTGTGCTAACTACTGGCCAGTGGCTCTATGGGGAGATTTTCTGCCTGGTGTGAACCTCTCTAGATGTTTTATTGACCACAGCATCCATCCTGCACCTCTGCTGCATTGCACTGGACAGATATTATGCTATCTGCTGCCAGCCGCTGGTCTACAGACACAAGATGACCCCAGTGAGAGTGGCAGTCATGCTCAGCGGGTGCTGGATCATCCCCACATTCATCTCCTTCCTACCCATCATGCAAAGCTGGAATGCCATCGGGATTGAGGACATTATTGAAGAGAGGCGAACCGCAACTGGAGGCTCCAACGACACAAGCTGTGTGTTTCTGGTCAACCGGCCTTACGCCCTGATCTGCTCTGCTGTGGCCTTCTACGTCCCGTTGGCCCTCATGGTCCTGGCCTACACTGCCATGACTCATGTGAGGCAGATTGAGACTCTTCAGCGGGCTGGCTCTGCTCCTGTCACTGGGACAGATCCAGTGGTCACTGTGAGATGCTCCACGTCCTCAGACCCGTTGGAGCATTACCGCCTCAGGGCGACGGTGGGCTCCTCCTCATCAGAACACCCCCTGTAGCAAACAGTCGAATGCGCATCGGGACTAAGGCAGCAAAAACACTGGCAGTGATTATGGGCTGCTTCTGCCTTTGCTGGGCACCATTTTTCATCACCAATGTGGTGGACCCCTTCATTCACTACTCAGTGCCCTGGCAGCTGTGGACAGCCTGGTTGTGGCTGGGGTACATTAACTCAGGATTGAACCCCTTCCTGTATGCCTTCCTGAACCGGACTTTTCGCAGGGCCTTTTTGGTGATTCTCTGCTGCGGAGACGAACACTATGCTCGTCAGGGGAGCTACTCTCATGGATACACCCACAGAGCGTGCTCAGCTCCATCTGTCAACAGGACATCAACGGCATTAAGATTGTCGTTCCTGCCAAACCGGAGCTACAGCGACAACGGCCGGACCATTTTTGCCAATGAGCAGGAGTCCCAAGACTCTCTTGGACCACTATGAGGACTTTTTTTGAGCTGGACTTCTTGGCTTATGTGATCTCAACAATGAACTGTGAACTCCCTCTCCTGATCCATATTCAGTCACATCGTATTTATCTGCTGATGCTCATCAGCTCAGACTTTAGATTATAATTGTACATGAAAGTATTCGTCACAGAAAACTCTTGGGTTCATATTAAAAGTTTTTTTTTCTTAAAAAAAAAAGAAAAGAAAAAAAAACAAAGTTATGTAGCGAAATAAACATGCACCTACGGCGGGTCCATTAGTTCTTTAAGTTAAATGTATGGTTTTGTGATATTAATAATGCTAAGAAATTGATATTTATCTAATTTTTCTTCTGTTTAGCGTCGTCATGTTGCTAGGCGACATGACGTACGCGGGGGTAAGGACGGGAGGCTAGACCGTCCAAATCCACAGACACTTTTTTCCGGTTTTCTCAGTCTACCAAGGACCCGGCCCACCTCGACCGGGTAGTCTGGGTCCTCCGGAGGACCCGGCCTGCCGTTTTGGACACAGCCATTGTGGCAAAAGCAGTTCATGAGCCGTCTACTGTTTATATGTCTATGTCTGCAATACTAGCCCTTTGTCTACTTTGTATGGCATAAATAGCAAACTTGTAGTACCGCCCACCGCTTCCTCGTTCTTGCTGAAAGGAAAAAACGTTGTTACAGATTAGTTTTGTGTTTCAAACTTTAATAAAGATAATCGTAATATTGTCTGAAAACCTCAACTGTTTTCTAAGCTACTGTTTTTATTCAGTCAAAATACAGAAAAGCAGTATTAAATGATCGTTTAAGTTTCAAAGTGCTAATTTTTTTAATGGGATAACTCAGCATGGGTGCAACTTGACAGCTTCTTTGAATATTTACTTTAAATAAACAGATGATAGATTATTTTTGGACCTGTTTTTCTCCTCTCCTCGGCTCATGCTGACTTCATCATAATCAAAAAAGAGAAATGAGTTGGGACTTAAATGTTTTTGATATTTCAACACAGAGCTGGAGCTTTGTGCAAGTATATATGTTTATTAGGCCCAACTTTGACTGTTCTCTTTGTTGTTTTTTGATTAAACATTTTTAACTCCACTGAGGCTCAATTAAGATAGATTCTATCTAAGACAAGACAAAGACTTTACAGTATTGCTTTAAGATTTTGATCACAGATTGTAAGTTGTGCTTTTGAAACAACTTTTTAAATTTTATTTTAAAATGTTTGTTTTTTCTCTCATTCATTTCTCATATCATTTAAGAGTTTTTCTAAATTTCAACATTTATCTGATTTTTGGTCAAGATGGTATTTAATGGTCAGCAGAAAGGCCCAGCAGGTGAACATACTGCAGCTGGGAGAAAACACAACAACAGAGACAACAGGGAGTCAGAAACGCCTGGCCAGCTGGTGAACTGTCCATCTGTTCACAAATCACTGAAGTCCACCATAAAGCTCTAACATATGGGTTGTCAGTATGTTGGCAACCTCCTAATATATAATTATAATATTTCATCTCTGTTTTGGTTGCATTGAAGCATTAACATTTAAATAAAAATAATATGCAGTGACAAATCATAGACACCAAATAATGATTAAAATAATTATTAGGTTTCAGAAACATATAAAAACCTAAATATACTGTAAATTTAGTCAGAAGTTCAAATTTTTAACACAAAATCAATATAAACCTGTAAAAAACTAAAATAATTAGTGGTTGATATCATTTAATGATAAAGGAAAGCACACAGTTGAGTTGTGGAGCTTCCCTGTTGATTTTCATCCATATTAATGATTTAACCAAGGACTTATCTATTGATATTTATGCATGGGGAAAATTATTCATTAATGAAACGTCAGAGTTGAATAGAAATCTTGTCTCAGTTTCATCTTGATGTGAAAGTGTTTTGACAGCTCCCATCCCATCTGGAGATCTTTTAAGAAAAGAACAGACTGCTTATGAATATTGGCGCTCCTCCATTCCCGAAAATGAGCGATTTTGCAACAAATTATTTCAGCCAAAACAAGTATGTATACTTGTGAATTGATAAAGCAGAGTTTAAAGACTGATTACCTCTCAAGTGTTTATCTTTGGGCAAACATAACAATGCGGATCTCAGTTCTATTTTCCCCCTTTTTTCCTGTATAAATTCGCTGAACTGTATAGTAAAAGCTTGCTGATTGTTGTCAAACAGATGGTACTCCTCATCAGGTTCCATCTATGGTTTTTTTCCCTCTCTCATCTAAATTTAAATTAAAACCCACAGTGGTGTCATTTTCAGAAATCTTCAATTATTTAAATGTTTCCTAAACAAGTCCAACCAATATACCCTAAAGCTTCCTCACAAATATACACATTTATGCCCAGTTATTTACCTCATCACAGTATGTAATGAGGGCATATTGTAATTAATCTCTTATCTCCTATCTGACTGTTGGATCTTTCCTTGCTAATGTTGTCCTGCTGGCCCGATCTGGGGAACATTAGACGTTTTGTTTTGAAATGTGTCAAGCATGAAAAAACCATTAGCACCTAAGCCCCACTGCCTGCCCTCAGGCACATTGTCATGTTTTCCTAGCCAATTCCATGAAATCCTTTATTTTTAGTTTTTTTTATTATTATTATTATATATTATCTCACCAAGGATATTTCAGCTGGGGCCGTCAGGTAAAAGCATCACTATTGTTATAATTTCCAAGGCAGGAACAACGTTGAGAAATACAGAACAGATCAGTACTGTTTCTGCAAAATAAATGCCTTTTTTTAATCTTTCAAATTAATACCATTGCCTACAAGAGTCTTAAACAAACGACTGAAATTACAACATTACTAAATCATCACAAGGCAATTGGTGCTGTAATCTGACACTTTCTTTTATTAAACATGTAATCAGATATTATAGGCACAGCAATAATACTCCACTTTCTCATTAGATTTGCGAGGCTGTGAGTGCATCGGTGTGAGCTTTTTGGTTTTCCAGCCCCACTAATGAGGCAGTCTGATCACTGCAAATCTATAAGACTTCTTTAAAGTGTTAACAAATGCTTTTTTATTATTATTTTTTTTTATTTAACTGCCATCACTGTGCAGGGTATTTGTGTGGCGCATCTGTTGTTGTTTTTTTTTTTTATTCTGGTATGTCGCCTCAGTGTTAGGTCTGATAGCCATCAGGTATACAGAAACACAGAGGGTCCTAAAGTTCAATATCACACATTCCAAAGAAGGTGATCTGATAAGACTTGTTAGATAAGCTAATATTGAGAGAAGAGAAAGTTCCCTTTGGAAAGGGAGCAGATGCGCAGCTGGAAATCAGGGCAGGCCTGTCCTCCTGAGCTGGCTCCAAGGGCTTCCAAGGTGATTGCTCTGCCCTCACCAGATCTGTTGGAACACAGCGTACCAGAGAGTGGAGCTAAGCAACTGGAAGGTTCAGAACTGTCTGCTTTGCTCTGCTCCCTGCCTTTCT
>JAUBOC010000138.1:18517005-18533416 GCA_032275365.1 Anablepsoides cearensis | reverse complement strand
AATTTTTATTATAGGTACTCTTCAACTGTGAGTGATGGAATCTAAAACAAAAATCCAGAAAAATACAATGTATGATTGTTTGTTTTGCGAGCTGATGGACTTTTTTTGTCCCGAGCCCAGTTTAACGAGCTGCTGACCCACATCGGTGCTGATATCTCCAGCCAGAACATCAACTGGCAACTGCAGACAGTCGATTTCAGCTAAAGAGCTCCTGTCCATCTGTTTCGGGTTCAGGAAACCGTCACTCGTTCTCTCTGATTAGTTCAATTATTTGAACTCCAGCAGCGACTGCTTCGAAAACACTGCATGCACAGAAAATGCTTTGCCACATCTTACCGCTACCTTGCACGCTGCTCTAAACTGGCAAAATGTGCAGCGCTGCTCCTAGATGTGCGTCCACCATAGACTTTGCATTTAAACTGGCTGCTTTGGCTGTTCAAAACGCGATACCCGGCTTTATATCCAGCAACATCTACTGGTTGAGATTCTTTATTGCAACCAACTGAAAAATAATTCCACAACCTCCCACTACTATCTTACAAACACAACAAAGTCTCTACAGTTGCCGTCAGGTGCCATAAATCTTTCATACTCCCGGACATGATGTCTATTTCGAGTGGTAAAATTAATTTTATTAGAAATTTAGGAAATTTTACGTGTAAAACTAATATAGCTACAATGACAGACATCAATTCGTCAAACAGATTTTGATTTTGCTAGCCTTTTGTTCGTTCTTTACGAGTTACTGTAGAAACATGCTGATGCAAAATGGTTGCCTCAATTGGTGTCGACCCACACCCATGTAGATATAAACAGTGTACTTTAAGGGGAAAATAATCCAACAAATTCTGAGTTTTTAATGATTAGATTCAGGGAGGCTGTGAGTGAAGCAGAATATAGCTGGTGTGCTATACTGAATATGTGAATTTATGACTGAAATACATTATTTTACGCCTCTATTTAGGTACATGCTGGATTCATGGTTACGTGTGTTTAAAGACATACCCTTAAAACAAAGGATTATTGGGAGTTTTTGTTTTTGTTTTTTCACAAACTTCTTTCAGTTCCTCCACCATCCCATCATTGAAGACCTCTGCTTTATGCTATATTACCTTGCTGATTGATTAAGTTTTATTAATGATCAGAATAAAATGCACAATAATAACATGCTGGGTATAAATTGGTAAAATATTCAGTCTATCATCCAGACACCCATTGTCTTTGCCTGGTTGTTTCTTTAGAGATGCAGGCAGCTGGTGCCTGTTTCCAATGGGCTTTGGACTAGAGATGGGGAACACTCTCACCTGTCAATCATAGAAACATAGACAACCATTCACCTGGTGACAATAATTTACAGAAAAATTAGCCTCACATCCCGGAGTCTAACCTGTGATCTTCTTTCTGTGAGACTGACTGTGTCACAGTGCTGCCCTTTAACCCTTCAGCTCAATATGTTTGGTACAAACTGGTACAAAGAACTACAAGACTGTCACAAACTTAAAACCACTAGCTTGTCAAATATACCATATATATCAATATACGTTTAAATGGATATATCTATATATATGTCGTTGTTGTTTTTTTTTTTTTTTTGTTAGTTTCTTACCAATAGCTGTGTTGATTCTGAGCAGCATAAAAAGTGCTGTGGACACATGTGTCCACACTGTTTGGAGCCTGACAACAGAGTGGGACAGGTCTTAACCCAAGGCCAGCGGCCAGCTCTAATGAGTATTGACAACAGCCTGAGCCTCTTTGACTTTCAACCTAATTCACTGCTAGAAAGAAGAAATCACTGCCTCAAGGATCGAGAAATAAAGTTTTAATACAACATTTAAGCTTCTTGCACTTGATTCAGACCTAAATCTGACAAGATCTTTCTTCACATCAATTATTTTCCCAATCAATTATTATATATATATATTGTTTTTTTTATTTTTGTGTCTGAAAGGAGACTGTTCTAACAGACTCCTGCTTTAAAGTGATTATGGGCTCAGTGTTAAAAGCTTATTGATCCAAAAGACACTAATGATAGCACTTCACCACATAACGACAAAACTTAAGATGCTCCACCAAACAACAGTATGATAAAGGCACAGTTTGTTTTTTACGTCACAGGTATCATCGAAAGTTCATATGAATCTGTTGCGCTATGCCCAAAAGCTAAAATAAACATGTTAGGAATGTGTTATTTTGTCAGTATTGTCTTTTTTTAGTATGACACTGGAATTCAGCTCAAAGGGTGTGTCATTTATGATAGGAAATGACAGCAGTTGATAAATTTGGATCAATCCACATATGAAGATACAAAAACAGAGTCTGTTCCACCCAGTTTATTATGAGTGGCACAGATTCTGGTGTCATTTGGCCAGAGCATCATCTTTAAAACCCTAATTGTTCTCCTTTTGCTTGGATGTTTCAGACATTTTGAAGAGGAAGCAGGGTATGTGGAAGGAGAGAAGAGGAAAAACAGAGATGAATACTCAGCAGAAGCACTTGGATAATTAGGCAGTGACAGACAGACAGACTGGGACCCGGACAGAAACAAGCTGATTCACATCCTCACAAAGAGGCAGCACCCAGCGGCCATCCAGCAGCAAAACATCTGACGGAGCTGCTTTCCAGGCAGATGAGATCAGAGTTTGGCCTCTTCTATCACAAACAGAGCTGAGAGCTTCATGACAGGCACAATTAAATCGTCTTCAAACCAAGACTATTATATTTCATTAGTCTCTGAGTGAGGCCACTTCTCTGGAAGTCGGTCCTTTTGTGTCAGACCATGAGAATGGACACATTAAAACAACTTTCCTTTATTCTAATGATCTTAACCCGTGGAATCAAATGCAAATGATCAAACGTATCAGGAAGAGGCCTGAATTTATTCACTTATAATAACAGTTTGAGTCTTGGTGACTTTCCAGGTTGCAGATATTGAGCTCTCATCAAGATTATTATTTTCCCCACAAGCATTTCAAGATATGTAAAACAGGATATTATAAGGATCAAATGCTCATGGAGAACATGCTTTGTTCTTAGTAGCGATGCTATATTTAGATTCAATGTGACGCTGCATTAAAAACGAATAAATCTGTAGGAAATTGAAAATGTAGTCCTTCTAAGTTTTATCTCTTATCATCATATATCTGAGCCATCCAGCTAACTGTTGTCATCTCATTCCTGTGAGGTCATCCAGAAGTACTTTGATAGAGTCTATAAAACTGTTTTAACATACTATTAAAGCTCAATCAAGCTTTATAATTAACTGCATTCAGATTCACAGTTTGGGTATATTAGTATAAAACACGTGTCAAACTCAAGGCACGTGGGCCAAATGTGGTCCATGAGAGCTTCAAATAACTATTAATGTCTTAAAATAAGTGTATGTTGCTTCAAAGCCAACATTGACCAGCCAGGAAAATTTGCCATGTAAAATCTCTGTTTCGTTGCATTTTCAGTGATTACTTTTGCTACAGCCCAGTTGAACTATAAAGTGGGTATCTCCCACTTACCATCTGTAAATTTAAACAGGAACATCCCTCCAGTGGGAATTCCCAGTTGGATAGTGGGAGAGTTCAGAATTCAAGTTGGCCTCTGTACTTGCCACAGTTCAACAGCGGGTTAAACTCTCTTTAAATTTTAATAGTATTTCTGTTTTTATTTTACATTTAGTCAGTCAACGTAGTACTTTTCAGTGTTTACGAGAGGACAATAAAAAGCTGCTTCTATGCACAAAAGAGCTCAGTTGTTGTTTGTTAGCGGTGCTCAGCCGTAGCAATGAGACAAGGAGCGCAATGTTTTGTATTTAGTCAAAGTTAATTACAACTGACCCTTTGAGGGCCACTATAATGCTCATGTGGCCCTCAGTGAAAATGAATTTGACACCCCTGATATAAACAGGTATAAATCAGCAACATTCAAGCTGTTTGTGGCTGTCATATTGAAAATGTTTATAAATCATCTGAATTCAGATATAAAAACTGATAGCTGCATGTGAACTCAAAAGAAGAAGGGAAAGCTGCAGTTGTGAGTGCAGTTTGTAATGCCTAGTTTACAAGTCATTTCAGGTGTGCCTGTTGGAAATAAATAACCAAATAAAGGGAAGCAGGTAAAGAAAATGGACGGATAGATGGATGTTAACTGCTCTTACAAGATTAGCAGAGTATCTTATAGTCTCTATTTTGAATGTTAAAAACACACCAGCATTAAAAAAAAACAACAAAAAAAAACATTTTCTGATAAAACAAATGTTAATGATGTGGGCCATGAAACAAAATATAGAAACTCATAATATTTTGGAGTTTGTTCTAAGTCATACATTAAGGCTTTTTAAAACATATATGTACTGTATATATTTTATAATTTATCAGGAAAAGAAATCCTACAATTTTTGGCAATGTTATGAAAGCACACATACAGTATATAGCCAAAACTAAGCTGTAGTTATTGTAAATAAATGTCTGAACTTTCTATTTATCAAGTAAAATGTCAGTTGGAATGATTTAAATTCTACAAAAATCATCCCAGCAGCACAATGGTAAAATAGTGTAAATGTTTTTACATCTTTGCAAAGAAAAATGGGAAGTCTTGAGCTTTACCTTACCTGTACAAAATGGTTAATTGCAGTGAGGGAGAAGAGATGTGAGAGGAGGGTGGCGGGGGTACACAACCGAAGTGGACCAAATCGTGTTGATGATTCTGATGAGAAGCCTAATATAATAATATAAGTTTCAGCTCACAGTTTTGAGTTGAAAATGAACAAAGGTGTATCAAGACCTTTTTTATTTAGATTTCACATTGATGTATTCGGAGTAAAATATTACATTTGTACCTTTGAGACAGGAGGACATGCCCCTATGCAGTCAAAAAAATAGATATAATGGACACAGAGTGACAACTGTTTCCACTCAACTGAACTGAGATAAAGTAACACATTTACTTTATGTTAACTTTACATTTCTTAAAGTAAACATAACATAAATGTGTTACCTTAACTTCTTTTCCCATTAAATTCATTATATCTGATTTTGACCGTTGTTTCTTCAGTTTTCTATAGGTTTTGGTTACATCACAAGTCAAAGAGAACAGAAAAAATCATAACAAAGAGAAAATATGATTGTTTAAAAAAACAAGTACAGGAAAGAAATATATCCTCACTACTTTCAGTTCTCTAATGACAAACAACAGCAAATCAATGAAATGACTCAGTATAAACTGCTGTAAGTCATGTATGAACTGTTTATGTCCTTCTAGAAATCTGGATAGGATTCTAAAAAATACTGAGCGAATAAACTTATCATACAGATTATAATCTAATAGCTGTTTGATCACACAGAGTTTGTTTTTTTCTAAATAATCCAAAGTTAAGATATGTGTGATTCCCCCCCCCATGAAGGGGTGATGGAGGATGACAGTTTCCTATTTTTAATTGCCATGGTTCCTGTTGCCTGGCTGCCTGTGGGCCACAGGAAGGGTTCAGACACAAATATTCTCTAATGAGTATTAATCTAATCACTGTCTGATATAAACAAGTCTTCTGTAATGATTTCAGACCCCCACCGCTTCACTTCCTAACTCTGGCATTTAGGCTGAGGCTATTTGCATTAACAAAAAAAAAGTCTAGACAAATGAAAGGACATTCTTGAGGCAAGCGTAGATGGAAGGAGGGAGGGGGGGGGGATAATGATGGTTAGAAAAATCACCTCTCCTTTTTTCACCCTTAAATAAACAACTTTAATTAATTAATAATCATGTGATTAGTTTCTTTAGGTTAGACGCACACTTGACATTTTACACTGTGTGCCAAATTTAGCAGCTGACCTCACGCTGCAGCGACACGACGTAGACCTCCTTCACAAAGTCTGTATGTTTTAATAAGGTTGCTGCACAAACAGCTAGAGGTAAACGCGTATGTGAACAGATATTGGCATTGAGAGGGAAAATTACTTATCTTTTGTTGTCACACAAACTTGCAAGGACTTTGTCGCACCGATGGGAAATAAAGCTTCTTGTGTGCCCACCTTAACAAAGAAAACAGTGAAAACTGCACCCTTGTCTGTCTTGTTTACCTCACTAGATTGAGAGGGTTACCTCCAAGGGCAGGGGGGACATGAATAATGCCTTCCACCTGCACCTGTTTCCTCTGGATGCTGCGGCTTTAATTACCTCAATTAGCATTTGGGAGATTGTTTGTAAGGATCTTTATCTACAGTGATGGAGCATACGCTCAGAGGGGGGACGCTAGCTCATTGGAAAACACAGACAAATTGTCTTCCACTATAACCTTCTGCAGTAGTTGTGTCTCCAAGCACACTCCGAATGAGTTCTGGTGTTTTGGCTCGGAGATAGCGCTAATGTGTTGACGCGGGATCAAATAAGACGCTGCGCCGCCGCTGCGCGTTTGCGCGACATGTGGAGGATGGCGGCGTTATGAAGACGTTAGGAGGGAGGTGTGATCTTTGATCTGCAGAACAACAGAACGGCGTCATTTGTAGATACATGAAGACACAATTGTTAGCTAATAGAATCCTCGGTTTATAACACTTCACCATGCTTGTTGTGAGAGTTTATTAGAAGTCTTTGGAAAGAGTGCAGGATCTGGCCTTCTTTTGTCAAACCGACCCCCTTTAAGTGCTCTGCACCCTGCTTTTGTTCCTGCTTTACCCAGTGATCTGTAACATGTGATTTGTCCCCTTTCATTTCCATAATGGCTTCTTGAGCTCCGTCATGGAAACGTATGGAGACCCCTTCCCACTGTATAGGATTTGTCCTGCACTAATGGAGCTGAGATTGGATTCTGGCAGTTATGTGTGCCGAGATGATTCCTCCTTTTTAGTGCCGTTCTCCTATGCCTCATACATAATACATGGATTTAAAGCAGCATTGCTTCGCAAGAGAACTCATTTATTAACACAGAAGTCTCAGAGGGATCAGAAAGCTCAGCATCAAGGTCTGCTTGAGCACTGCTCTCATTATCACCAGAAAGCCCATGAGATACCCATCAAAAGGTGGGTCTAAATAATTATCAGCATTTTACCTCCGTATTTGTTTTACATTATAAGTTTGTCTTTAACAGAAAGGAGGAAACAATATGATTTATATATTGACCTGGAACACTTTGATTTTGGTGTGATTGTTGTTGCTTTGATAAATAGATGAAATGACTGGGAATTTTTCAAAAACTGTCCACTAACCAAAATCTAAATAATATAAAGTATGTTGGTATTTTTACCATCTCATTTGATTGAAGTCAATGCTCCGTTTTGTTATTAGATCATTTAAAGTTTGTTTTGGGGGCATTTAAAACACCGGTTTTCCTTTTAAATACTATTTTGTTAAAGTAAAATTATTATTGATCATGAATTGTCACAAATGATCGTTTCAAATCACTTGTAAACAAATACTTGTACAAAAATACCCCGACACTAAGAACTGATCCAATCATCCATTGAAAGTGTTAAAATTTATGTCAAGTAAAAGTTTGCTCATTACACGTTTAAGAAATTTAAACAACTTCTAATAAATTTTATTCATTATAACTTTTGTAACAGTATATTATATCACGCTGTATATTTGATTTTAACCAGACAGAGAGGTTGTAGGTCTACAAGGAGGGAGAACCATCTTGTTCTGAATAGAAGTAATGTGTTTTTAAAGTCATTGTGTAATGTTTAATTTCTAACTCAGTAAGTACAGACTGCTACACTCTGAACAGGTCCTCATAGAAGCTACATCCACCACTTGAGACAAATAACCCTGTACGCTTTCACTTATACTTTAAACCCATCTATAATCACTAATTCACCTAACGTGCATGTTTTGGGACCGTGGGAAGAAACTGAAGTATCTGGAGAAAACTCAGGGTAAACATGCAAACTAACCACAGCAGACACAGAGTAGTCTGTATAAGATATCTGTACAAGTAACTACAGGAAACTGTATGTGTACTGTGTAAAATGATGTTTTCTGTACTCATTTTGTCTCACCTGAGACACACGTCCTGTACGTTTTATGTGAGTAAAAGTATATTCTAATAAGAAACTTAAGGTTTTTGGTTTCAATGTCCAAAATGATTAACTGTGGATGGCTGTATTCTCAACCATTTTTAGGAAACGCCTTCTCAAATAGCCAAATTTGCCATTTAATCAATGTAAAATAGTTTTTTATGAAGACAAAAATCACCATAGAAATTTAGTTGAAAAGAAAATTGTTTAAACCTAATGGGCAAAAAGGACTTTTATTGGAAAGATATTTGTTAGTATCTGTGTTTAGATAATCTTTTGGTTCATAATTAATTGTATTCCTTTTTTTATGTGTTTTATTTTGTGTGTTCATTGCCTCCTTGTGTTTCTCTCATCTCCCAGTAATTTTCTACTTGAACCAAGCAGCCTGTTGGTGGTTTCTTGGTGGTTTGTTTTCATGTTTAACTGTGGATGTTTTTTTTTTCATTTACTTTCCTGCTCCTTGTGAGTATGTTGTTGACAGGAAGCTTGTCTGAATGACTTTACATGAAACCTCTTAGTGCTGGACTAAAACAAGCCTCAGAAACACAGTTTCTGACAGATATGAGTGGACTCATGTGAGCTCTTAAAGAACATGTAATCAGATCAAATCTCACACATGAAAAAATTCAATATTCAACTGAAGCAGAAAGTCACAATCCCTCCATCCTGTCTATTCCCACTAACCTGTTAGACCCAATAATATAGGTTTTAGAAATCATTCCTCAAAATTGGTTTGAATTCAGGGTTCCTACAGCTTAAGGCAAGTTAAATTTAAGACTTTTTAAGACCTCTTTAATGCCACTTAAATTAAATTTAAGACTCAACATTACAAGCAGCAGAAATGAAAAAAAGAAAAGAAATAGTTAACATTTTTAAGACCTTTGAAAAATTGATTTAAGACATTTTAATGCTAATTAAAATTTTTGGATTGATGAATTCAATGCCTTTTAAAACTTTTTAAGGATCCTGGATTTAAACAGGAGAAGTGTGTGCTCAGAGCCATCACCTCCCTTTTCACTTTGCTCTCACTCAATAGGAGAAAGGGAACCCCGTCTCTATAAGACATTTCATTATTGTTCTATTTTTTCTCTTTCTATGTAAGAACCGAGGAGTCAAACAAAAGGGAATAAGATTATCCACTAAATGGAGAGGATTCCATGAAAGATTTTGCTGTCGTAATATTTAATGTGAAACTCCAGGTTTACAGTTTGCCAAATGACTTGATTTTCTTTTTGTTTTTTGCGTGCACAGGATTAAATCTCTGTAGCAAACCGGAGCTGGTATGAAGTTAAATCAAAGTTACGAAGCAGGTTAACGTCTGCTCGAGGAATCAATGAACATTAAGTGTGAAACCTTCGACAATCAAACTGTTTGGAGTGTCAGAACGACGCCGGTGAGAATCAATGGCACAACTGGAATTTCACAAGAAATCTTCATTAAATCCTCACGGGGCGCAAGATATTTGGCTACTTTGTTATTTGATAGTGAAATAATCCACAGGACTCTTCGCTGGGAGATGTTTAATGGCTTCAGAGTGCCATTAGGATGCAAACAGTAGAAATTACCAGGCGCTATTGAAAGTGATCATCATTTTTTGATTGTCTTATAATGTGGTGAAGGCAGTTGTATTGTAATTAGAGGTATTTAGTAATCTGTGATAGACTAAACTATGCTGTTGTTTTACAGAGCACCTCTTGATACAACCTCATTGAGCATTTTTCTGGTAAACAAGTATTTCAGAGGTGGTGTGTTCAAATAATCATTGCAATTAAAGCTTAATGTTGTCATTATTATCTTAAAAGTCGAAAAGCAAAAGGGGAGGGATAAAGTCTTTTGCACGTGTCTGCGTGTGAGCGAGTATTTGTCTGTCAGCAAAACATTTTATAAACCACTGGAGGGATTTTAATGAAAGTCTCAAAAAGTAACAATTGGATCTGCTGCTTGTTAACATTTCAATATGGCTGCAGAAAAGTCAACTTAACAAACACTAAAATGTCTGGTTTACAGATTTTGAGCTATAATGTGGTTTGGTAGTAGCAGATAAGAACCATCATAAACATTTACTCCAAGCACTACACGTTGTGTAGTATTTTATTGTGTAACCATGTTTTTCTGTTAGCAAAATATCTCATAAACTGATCACACTTTTAAGTCCTTCCTTTTCACATTTAAATCATTTAGTTGGAGTCTTCATAAAGTGGAACTGCAATACTTTTGTCTGAATTCCTGGTTACTGTAGCTCCATAAGCCCCTCTTTCACCGCGTTTTTGAGGGGCGTCGGAGAGCAACTCGTTTTGGTGCTGTCTCTTTAAGTGCAAATGAGGCACTTCACAACCCGCCTCCCTCCAGCTCACAGAACATTTCACTCCACTCTACTGTGATGTTTTTTTTTTTCAACAACAAAACGGAATCGGGAAAATGGAAAAGATTAAAAAATATGACCCAAACAAAGCACCGGGAGAGGCTAAATTAAACTTTTCTTCACTCCTAAACAAGTACACTACAAAATGTATTCAAGGGCTAAAAAAGTGGCTTTTGCATATGTCCCCTTTAATTAACTTGAGAAAGCTCCAGCTCTTTGAAAGTACATCAGCAGCTTATTAACATTTGGAGTCAGTCTAAACCAATATGTCTGCCAGAGCCAAGTCACCTAAGAAAAAAACAAAAATGTCAAATGTTAATTCAAGTTTATAGATATTGAGCTAAAATGTGGTGTGGTAGCTGAGAGTCATCCCCGAAATATACTCCAAAACACATTGTGTAGTGTTGAGCTTGTTATTATACATTTTAGCAAAATATCTCTTGAACTGCTCTACGAATAACTTTAGCTAACAGAAAAATGTCTAAGTCTAATGTTGAGGCATTGATATCATGATCAGAATGTTAACAGATTGCATTTGACTGTGCAAAACAGTATTTTCAATTTTTGACCAAAATGTTCATAAGTCTGTTTGTTCATCATGACATGATCTTAACTTTGGCATGAAAGGGGGCGGGTGATATGCATTCCTTCAAGGAAATCATTAAGGTTGTTAGCTTAAATAGAGTTTAGACCAAAGCTGCAGTATCTTGTATTTAAAAAGCCTGATGAATGAAAAGCATTATTGGAAGTGTGAGTTTATTTTTTAAATTGTATTTTCTTCCACACTGTATGAGAGTAGGTGCATATTGTATGACTGCATGAGAGGAAAAAGGTGTTCTGTATGACTGAGTGTTTCAAGATGTGTGTTCCTGCATGTTTCTGTCCTCTCCTGGTCTGCCTCTGCAGTGCTTTGATTTGAGCGCGGTGATCCAGCTAAGACTTGAAGCAAATACACGGATTAGGCCGCAGCAGTGCAGATAACACTCTGATCAAAGTGTCCCAGCTGCTCTGACAGGCACAGAGAGAGGAAAATAAGTTAAAGGGAGCGCCTCCGCGCTCGCACAGCCCCCCGAGTCACACACTTTCTAAATCTGCTGCTAGTAAGACATTCAAATGGTTGTCCTGTTTTATTTTCCAACTGCTCTGCTGTCAATACCTGAGGAGAGAATTCACTCCGGTCCATCCTGTCAGGGTCCATCAGGCTCGCTCAGACCAAGAACAAAATCTCTTCCTTCCTAATGGAGCGTACACCTCCCAGCTTTGCTTATATTACAATTCCATCATGGTTTATCTCTTCAACATGCATGCTTTTACCTATAATGTGAGGATAAACACATGTGGTGCAAAGCTGAACCAGTTGTTTACCATAAAAAAGCATTTAACTTAAAGTGCCTGTGACATGCAAATCCTTCAAATCATTATTATATTTAAGAAACAAAAAACACCTGATTTTACCCAATTTGTCACATAACCAGCGTATTTTCTTTTGGGTTAAGCTCAGCCAAAATGAAACAGGAAGTGACATCAAAGGGGAACTCTTTAAGAAAGAAAACTCTCTCACTCTGATCTTTGTTTATTGAAACATTGTTTGAACCTTGACTATTTCATCTCTTTGATAGAAACTCAAAATGATCTAAAAAAAACATCAGATTCTTCTCTGCAGTCTGTGTTGTCAGACATTTTATTAATGCTCTGTTTACATGCGGACATTCCCCTTTGACATCACTTCCTGTTGCTTTACATGCAAATCCCTCAACAACTGTTCATCTCAGTGGTGTGAAATTTGTTTTGCATCAAGTTATCAGTGTTGTCTTTCCAAAAATGAATGAATGAATTTATGACAAAATTGTGATGTCACAGGCACTTTAAATGTAGTATTCTAGTATAGACAAGTTATACCAAGAACATTTTTTTTTTTTTGGTTTTCTTAATGGAACATGGGAATCTTCATTTATTATCTAATAATTAAAAACTACTAATAACTCATCCTTCACCCAGGGACTAATTTTTGAGGCCATAAAACACTTTTTAGAATTTCTAATTATACCTGAGTGGTAGAAAACGTTGGCCAACGCCCGATTTATTCACCAGAGTTTATCTCCCTCCTTCTGTATTTACAGGGGAAAAGCGAAAGCTGTAATTCCTCCAATAAAAACAGGGTTTTAATTAGAAACCAAGCCTCTTATACAATTTGAAGCAGTGGCTGACTTGAACAAAAAAAAAATCAGCCCAGCTTGCAATATAAGCTGTGACAAAGCAAAGAAAAAGACAAGGGAAAATAAAAGCCCACCAGCTTTTAAAATGTTCAGGTTTAAAAAAATAAGTTCCACATGATTTTCTGTATCTATTATTTTAGCTGTTTTTGTATTTAATTAAGTATTTTTTACCATTCTGTGACAAAACTTTACCACCGGACGTCTTAATCCTACAGCTTGATTAGTTCATTAAAGATGGATCGGTCCAGTAAGCGGTTGCACACGGATACGCATTCATGTAATTCAGAATAAAAGCCCTGCTAAGAACAGGAGCATTTCTACACAATTAAATTCAGAGGAGATTTTAATTTTATACTGCGCAGTAAGTCTTAAGCATGTAGTTACAGCTTAATGTAGCAACTTTAATGCATCGCCAGCGCATACGTGTGGGTTTGGTCCGCACTATAACAAAATAAAACCAACATAATGAAATGCACGTCTTTACAAATGGATGAAAACTTCACTGCTGCAACAGAGAAAGCTATTTTTAGTAGTTTTCTTCTACAGTTTAATGGAATAGGGACGGAGAATTATATTGCAACGAGGAGACAGTGTATTAATTCAAGTGGAAAAGCAAGTTAAGAAGTTAATCTGTCTTATAGCAGTCTGTTGGAGAATATATTTTTGGACTTCCATTTAGCCCACATAAGTATTTGTTCATCATTTAAACCTCAAATGAAATTATTGTTGTAAAAAAAAGACAAACCTATAAGACACTGAAACAAAGGTGTGTCTCTAGATAAAGCTTGATAACCTAATCAGTCAAGGAAACAATTTCATCGTACTTAAAGTGAAGCATCCAAATAAATGTCTGTCATTATTAATCTTTTCACCTGCTGCTATATATTCTGTGAGGTGTCAAAGTGTTGTCTGTGAACAGAGTCATCCTGGAGTCAGGCTGTTGATATGCAGAGCTCAACATCAAGATGGGCGGGACATGTCAGCGTAATGTTCACACAAATTATTATTATAATTTACAGTTATTTAACCAGGCAAGTCCCATTGAGATCGCAGAACTCTTTTTCAAGGGAAGCCTGTGCCTGAAGGCAACCTACTGTACATGTTTTTGGGGGGTGGGGGAAACCGGAGTACCCGGAGAAAACCCACGCAAGCACAAGGAGAACATACAAACTCCGCACAGAAAGACCCCAGGTCGGAACCTGGAATCAAACCAAGGACCTTCTTGCTGTGAGGCGTCGGTGCTAACCACTAAGCCACGAATGACAGAAAGTTCAAAAAGATGCTGAGGTGTTTGTGTCTTATTTAACTCAATAGAAAATGACCAATGAAAAATTAATTGCAGAGCGCTGCAGCCAGGACTTTTAAAACAAAAGCTGCATTTCCATATTAAAATGACCGATGTAGTGATTTCACCTCTTTATTCAGTTGTATATTTTTTTATGGCAAATTCTAAATTTCTAAAGTTTACTTTTTTGTTACTCTGTTCTATTCTAAGTACTGGAACTTTTATTCTGCCCTAAATAAAATAATAATTAATTATGATTATTTTAAGTGTCATTAAATGGCACTGTTGCAGTTCAGCCTTTCTCATGTGACAGTAGTGGCCCATTCAAACCAAAAGAAAAAAAATCTACTTTTATACTATTTTTGAAACCTAGTATTGTCTAAGCTTAGCAGTATTTTTCTGTTAAAGCTTCTCCATATGATGTGTATTAGGGTGGTGCAGTTGAAAGGCTACACAAAACACAAATAAACCAACATTATAACACATTAAAGGTACATGAACAACAGAAACTGGTTCAACAGGATACAACTCACCCCTTGGTTTTGATTAAACACGATACAATTCAAGGCAATGCAATACAATTAAGCAAAGCAATATATGCAAATTAATGAGACAAAGTATTTTTACCCAATAAAAATTACCTTGTTTCATTATTTCTGTACACTTTTGCAACACCTGGCTGGCTTACACAGACAAGAGAAAATTGCAAAACTTTTAGACAGCAGATGTGCTTCTGTAAACATTCTGTCAGCAACTCAGCTGTGAGCGGCAAAATGAATTTTCTATTTATGAACAATGAAAAATAAGTTAACCTTTCACAGAGGGGTCTGCATAACTGCACGAACAGAAGGGGGAAATGTAGTCTTACTGACATTCACACGCAGCTGTAAAAAGAATTGTTTCACCTAAAATTGTAAGAGTTATATAACCCTCAGCTGAGATTATATTCATTGCTTGTGTGTCTGTTAGAAAAATATCTCAGGAAGTGCAATTCTCCTGCTAAACAGTAGGTGTCGACATTAAGAAAATAAAAATGTACTTCCGCAAGAATAGCATCAAAAGAAGAGTCCAACTTTTTCGTATATGAATCCCACAACATGATTTCTTTTTACACAAACCTTTTCTAACTTTTAATCTGGACAAGTTCACCTCAAATTTTATCCACTCAAAGACACAAAAACGTTATCCAGGTGGTTTTTTTCCCCCCTAAAAAAGCATAATTTCACGGCTGCTCTACCAACGCACTCTTCCCTGTGTTCACTCCATGAATCAGTACAAACTGGTTCGTTTTCACATCCCCGGTGTATACGCAGCATACAGGTGAGAATTAAAGCAATGATTTGTATTTGTCAAATTGTAATTCTACTTAGTGATTAACAAATGATTAATGTAAGCAGGACACGACTCTGTGATGGGAAGGATTTAGAGTTTTGTTTTACAGTCACATTCATTCTGCTGCTACAGACAAGAGCTGCTGCCATTAAAACCCCTCGGAGGAGTCTCGCTGCAGTTCAGCCGGAGAGTTTAAGGGGTTGAGGAGCTCTCCCTCTGTCGGCACCAGCTCATTACTTATCCATGAAGGACTGTTAACCACTCTGAAATAGAATCAGATCTATTCACAACAATGGTTTTAATTAGATCTCTGTGTGTGTGTGTATGTATGTGTGCTTACACTACAGTGCCTGTTCGTGTGTGTACGGGACTGCATGCTTGTCAGCGGACAGAGGCAACCTTGAAACCTGGGAGTCCCATGTGAAACACGATGGTGTGCTGTGTGTGTTTATCACCTAGGACTAATTGATTAATGTGTTTCTGATGTCGTGTGGAAAACAAATGGCTTTCACCACACACTCGCTCTCTCGCTCTCTCGCTCTCTCACTCACACACACACGCACATAGTTGAACTTTATGTAATTAACGCTTGAACAGAGCGTGTTTTTTAGATGTGCCAGAGCTGATGTGGAAAATAGGAGGGGATTAATGCAGCCCTCTGCTAATTCCAAACACAAAAGTGTGGTCCAACATAGGGTAGTTAATACTTAAGTCCTCCTAACACTGTACCATTCTCTACAATAATGTGACACGACACTTTAAGGGCCAGACACAACATTACGAGATTTTAGTTTAAATCTTCTCTGTTAATGACCAATTAGAAAGGTCATCAGCTCTTTTATACACTGTACTTAGTGTGGCAACATGTTGTTTAGTAAAAGATTTATTATTAAACTAATCATTTCTCAGAGGTGTGTAAAAACACAATTGTCAATAAAAACCCCAGTTGTATTTCATATTGCTGCTCCTTCTATTGTTTCATGTCCAGTCGGTCTGATCTGAGCAAAGTCAAGAGGGATATTTCAAGGACTTGCATGAGTGAGAAAGAAACTAAAAGTCTCCCTGATCAGAAGGATAGGTGACAAAGGAAAAAGGGAGTGGAGGGAAGAGGAAGAGTGCGAGGAAGACGAGGCATACGGCTGAGTAAGAGAGAGAGAGAGAGAGAGAGAGAGAGAGAGAGAGAGAGAGAGAGAGAGAGAGAGAGAGAGAGAGAGAGAGA
>JAUBOC010000138.1:18481012-18498700 GCA_032275365.1 Anablepsoides cearensis | reverse complement strand
TCAAAGACCCCTATATTTTGCGTCCCGACGCGTCAAAACCGAACGCCGAGGGAACCCGGAAATGCCTGGTGCGTCAAGAACTGACGCGAAGGGGTTACCGGGCGTCTCAAAATAAGACGCAGAGGGAACCTTGGAAAATCGTCAATATGTGACGAGTTGGGTGTGAGAATGTGTTAGATATGTGGCGCCACAGAAGTGCTCCTGAAAATAAAAATAAATAAATAATAAAATTAAAATTAAAATAACAAAATCCAATAACCCTGTTTTGCTTGGTGGATTTATACATATAAAATTTAATTTGTATACATCTGTTATTGTCTTTTCTTCCAAACATTTTATTTCTACATTTGGTGCGTAGCGCAGTATATATATATTTTTTTAAAGAACACCAAATATTTGGTGATGATTTGTATAATGAATCCAAGCAAATAGTCTCACATAGAATCATCTCAAATACCAAATTATCATAAATGTCTGTCTCCGGCAGAAAAAAATTACCCTTTAGCGATTGATCAAAAGCACAGTGTGCATCACACCCACCCCCTCATTACATATAATTAAAAGAAAAGGATAAATATGCATGAAGCAGTGATGAGCATTTTCATCTTTGATCATCTTTAGCGACGACCTTTTGCTCTTTCACAAACTCTGGAATGTTCTGTCAAGGCAGGTGCGTTTCCAAAGTAGAACAACTGTGATTAAAAATTCAAGTGTTCAGCGGAGGAAAACACGCCCCACTGTTCAACACAAATCTAATTGCACTGCCTGGTTCCTCTACGATCACATTACCTGTTGGTGGGATGACAGATCACTGGGCACAAACAATGCTATTAGAATTCAGCGCCGGTGACTCATGGCCCGGGTTCGGTTCTTCAAGTAAACAACATTACTGTGATACCGGAGAGTGTGATTAATTCTGATTATACAGTTAGGATTATAAAAGAGCTAATGCTTCACTAATGCATCAGACAACATGGTGGTGCTTTGGATCTATGAAGAAAAGGAATAAAAAGATATAAAAACTAGAATTAACACTGTATTTGCGTGCTTTTAGACTGTGAGAGTGAAGAAACCCCATGGAGCTTTATACAAACTTCATGCAAAAAATCATCAGACAGTGATAATTAAAACACAAATAATCCAATCTTTGCATACTTAAAGTTTTCTGAAACATCAAGGTGGGGTCTTGAAAGTATTTTCAGAATTAATTACATTTAAAAAGGACAGAGGTTTAGTAACAAAGTGCATGTACTTTGTTACAGTACTTAACTATTTTTTTAGGATCTGTAATTTTACCAATTATTTTGTTACTTTTATTTTGTTACATTTAACACATAAAAAATATACTTTTACTTTTATACTTTAAAATGTAACATCTCGTTACACAAGAGCAGAACTCATTATGAGAGGGTTGTTTAACTTTTACTTTCCTGATTATTCTGAGACTTATTCTAACTTTTATTTAAGTATTTTTCATATCAGTGAAATTCATTTTTACCAAAGTCATTTTCTGTTAAGGTATTTTTACTTTAACTTAGTTATTGAATATTGAATATTGTTACTATGTCCATGTTTAGTTGACCTGATATCAACTTTTATCACAGGACTATTCAAATAAATTGCTCCAGGGGCCACAGTTACTGCAAGTCAACAGCTCAGGGGCCAAACATCCAGCAATTAAAGTCATTATGTAATTGAACCAAGTATTACAAAGATCTATTACCTTTGAAATTGTTTATTTTGCTGCATTTAATCACGGATACAACATACAGAACCCTATAAAAGTAGTGGTAATTAAACAATATCAAAAACAAAAAGAACACGTTATGCCTCATATTTGACACAAATATTATTTTGACATTTCCGACTTGCCAAATTTTTAAACCAATTTTGTTTTCACTTTTTTCGTAGTTTTATCTTCAACTGCTTGTAATTTGAAATGTCTTGAGTGTGCATAGAAATGGTTTATACCAGCTTGTAGCCAAGATTCTGACATTTCTATGTTTAACTAAAAGAACTTATAGTAATTAAAGTAGAAAAAAAGGGGTTTGGGCTTAAGAGATGAATGAACCAATTGGCGGGCCGAACTTTGGTCACTCGCCAGTTGAAGAGCCCTGGTTCATCACCTAAAACCATTGGGGGCACAGGTCTTTGTGGGTCAAAAGTTAAAACGTTTGGCAACCACTGATTAAATCAGTAATAAAGCATCAAACAGCTTGCTGTGTGCAGATAAAGTGATACATTCATTTTCTTTTTGCTGTTTGTCATTATGGTTGTACGTTGATCGATCCGTTTCTCATCGGCAGCTTTTTCAGTCTTGGAGCAAATGTCTACAAGACATTTGGAAATTTCTCTCAAACAGCCCTGCTTTAATCAAAAAAACAAACAAAAAAAAAAGAAATATGATTATAATAGCCAGTTTAAATAGGGTGGAATGTAACCAGCAAAGATTTGTAAGCCATGTTTTGGACTTCAGAGCTCAAATCTTTTTCAGTTTTGGCTCATTATGTTTTGGAATCTGGTGTTTTTTGGCAACAAGCAGTGTTTCTATTTGAGTGCATGCTCAAAGAGTTTTTTTTTGTTTGTTTGTTTTGTAAGTTTAAGGGGTTTTATAGTTTTGTTTAAGAATATAAGATGGTGACATAAATATATATAATAAAAAAATGTATATAATTGTGTCAGTTTTTTGAAAAACAAAAAAACATAATGGTTCAAAGTTCTGAGGCACAACGCGTGACAATACAAGAGCAGAAAAAACAATTCTTTTAACGCAGAAATATAGATACAGTTTTGTAATGTGTTCACATTTTTGTAAAAGTAGTTTGTTTTGGTGATTTTTCTTTTTTTTATTGTGGCAGATGGGGTCAGGCTCAAAGTGATACAGTTATAAAGCAACACCTGGTGGAGACAGGCTGGTCACAGCTGCATCTGTGGCCATCATGATAACGTGCATGTGTGTAAGTGTGTGTCAACATGTGTGTGTGTGTGTGTATGTGTGTGTCAACATGTGTGTGTCCTGCAGCCTACAGAAGTGTTGGCACACCGTGACCGGGGTGTGTGATGGTGCCAGCTTGAATTCTTTCCAAGATTCTGCAGGAAAAAAAAGCATCAGCTACAGACTCAAAGTTTTATCTTTCCTTTTTTTATTTAATAAAAATTTTAAGCACCTTAAGTAAGTGTTTTATTCATAAATAGTTATAAGGCATGGAGGACTGTAGAGTAATGAATAAAAATGGTTTCTTTAAAACCTCACTGGGTTTTTCTTGTTTACATTCAGAAGAAACAAAGACATGCTTATTATTCCTTTCTCTACATATGGTGCAAAATGTGACCACTCTTAATTGAATTTAATTTTTAAGGCACTCTTCATCATTTTCAGTATTAAAATACATCCAGGTGGCTTTAATGTACTTTGCCTTCTTTCTTTTCATCGTGGCTCAGATTGAAACGGGGTTCAAAAGATTTCAGATTAATTAAAAGTGCATACATAAATGCATACCTGATCAAACAAAATGTATACACTGCTGTTAAGAAATAAAATGATGAAAAATCTGCTCATAAGTTGCAAAGGGGCATTGAGATCACTGAGTCATGCATAATTTACAGTAAGATGCAGATACTGGCTGTGCGATAAATTAAGTGATTTTTCTCATGAAACAGTGCACAGAGCTGCACGTCTGAGCTGCTAATGTAAGTACAGCCCCAGTTCCTACAAAGCTGGGGTGTTGTGTAAAATGTTAAATAAAAAAAATAGAAAGCATTAATTTGCAAATCTCATAAAACTATATTTTATTTACATTTCAATACATGAAACATGTTGAATATTTAAACTAAGAAATTATACCTTTTTTTTTGTTTGTTTTGTTTTGTTTGGCAGCAGATCTCAAAAAAAGTTGGAACTGGGGCAACAAAAGGCTGGTGCAGCTAATTAGGTTGAGAGGTCTAGGTGTAAAAAAGAGCCTTTTAGATGGGCAGAAGTAAAGATGAGAAGTTCACTAGTTTGTCAAAAACTGTCTTGAGGTTGTGGAACAATTTCAGACCAATGTTCCTCATAGAATGTTTAGGAAGATTCAGAATATTCCATCATTTGCCATTCATAATATCATCAAAGGGTTTCAAAAATCTAGGAGAAATATCTGAGCTCAAAGGATGAGACTGAAAGTCAGTACTGAATTTTTGTGATCTTTGGGCTCTCAGGAAGTGCTGCATTAAAACCAGACTCTGTTCATCGCTGCACGGGCTCAGGAACACTTCTACAAATCATTGTGTGTACATACAGTTCACTGTGCCATCCACAAATCCTGTTTAAAGCTCTGCCATGGGAAGATGAAGACACACCGTCCAGATGGGGAAAAAAAACTCTTTGAAAACGAACTGGGATAAAGTGGAAAACTGTTTTGTGGTAAGAAAAATCCAAATTTGAAAATCTTTTCATGCAAACGCCACATCCTCCTCTAAAGAGGAGAGGGAGCATCTGGCCTGTTGTCATCTGCCTCTCTGATGGTATGGGGCTGCATCAGTAGCTTATGGTCCTTTTCTAATACTGCTGCACAGTTTGACTTGGCTGAGCTCTGTTCAAACGGTTCAGGTGGTTTTCCATTACATTTCAGTAACAGCTCTAGTGGGTGGGTTTCATCGTAAAGTCGGGTGGTCCCATCGTCCGAAAACTGACGCCACATGCCTCGCCAGCTGGTGACGGTTATGCTTCATTAAGCAGCCACCATTAAACATAGAAGAAGAAGATACACAACACAAAAATGGAGGACATGGTAATGTTGTTATTTGTGACACAACCATTGACTCCACCCTCTAACCAATCAGTGAACTACAGTCTTCTGACATTGTGTTTTCAGACCAGCAGGGTACACTTGGAACCACAACAAAGTATTTTCTGAAAGTGGGTCTGGTTCCATGAATCCTTGCTAGTGGAAAAGTCTTGGAACCGTAGAGAGCCAAGCTGAACCGTGCTGTAGAGGCGCTAGTGGAAAAAGGGCATTATACACCCGAAAGGCACCATCAAGCCAAAACGTATAGTTTTTAGAACATGTTTCCATCCAGACAATGTGTTTTTCAGGGAAGATCTTGCATATTTCAGAAATACGATAGCAAACCTCATACTGTATTTATTATAATAGGATGGGGGTTTGAAGAGTCCAAGATTCCTCTCTAAAATCTCCAGCAGCTGGTCTCCTTAGATCCTGCAGAATTACTTTTTACCCCTAGAAATAGAGCATTTTCTTTAGTTAAAACAGTACTCAGTACTTCTCATTTTCTAATACATCTCAACCCATCAACTCAAATTATTTGTTATAATATGTCTAATTTTGTGTTTGCTAATTTTCCTGATTGTAAAAAAAATCACACTCTGCTCTAAAAGCCTGTAAAAATCTTAGTGCTCTTCCTGAATCGTGCCACTTCTTACACACTCCAAAACACTGTGCATTAAACGCATGTGAATTACTTCTGGCAGTTTGCTTGGAAAGTGAGTCTGGCTTCTTGTGCTCCATGTTCCGCAGCGTGCCCACCTTACTCCACAGCCAGTCATTCTGAGCCCTTTCATGTCCCACTAGCCCACAGCCCAGTCAGTCAGAAGTCATTACACCCGCTATTAACTCCTGCTCGGCTTCATTAGGCATGCAAATTGAGGAGGGACAAAGACTTGAAAAACTTTACTCTATATCACACCCTTTACCTCCCCTCCCTTTCTTTCTTTCTGTTTTTTTTTCTTTCTCCTTGCTGCCAAAGTCCCACCTGTGTTTAATTAAGCCAGGATCTATATTGAACAGTGTGATGTGAGAATTGCTCTCAGAGTACCTAATAGACAAAATATCTGACAGTGGCAAATCTGTGACTTAAGGCTTTTCAAAATATGAAAACTTGGAGATCAACTTTAGATTTATTTTATTACTTTTATTATTTTGTCCTCGATAGACGGCGAAGCAGCTGTAATGTTTTCACCCACATTTGTCTGCAATATTAGCAAAGTATCTCATCAGCCACCTAAAGGTTTATTTAGAAATTTTGGAAAGAAGTCATTGGATGAACAGAATGTTTGGACTCAGCCCCATTCAAGATGGCTGCCATAGCTAATTAAATTTGAACATAAAAATAGCTATTTTAGCTCATTTAAAATTTGGTACTGTAGTGGCTAAAAGTAATTTTCAACACGTGTTCTGAATGCTAACTTATCAGACAAGCTCTATTTTTAAACTTCTTTTAGTTGGTAGTCATATGTGTGTCTGTTAGCAAAATATCTCACGAATCAATCGATATGTTTGAATGAAACTAGCAGAAAGTATCAGGTTTTGGAGTCAGCCCTATTCAAGATGGCCACCACAGCCAACTCAGCTCAAACAACACATAAATAGTTGTAACTTTGTCAATTTTACGTATATTGACCTAACTTTTGGTGTGGTAGTAACAGGAAGTCACCCTCCACACACGGCGATGTGGAGCTTTGTTTTTGCAGTAAAACAGTTTGTCTGTTTGTCGTACATTCCTTCAAAGAGTGATGGGCCTTTAACTTTAAGAGGTGCAGATTTCCCTATTTACTCCATGATGTCAGTTCCTCTTTTGTAGCTCTTCCTTTCTTTTTCTTTTTCTTTTTTTTCTGTGTCTAGGTTGCTGCTGTCTAAAGTCAGCACCATCAGAGGCAAGGCCAACGTGGGTCACAGCCAATGCCTTGCTCTAACGGAGCATAAATGTTTTACCAGCGGGCTGAATTACCAAAGGATAACACAGAGTGTCACTCTGTGCCACTGTGCATCACACAACAGGTTCAAACAGGTGGAAAATCTATTCAAAGCAGTGATATTAAATCAGCCTCTGACAGCTTTAGCTTTAGCATACACACCTTACGGTGATCTTAGAGCTTATAGTTCTTGTAATTAGCAGTGAGTGGGAGATTTTAATTCATCTCGTTTCTCAAATGATGAGACTGATTTCTTCAACAAAAAAAAAGATTTGAACAATTTTGAGGACTCTCAATCAAAATCATTTTTATTTTTTTTTTTTGGCATGATCGTATTATGAGAGCATTGTGATTTTCCAAATAGCCAATCAGTTTACTTTTGTCATCGGTGCTGAAGAATCAGGAGTCAGGTTTGTTTAGCAGTAAAACCTACTTTCAGGTATTTTGTAGTAAACAGTGCCTTCCGCTGATTCTTAGAAGAATTACACTCAAATAAATTTCCTGTAAAACATGATAGAGCTTATTACTTGGAGATCTAAAAGATCAATCCATTCTGGCATGAGAATTGTTCGTTTGACGGTTTATTAACTCACACACCTTTTTGCAAGAGGAGATGATTTGAGGATAAATTAAATGCAGACGAGGAATGAATCATTACCATCAAATCGCCTCGAAAGCAGAGGCATCACAACATATTTTTATAGATAACTCTGAGAGGGCTTCAGCCGATAAGGTCTACAGTGATAAAGCGTGTCTCGGTGAAAATCCTTCCTGTGCTAAATGGTGCTGTGATGTGCAAGGCCCGGAGGCCAGGGGCCAGCCGGAGGACAGGTGGTAAGCTAATCATGTGGAAAATGAGAGCCTGGGAGGCAGGAGCGGGGACGGGGATGGAGGGCAGACGAGAGGCGGGCACCTCGTGCTCAGAGGTCTTAGCACGACTGGGAACAAGACCGTCCCCCCTTCAATCCGCTGCTGTGCCTGCCAGCAAAACCCGTTCCCACCCGAAAGTCCCACAGCTGCATCATCCAGTCAGTGGGCTTCAAACCAATCACTAAAGGCCAACCTGTTGCACCGGCAGCACTTTCTTGAGCTCATTAAACAAATTCCCAGAGAACTGCCTCATTAAGCCATTCTACTTAAATAAAGTGGATGCGTGACATTTTAAACCAACCTTGCTGGTCAATGCACTCCTACAGTTTTTATCATTTGTTAACTCACAGCTAAATCAACACGTCATTAGCCCATACAGCACACTGATCAGCGCTGATGCTTAATCCTCACAAATCAACTAATTACATCTGAACGCTGTTTGGTTGGTTTTTCACTGCCTAACAGAGACTTCTTCTGATAACAGTGAGGTCATTAGTGGTGATTGCTGCTTCGGTCCTGAATGTAAATGACAATTTATTGATACCTGATTTCTGTTAATAATGGCTGGTGTTTACATGCGGCACATGCAGCTCATATTTCCCACAAGGCTGTTTATTAATAGTGTGAAAGTTGAACAGAAATGTGTTTAGACATCCATTTCCATCTCAAACAGCAGATATAAAATTAATTTACTACCAGTTTTGATAGCACTTATTCGTGCAATAGCAGACTTTACTGCAATGTTGTTGTTTTTTGCCCATTAGTTCATGTTAGCACATACACAAATGTAAGCAAACAACTGCTGCTAACTTTGCCTATTATTTTAGTGCAAAACTAGTGTCAAAATCACAATATGTGGGCTGTTACACATAGCTAACATTAACAGAAAATAAAAATTAGCTAAATGAACTCAGGTCTTCTGTACCACAAGCAGTGACCATGGATCTCAAGACAATGGAGAGATGTTTTCAGAAATATGTTGCTCTATCGGGCAAGTTGTAATTACTCTGTCATATCAACTAATAATGGTGATACACACTGTCCAGAGACAGTGGGAACAGCTGATCAATCATGTGAGGCAAATATGTTTCCGTCTCCCCTTCTGCGCATTAACTCTGTTGCAGAAAACCTAAAAACCATATCAAGCAAAAACCTTTTTTGCTAAATTTAAGTTGGTTTCTTTTTCAGATGTTGCCGATTTTGTCAACCTTTTCTAATCCGATTCTTCAAAATGGGCGTATGAAATTGTTTATGGAAACATAGTGTTTTCTCTGTTGTACCTCAATATTTATCCAGTCTGCCACACCCATGTCCACCAGTCCCCTCAGTTGCCGCTGTCTCCCATCTCCTCGTTAGCCCCAGCTCATTCATTACTTCTCTTTGTTTTCACATCAGTCTGGCATTATTGGTTTCCACGCCACATTTCCAGTTCTCCTCATGTTCTTAGTGCTCCTTGAGATTATTCTTTGAATCTTTGTTAGCAAATTTTGCAGCCATGTCAGTATTTGAGCTCTTTGGGTCCGTCAGCATTCTGGGTCCAAACCTCCTGACAGTGACAGTAAAACTGATGTAATCCATCAAGTCTGTTCAGTTAGTAAAATCAACCATCTTGGAAGTTATTGCTTCACCAAATTTAGAAAATAAAAACAAGCACTGTGGCTAAGTTTTTAGCTAGTTTTGTAGCTACTGCAGGGTAGTTATAAACAAGCATTTCTAGCTGACAATAAGATGTTTTAAAAATACATCTCTTGTTAGGTGGCGAAATATATATTTAACCCGGCACCAAAATTAAGTGACTGGAAACCGTAAAGTCACTCAAAAAAAAAAACCATAGATAATGATCTAAAGAGAAAAATGTGTCCTCATGCCATGCTTGCGGATGCTCCCAGATGAGCAACAGGATGAACTAACTAAATAACTAATAACCTGATTATTAAAAGGCCTGTTGTAAAAACAGTTCATTATTACACAGCATTGATAACCAGAGTAGCCTTTCTTGGTCTTCGTGGTCAATTCAACTTCAACCTTATTTCCTTCTGGCCTCTGTGGGGCTTTGCACCAAACACAGAATTGATTTATTTTAAACAAACACCTTTCAGACACGAGGCAATCAGCAGCCATTTGAATTTATGTTTTGTGTTCACCTGATGAATGTAATCAGTCTTCATTTTGCTCCATTTTATTCTCCCTGAACTTCAGAAGACTGTAATCAAAGGTGTTTTTTTTTCCAGATATGAGGATCGTAATCATGATAAGAGCTATTTCAGTGCGTTTTATAGGCATTGAAACCAAAAGAGGAAAGATGCAAATATGTCTCACAAAGCTTAGAGCAACCGCAAAAAATACTACTGCAGTGACAATTATTTATGAGTTTGTCACTCCGAATTAATGTACAACTTTGAACTTCTGGAGCTTTAGTGATATTTGCCAAAAAAAAGTAAAAATAAATGTCTAAATTTACAAATCATGTTGATTATATTAAATTAAGACAAACAATTTTAAAGTTATTAGTTAATTTTTAATTGTTCTGTTTTTCGCATCTTACTAGAAAATGAGAATGAAATGATGCTAAATGCAATAGTTGCTTCCCAGTAATGCTAATTAGAAACTAATGCAAATGGGCAACGATGTGCAGAAAACACAGGAAAGCTGTTCAGAGCAAATGGCCACAGCAGTGAGTCTCCTGGGCTGACTCTTCTTTGACAGAATAAGAAGGAGCTCCAGGGAAGAAAATCGGGTCAATATCACTGTTTTTTTTTTTTTAAGAAATATTGCTGCATGTGTTTTTAAATAATATCCTGAGGGGAGTCATTGATTAGCACAAAAGAAGAAAGGTTCCTAAATGGTTTTAAATTGTTCTTAAATTGTTGTCAAATTATTGTCATTCTCATTAAGTAGGTGGTGTCTTGAGGCGGGGAACAGAGATTCTTGGTTGAAATGTAATGTGAAGCACATCAAGTTTTACCATTTAAACAGTGAAATGTTGTTTTCTGCAAACTTTTATTGGTCCTGCATAATTCCTGTTAGAATAAGGAATTCATCTACGTGTTTCGGGCAGTTTGGCTCCAAATGTATTTTTTTTTCTTTGTTGTTTCAGTGATGAAACGAGAATTGAATTGAATGACTTTTCTAAAATTTGTTGAAGTTGTTAAAGCTGAAATAAAAGCTACTGAAATTTAAAATGAACAAAACAAAGCAAAAAGAAGCAGAACACTAACTAAAAACTAAAAGAAGCAAAACACTATATAAAAGCTAAAATAGCTGAATATAAGCTAAAATCTAGCAAGAAGGAAAACACTAACTAAAAGCTAAAAGAGGCAGAATATTAAGCTAAGAAGAAGCAAATGCTACCTAAAAGTCAAAGGAGGTACAATATTAGCTAAAAGAAGCAAATAAAACTATAGCTAAAAGCGAAAAAAAGCAAAACACCACTACATAAAAGCTTAAAGAAGCAGAATTTTAGCTAAAAGCTAAAAGAAGCAAAACACCACTACATAAAAGCTTAAAGAAGCAGAATTTTAGCTAAAAGCTAAAAGAAGCAAAACACCACTACATAAAAGTTAAAAGAAGAAGCATTTTAGCTAAAAGAAGCAAAACACTAACTAAATAGAAAAGAAGCTGAAAATTTGCTAAAAGTTAAAAAGATTCAAAACGCTAGCTAAAAGCTTAAAAAAGGCAGAATATTAGCTTAAAGAAGCAAGAAATTGTGGCAAAATACTAACCAAAAAGAGTAAAACACTAGCTAGGACTTAAAATTTGTCAAATGTTGGCTAAAATAGCAAAAGGCTATCTAAATTATAAAAAAATAAAACCCTGGCTAAAAGCAAGAAAATGTTACCTAAAAGTTAAAGCTTTCCAAAAAAAAAAAAAAAAAAAAATAGCTAAAAATAGAACAATACTAGCTAAAAATTCTAAGTAGCACAACAGTAGCTAGAAATGTGTCAAAAGTGCAGCTAAATTAATCAGATAATAGCTAAAAGGTATTCAAAGGCAGCTAAATGAAATAGAACAGATAAAAGCTAAAAGTACCAAAAGGCTAACTAAAATCTAAACGTATCATAAAAAGACAAATACATGTATGTTGCAAATAAAGTTAAATATTTTGAAAAATACAAAGTAACAAAATCCAAGTAACTCTCCTGAATGAGCAGAATGTTTATATGAATGACTAAAATAGCACAAAGACAGAGATTAATTGCAAAGATTCTATAAATTTATTTTTCAGTTTGGTCATAATCATGACATTTGTATATTTCTTCCTCACAGTGCAAAAATAAAAGAGTAAAACACTGGTGTGACGACATAAAATGCAATACAGATAGCTTTACAACTCCCCTCTCCCATTACTACCCCCACAGTTTGTAACGGCAGAGGAAAATTAAATAAATTGTCTCGTCTTTTTTTTCTCTCCATTCTAGAACCCCAAATTAGAAATTCAGCTTCCCATCTTACAGTTTAAGCTCATTATTATTTATTGGTGCGTTTACTTTGTGGGAACATGTAAAAAGTAGAGCTGTGGCCCAGTTTAAGAACTCATTGTTTATCATTTCAGGGGCAACTAAATATAGTCTTTGCTTATAAAAAAAGATTTTTAAAGGAGTGAAAAACACCAAACCCTTTTTTATGATGATTATAATTTAGAAGCTGCTGTATCAGAGTGGAGTCGCAGAGAGAAAGAGTCAAATAAAAACATGTGGTAAAGTTGCCAGAAAGAGAATCGGCTCCTCTGTCTCCATCCATATGTTGTTTCAGTGATGCTCCATGACATCCATCCTGACTCAGACACCTGTCAGCTACAGGTTCTAACGATGTCCTCCTCAAAAGCTATCTGGACCAGCACCACCAGTGGCAGCTGGAAACAGGGCAGGAAGAAGATGTTAGAGGAAAGGCTGCCAAAGATGAAAAGGGAAGTCTGCCTGCTTGGTGTGCTTCAGCAGCAGTGACACTGCTACCAAAACATGAGCTTACAAGGTTACAAGGTTAAAAGGACAGTTCAGATCTTTTGAAATGTTGATCTTTGTAAAAGTTATGAACAATAATATTTTACCTGAACAACTTTAGTTTGTGCAAAAAAAAATTCAACTCAGTTCAAGATGGCTGCCACGGCTACTTTTAATTAGCCAACACTGAAAATGAGTGGAATTGTTTTGGATCCACGTTGGTCTTGTCACAACTAACTTGTCCTTTTCTCCAAACCAGGTCAGGCAAAAAAAGAAAAAAAAAGCCATATGTATTATGTAAGATGTTTATTCTTTATAATTGTTTTTACAAAACAAAACTTTAAAAGACATAAGCTATTGTAATGGCATATTCATTTGTTTCAGCATGAATAGACTGTTCGGCTGTTCCTTGTCTGTTAAAGATAGATCAAAGGGGGGAAATAAGAGAGGAAAGAAAAGAAAAGCCCTTTTTGTCCCTGTCGTCCAATTAATTTGAGGACAACCAGAAAACGCCACTGAGATTAAATGCGTAACTGCAACCGCAACCCCCCCCCCCCCCCATTCTATTTTTCTCTTGGAGTTCAAATTAAAGGGTGGGGGTGATGAGGAGGGTGGGAGCAAAAAAAGAGAAGAAAGGTGTTAATTGCTTGCCAATCGATAATTCTATAATTACTTTGTGACAAATGGCTGGCTTGCGGTGCTGGGGTGAGTTCAGAGGAGGGCGGGCGGTCAGTGGGTGTGGACGTTAAAAGGGATTGGCCACGATCAGGAACAGAAATATTTGCTTTTGTGCCTTCAAGCCCGCCTGCCCCCGGGGATTTGTGACTGGGAATTTATGTCAGGTTTTAACCGTGAGTCTGAATCTGCCTTGGGGCAGACGCTGTGCGTGGAGCGTCCACACGTGCATACACAACACACACAATAAGCACCGTTCGTACAGCAGGTATTCCTCCTCAGGCTGAGTGAGCTACTTAATCTTTTCACGTTGCAGAACAGAAGCGGAGTAGAGGAGGAAAAAAAAGTATGAACGCACGCTGAAGATTAGCTTCCAGATGATCATATTTGCACCATTAAACTGTCAGACCAATTCAAGAGAAGAGGGGGCTCTAAAAGGAAACCCCGGAGCGAGAGCTTTGAATTTGGCTGGAGGACTTTGACTCTACTACTGCTGCCTGTCACACTTCACTATCTTCCAATCACAGTTTCATTATTCCAGCCAGGCGTGAAGGGGGGGAGGGGGCGGCTTCAGGCAGACGGCAGGTGGGCTATCTGGAGACCTGCGCGGGTCAGACTGCTGTGACACCTAGCGCCCCCTAGCTGCGACAAAAAAAGGAGGGAGAGGTCAGGCGGGCCAACTGGAGATTGATGGCCCACCTTCATTCGTGTCAAACCACTTGTCAGCACGCCCCTGGCACTGAATCCATTTTGTTCCGAGCCACCATTAACCTTGGACCGCTTGGATTCGTTCCTTCTCCCGATGGACCAGGCCCCTGTGACCTTTGTCCACTACAGCTGCCAAACTAGTTACTGGCCTCAACTTTTATCACTGAACTTCCATCAAGATGGACAATTTTTTTTTTCTTTTTTAAGTGCAAGCAACGAAATGGGTGACGGGGAAAATTAAGTGGAGTTCAGGCTCACACGAGCCAAAACTTCAGGACTTAAGGAGAATCAAAGAGAACTGATTTAATTATTGATGAGATTCTCCTCAGAGCATTTTGTACCACCTCCTCCCCCCACCGTCATCCTGCCTCCAAAAGGCAAAAGGTTTTTTTTTTTCTTTTGCCTGTTTTTTGTGTCTTTCAGCAAAATATCTCCTGTACCACAAAACACATTTTAATGAAAACATTCACCAACTCCTCTGTTAATTGGTAAAACACTAAAATTGCTATGAAACCACTGGAATTATGTAAACTCAGCAAGCTCAAAAAGCAAATTTATAGCCTGGATGTTTAAAGTAAATACACTGGGTCTGGATAACAGCGTAAATTTACCGGATGAATTTCTTCAATTACAATGACATTCTATAGCAACTCCATCATTTAAAAAAAAAGTGAGTTCTGCCTGCTTCGCACATTTGTAACTATAAAACCATCAATTCAAGAGGCCACAAAAAAAGCCTTACCCTAAACTAAAATGACAATAACTCCTTAGTTTTTACAGATATTGAGCTTGAACATTTAGTTAAAGATCATGCAAGATTACATGAGACTGTACATCGACCAAAACGTCTATAATTCTTTCATTTCTCATCATAAGATAATCTTAGTTTAAAACTTCATAATAAACAGTGGCGGGTGATATGTGCGCCTTCAAGGAATGCTAGGCCTTTAACTGAATAAAAATGTATTTCACTCGCTACACGCGGCTGTAGAATTTGATATTAGACGTGCGATCCATCTGTATATAAAGCATGGTTATGAGCAGATGTTTGATCATTTCAGAGGCCTATAAAAGGGTGATTGGGCTGCCAGTGGCTGCTGTAATATTGATTGATGGCGGGCAGGTGGGGGCCACAGTTCTGCCCTCAGACACACTCTGTTTATTTATACAGTCTGCCGTCTGCCCACCTTACCCACAATAAGGCCACACTCACTGGATTTACAGTCAGCGGCAGTGGAGAAAAAAAATACATGGTAATAATGCTGCGTAGCCCTGAGGAGTAACAAAACATTTTTAGTCCTGACTCTCCACACTCAGGCTGGATGAGCTATTTCAGGTTGGACGTATGAAGCATACAGCAACTCGGAGCTCCACAACAATCCATTATTTGCTGCTCGGTTCCCTGGGGGCAAACAGAACCAGGATCCTATAATGAGAGGCTGTAATGATCGTCTTTGCATATTTGGATTTGATTTTCAATTATGTATCTCTGATATTATTGTTCTGGATGCTGTACTGTGGGGCATTGAGCTGAACGGTTTGGTTGTAATAGAATGAGTTTCTTATTAAACATGCAAAGGCAAGTGTTGATCCATACGTGGTTTTATTATAACCAGATTTACACTCTGTGCACATTTTCAATTTTGCTGCTAATGCGTCTTTAAACTTAACAGCCTAGCATTCCTTGAAAGAATCCACGTCGCCCGCCGTCTTTCATGCAAGTATGTTAAACTTGTATCATCTTGTGATGAGGCGGGGCGGCGTTAATGCAGTTTTAGTCAAATCTTGTAAATGATTTTATGCACTCGTGAGATTTTGTGAGATCTTGCATGATTTGTTAGCATAACCGGGGAGATTCCCAGAAGACCTGGTCAGGGTCTTCCTCTGGGTCTCCTCCCATTTGGACAAGCCTGAAGCACCTCCCTATAAGGAGGTAACCAGGTGACATACCAGACCTCAACTGGTTCCTCTTGATGTGTAGGAGCAGCTATACTCTGAGTAATCCACATCAAGAGGAGCCAGTTGAATATATTTAAACATATTTAGTATATTTAAAATTGACGAATCCAAAGAGTTACAGTCTCTTTGTGTTGACTAATGCTTTGGTGGCCATATTGAAATAAGTTTTTTTTCAAGAATTAACTAGTTGTCAGCGTATATCCATTGATATCCTTTTGGGAGTTTCCCAAAACAATTTAAGTGCCTGTTACATCAAAATTTAATAATAAATATGAATGCATTTTAGGAAAGATGACATTGATAACGCTGCAAAAATGTCACATTGCTGAGATGAACAGTTATTGAGATATTTGCATGTGAGGAAACAGGAAGTGATGTCAAAAGAGAAAGTCAACATGTGAACAAAGCATTTCTAGAACGGCCGATAGCACAGATTGTAGACAAGTATCTGATGTTTATTATTTTAAAATCACTATTAGAAAGTGATGAAGAAGAATCAGAGTTGAAATAATATGGTTTAGTAAACAAAGAGCAAGGAGTCCCTTTTCTTAAAGAGTTCCCTTTTGATGTCACTTCCTGTTTCACTCTGACTGGGCCAGGTTCAAAAGAAATATGCCAGTTGTGTGTCGAAATAGGTAAAATATTATGTATTATGTCAAGTTTCCTAAAAATGAAGATGTTTTCTTTCACATTTTGTATTTGAAGGATTTGCATCATGTCACAAACTTTAACTGTAAATCCCAAACCAATAATTACATTTTTAAAAGATTTTTACAAAAACAAGGGTAAAATCATTATTGCTGATAATTGGAAGATGCAATAAAATGATGAAATGCTGGAAACTTGTATTTTATGTTAGATTGACAGACAGAAACATAAAAAGTCATACAGAGAGAGTGCTTCTCTGTGCCATTAACAAAACTCAGCAGTGAGTGAAGTCTTTTTTTTTTTTTTTCCTTTTCCAGCAAAGCTTTGAGGGAGTCAGTGGCAGGATATGGGCTGCCCCTCAGAGTGTGTCTCCTGTTCCACGGAGCCCACAGCAGCTTGGGGAATTCTCCGTGTCCCTCACAGGAAGGTTTGCCGCTCAGCCTGTCCGCCGAAACGTGCGGAGCTGCGAGCCTCAGATCAGTGGCGCTGCCTGGCCTCCGGGTTGTTCTTTATGGCCGTGTCGCCAAGTGGCTGGCTCTCCGCTGCGCACGCGGCAGCCCTCCAGATGGATGCTGGGACAGCGGAGGCCACGGGGCTGAAAATCCCATCAAGCAGCAGTTCCAGGCCCTTGCACTGAGAAGATGAAGCACACCAGCGCAGCGGGGGACATGGTCCAAACCTTTTCTGTGCCTCCATCACCCCTCTATCCCTTTCATGCCCCTCTTTCTTTTACTCCCTTCATCCCTCTTTTCTTTTCTTTTTTTTTTTTTTACAGGCCAACGCTGCATGGCCAACCAGCCAGGATATGGAGTGAGGCCCTGGGGGTCTGTGGCCCTCACTTGTTAAATAAAGGGGCTGACTGGCTGATTGATAGACCCTCAGCAGTCTCAGCACCTAACACGTTTCCTAGTTCACTGCCTTATATTCGAATCCTTTGTTGGTCAGGCCTGCGTTAGCATTTGTTAAATTTGGTGTGTGATGGATGACACCAATTTTCCTCCAAAACCCAGATGAGCCACTGAAGCACCTTTCCCACTAAACCCTGGTCTGTCCCCAGGTAGACCCCGCCTGAGCGTGAGAGGACAGGAGTATTCTAAAACGGTATCAATCAAAGAGCCTTGTGCACGGCGCGGCGTTTCAATTATGCATCTGTTCGTCGCTGCCTGACACGTCGTTCAACCTCGTAACCCCCCCCCC
>JAUBOC010000138.1:18389971-18404289 GCA_032275365.1 Anablepsoides cearensis | reverse complement strand
ACGTGACAAGCGGCCAGCAGGAGGCGTTTGATGCGATTCTGCCCCTCAAACCGCTTTCGGTGGGAATGCAGCATAATGACTCCATCCCGCTGCCTCTCCTTTCATTTGCAAAGACACGTCTTTTGACGTCAACATATATTTACATATGTGTGTGTGTGTGTGAGTTTACCTCGGTGTCTGTTGGTTGTTTTGTCGAACATGAGCATGGCATCATCAACCTACAGGAACAAAAGCAGGAGAATACATGAGCTTGGCCATATTAACACTCACACATCATTACCCAGCATGGGGTGCCATTGTCCCTGTTTAGTATTAGAGTCAGAGGGGGAAACAGATGGAGAGGGTGGAGGGGTGACAGGTGACAAAGGAAAGAACTGAGGGAGGGAGGGAGAGGAGCGACGGTGGAGGAATCATAGAAAAGAAAGGAGGTTGTGATAAATAAAAAATACAAAACAAGAGTTCAGCCAGTTCTTCCTCGCTGGAGTTCTTACAAACTTTGTTTCAGCCCTTTTATTAGTTCTCCCTCTCTGCAAAGTTTACCATTCCCATGGAGACTCTGTAAAGAATTTCAATAAGAAGGACTCGCCACCCCCTCCCCAACTTATTTCAGTGAATAGGATGGAAAGTAAGAGGAAGGGGTGGAGAACCGGCACAGAAGAGGATGATTTCAGAGAAAAAAAAGAAAAAAAAAAAAGAGTTGAGTTTGAATTTTGTTTAGGAAGATTCTGAATCATGGAACAGAAAAACAAAGTGAGCCGGGGGTCTTTGTCATCACGCTCTTTTTTATTCTCCCTCTCCCTCCTCCTTTTGCACTCACTCCACTGCCCTATTCATATTCCACCTCCTCCTCCTCCTCCCCCCTCGCCTGTCCTTCACTGTGGCAGGGAAGTCTGCAGCCTCTGCTACAGCTCTGACAGACACCAGGGGGGCAAACGGGGAACTTTTCTGTAGCGTGGCCCTTCCCGCGTACCCGTTTGGTGAGCGCACGGCAGTTTTTATTAGTCCACGAGCGCTGAAATTCAAGCCGGTGCAGCAGGACTGACGGAGGACCCCCCCACAAAGCTCCCATCTGATTTCTAACTCTTATCTCGGCTGAAAAAACATCACAGTCACACTTTCTGGACGAGGACCACGGGGCAGGATCAAGGTTGCTTCTTCCTGACTCTTATCTCTGTCAACATATAGACCCCCTGCCTCTCCCCCTAACTCCTCTCTGTCCTTCATTCAGATTCTCCCCCCCCCCACCCCTCCTTCACATCTTCTACCCTTCCGGTTGGTCAAACTCGACACAGCACAGCAGCAAGACAAGAGGACACTAGGTAGACAGCTGCAGGCTAACATGTTATCATTAGAGTAGAGTTACACATGGGCAGACCTGCAGTTAGCGTTGGCAGCATCTATTTAACAGATGGCAAAAACAAGATTTTAAGCTGTTATTTATATAAAAAACTATAAAAATTGAATTTTATGTAAATAAAAAAAGTGTGACGATTTTGACTTTGCTGAAGAACTGAGTTATTAAAGCTAAAAGGTCACTAGCTAAAAGCTAATAAAGCAGGTGTCAAAAAGTCTAGCTTAATGTAGCAAACAGCTAGTCAAAAGCTAAAAGTATAACAATACATTCAATAAAAAACATTTCTTAAATAAAGTACATAAAATTAAATATTTTGAAAAGGATAAAAGTTATAAAACTAAACGTAATTTCCTGAATGATTTGAACAATTTGCTGTCAATGGCTAAAATAGCATAATGTATGCAAAAATAGGTAGAATGTATAAAAATATATATAAACAGAAAATAAAAACTAAATAGAAAAACAACAGAGTGAATTCTGGATCGGACAATAAAAGACAATCTGATGTTTATAAAATAAAAAGGGCTGTTGTGGTTCAGCTAATTGACCTGCATGAAAATACAGCAGTTTGCATTCATGCAAACAATCCTGTCCACGTGTGCGAGCCTCAGCTGAGGTCTCTGGTTTTCCCTTAAGCTAATAAAAAAGACTTTCTCACGATGTCCGCCGCCCAGGGTGCTGTAAAACAATCTGATCGGATGGCTACGGGAGTCTGAGATTGGCATAGCAGTGGCTCCGGCACTAACGGCTCTGGATGCATGCGGGGAGTGAAGAAGGTCATATTCTCCACTTCTGACATTCTCAGATGTACGGAAACAAGGCTCCACTCAGATCCTTTTCCCCGCGCGGGCCTTAAAAATGTCCCGTTCTCACTGAAGCGTACAGCTATTGTCTGAAGAACAAGTGTTTGCTGACAAGTCCATTACACTTTTTTGAGAGATTATGAAAGGTGGCATTCACATTTTTCCCCCCACTGCTGTCTCCTCACATCTCCCTCTTTCATTTTCGCTCCGGCTCTCTCTGGCCGTCTCTTTCTAAACAGGCCAGCAGACAAAGTGTTCAGTCAAGCCTTCTAATCGCCAACTCACATGGGTGAGTGGAGTCCCAACTTTTCCCGTCTGCCCCACTCCATGCTGCATTTTTTCCCCCTTCTCATCCACTCCTTTCATTTTATTTCAGGCATAAGGAGGGGTTTAAATCACAGTTTCTCTTACAAGGTGAATAAAAAGGCATAAAAAACAAGGACGTAAAACCAACAAGCTTGAAATGCTAATCGTCGTATTTTTTAACCCATTGCCTGAATACCAGCATTAAAAAAAAAACTTTCGTGACGCAGACAGGTTCTATTTTCAGCCTTGGCCAAAAAGAAGGAGAGGGTTGTCAACTTTCCAGCAGGCTGAGGGGGTGGGGGGGATTCAAGACCTCCACCTTAGGATTGAAGCTTATTTCTCAAGCAAACATGATTGCTGCAGCCTTACTGGCCTGAGGACACTGAAAAACAAGAGCTCAGATCTGTTCAGTCAGAAAACTACACAAAAAAAACCTCCAAAACACCTGCCACCCGGTCCTATGAACTTTGTATGTGTTTGTGACGTGTATTTAAAAAAAACAAGACTTCGGGGAGAATCAAAGAGTCGCAGAAAGTCCGTAGTGCACTCGGTGTTTTCCTTGCAAGGTGGAGCCACAGTATGAAAACAAACACAAGGCTGAGCCTCGGTCCATCCAAACCTGCACCTTGTAGCCAGGCTCAGATAATAAACAAGAAATACCTCCTGCTCAGCAGGAATGCACTGTGGGATCGCTGGCTATCCGTGATACAGCTTTGGTCTCACGTGTCCAAACAGCCCAAATATTCGCTCATCCTGCGCGGGGAGTGTTGTTCTCACTTATGAGCGTCTGCAATCACCAGGGAGGACCGATTCAGTCACAGACACTGCCATTTTAGAAAGCACGCTCGGTGGAAAAAAAAAAAAAGTCACAACATCTACCTGAATAATCATAGGTGGAAACCTCATTTGTCCACGACTGATGATTAGGACGTTTACGTTTGAACCGGCACCTGAGATGTCGGCGAAGCGGCGAGCGTGAGTCAGAGGCCAGCAGGGAGAGCGCTCAGCAAGACAGGACAGCTTCATGCTGTTCATTTCTTCCAACCCATTAGCCCCCCCCCCTCAGTGCTGGTTTCCAGGCCGTCCTGCTCACCGGCGGCGCCGCCACCTCTACACACTTTAACGGTTGTGACATCTGAATCACGGCCAGTCTAAATGCTCCCACCAATGTATGCGAGCTCGCCTCCCTGCGCAGCCATGACGGCGACACTGTCACACTTTCATGCGTGCACACACCCGTCTTTCCATTCATGCAAATGTGCACTTATTGCACAGGTTTTTTTTTTTTTTTTGGTTAAAGGAAACAAAAATACACTGGATTACAGCAGGACAATGGGGAAAGGCGAGTCACCACGGCAACAAGCAGCGAGGGGCTGGAGCAGGGGTTGTGTGTCTGGACTGGGATGGTGTCTGAAGCACTGATTTTGGGGTAAGAAGGCGGGGCTGTTACTGGAGCAGCTGTTGCATTTAATTAGTTAATAGTAAAGAGCCTGAATGTTACTCAGAAATACTCCAAATAGAGTAGCTTCCTAAAAAAAAAACTAAAAATCACTCACTGTAGACAGTTTTGAAATATTTGCAGCCCCTCTGTGATGTTTTGCTCTTTTTAATCGTCACTTTTGCTCCTCACTATTTCAGCACCCCACCCTTTTCTCTGCCCTTCAACCTCTTCTCAGATCCCCTCCCTTTCTCTCCATGGGGGTTACTTCTTCCCTTTCAGTCCATCTCTCCCTTTGCTTCCCCTCCTTTTATTTATTTTTTTTGTTCTTCCTCCCTCTCCCCTGGCCACTCATCTGTCTCCACAGCCTGCGCCTGTGCCTTTCACCAAATTTTATTCAAAGCAGCAACAGAAGGACAAACGAGCAAGCTGAAAACGCCACAACTTGGGTGAAAATGAGTAAACAGCAACGTCCAGTGACTATTTTTTATACTTCTTGTTCTGTTTCTTTTCCTTCCTCACTTTTATTGTCATTTTTTTACTTCTTCACCTTCTAGATGAGAAAAAAACATAAGACTGTTTTTTGTTGCAAAATGTACAAAGACAAGTTTTATAGGCTTCAGATTAATATAATCTATCATTGATATTGTGTTGTGATTCCATGCTTCAGGCTACTGCTCCTCAGGGTGAAGTTTCACATCCAAGAGGGTGCACACACAAACACACACACAAACCGAAAGCGAGCTCCAGCAATTTGATAAAAACCAAAATGAGGATTTATTTTTTTCAACATCAACACTGAGTCAGCTTTAACACCATAACATCACAAGTAACCAGCAAGAGTCTTACAAGTAGCTAACAAGCAGCAACAGAAGCATTGGTGTAATAAAGGTTGTGAGAAAGCCATTAAAAGAATAGTCCATAGCTTTCTGTCCATAGTTTCTGTGGGAGGTTTACAAACAATAATGATCTTACCTGTTGCAGATAGCATTTTGTGCAACCTTGGTTTGGAGAAACTCACTTTTAAGTTCGAACAGATTGACGAGCTATAAGCTATGATTAATGTGGTTTGGTGCTACATTTAAACGACTCAAATCACAAAGTTAAACAGCTTTTCAGACATTCACTTTTTTATAAATGCTGTTGCTGCCACTTTTTGCGATTTGAGATAATTAACCATCTATCTATGCATTAGTGGCCATGTAAATACTTACAAAATAGTGTTTAAAAAACTTTTTAATTTGAGTTGTTTTAAACAACAGCAATCCACTTTGGTACCAGCCTGGTCACGTTAGCTATTAGCTCATCAATCTAAATAGATTCAAGTCTGGTTCTTCAAACTGAGGTTGTTAAAAACAGCATAAATGAAGTCTGAACACTACAAAATCATCCAAATTTAACATACAGCTTTCACATAAAAAATTTACCCTAGTTAGCTAAAATAACTTAAGGCTAGTTGCCAAAACTAACAGGGAAAAGCTAAAACTGATTAGATCATTAGCAAACAATAATGGAAATCAATATAAATAGTTTTCCTAAATAAACAAGCAATTAATCACTGACGCAAGTTGTTATGAAAATAATTCATCTTAAACTTAAATGAGCTGGCATCAGCAGAAAATTCACAGAGAAACAAAAGGTTGGAACAGACGTCGTTAAGACAGCTGCAGGCTTACCTTTCCAAACTGATCAAAGTATTGCTTCACATCTTCGATGGTGGTATTGACCGATAGCCCTCCAACAAAGATCTTCTTTGTCCTCGTCACCAGCTAACAACACAAGAAAAAGGAGAGGACAAAACATTAAATATGTGGTAAGAGATTTTGTGTTGGTTGAGACTAGAGGCTCATTTGAAGCTCATGCCACTGATTTTAAGTTGGGTTCACGTGTGTGTCTGTGTGCAGGTGAGTACTGTCTGTGGTTAGTGTGTGATTTCAGTGGGCAGCACAGGGGTCAGGGAGCAGAAACCAGGGTCACGATGTCAGGCTGAACAAGTGAATTGCAGCTCCGTTTAGGTCACGCACCCGACTCTTATCCCAGCCAATCAGAGCTGAAGGACTGAGGGTGATATATGACATCATCACCTCGCTGTTAACCCCTTGTGGGTGCACTCACCTTAGGCTGAGCTCGTCTGGGAAACGCCACCTTTGGGTCAATCTGCAGGACAGAGATTTAAAGGGGTTATTAAAGGTGAAAAAACAAACATAAATTTAGGAAATGACTGATTTGTTTACAAATTAGCATAAACAATTGAACTGATGTTATTTCCTTTCCGGGGTTTATTTCTGGATATATAATTTATACTTAGGCCTCATTACCTCCCACTGTGTTACAACCCATTAAAACAAAAAACAAAATTAAATCCATAAAAAGCAGTGTAAAAATATCCTAATCACAGATTCTTAATATCTCAATAAAATGTGTCAAAAATTTAGTTTTCAAATCTTAAACGTTTAAAAAGTCTGTCTTAGCTTAGAAGGGTGGTTCATATATTTAACGAATAATTAAAAAAATAAAATAAAAAGAGTGTGTGTGTGAAGAACTGCTCAAGTCCAGAAATAGAAGAGCATATGCTAATCTGTGAATATGTATAGCAGACACTTATTTATGCGAGCCCTCCCAGAACCAAACACAACAGCCCAAACAGACGGGCAAAAGCACCAGATTTCGCAGCGAGACAGCAGCACATAGTTTCTCTGAAATCTACGAGACGCAGCTAAACGCATCTCAGACACAAACTAGACAGAACAGGGCAGCCAGGAATCTAAAATAAGCGCTTAATATTCTGAATACATTTAAGATGGGTGTGTATTTTTCCCTTTTTTTTCTCTAAATCTCACAAATCCTGACAACCCCCCATTTTGGATTAGTCAGATTTGACTGTATCCACATTTCTTCCCGCTGGAATGTCTCAGCAGTGGTCAAGGTTACAGATAAAATTAGAAATAAATGAGTTTTGAAAGAGCTGGCCTTTAATAATGCTAAATATGCAAAGCCCAGCTTGGCATTTTAAATTTGTGTGGAATCTTGTGTTATTCACACTCAAGCTAACAAGAGAGATGATTTTAGGTCACAGGACCTTGTAGTGTCTTATAGTCTTAGAGTTTCCATCTATGTTGTAATAATTGGATGTGTGAAGCAAAGCCTCCTGGGTCTCACACAGCCTCTATAGGACGTATTGAACTGCTATTTGCATCTAAAAAGAGCCTATCAAAAAGCCAAACTTAATTACATATAATGTGGACAATATGAACATTACTAAAGAGGACGTCACTCAATATAAAAGAAGAAATCCTCCCATCTTCTATCAGTGGTAATTGCTTGCTTCTGATGACAAATGGACTGGAAAATACATCCTATGAGGGCTCTTTAAGTGCCTCAAATTTAACACTGCCTTTGAAAGCACAACGCCGTGTAACTACGATGCAGCTGCAGCGCCCTTGGAAGGAATTACAGAAGGACTTCACACCCTGAAGTGGGACGCAAAGATGAGAAGAGTCGTGTCACCTCCAGCTGGTCCCAACACAAAGACAAAGGTGACAAGGACACACAAAGCCACTAACGGCAACAAGAGAGCAGCAACGTAGCAATAAAAACTGGCAACACAGCTTACAGAAGCTGCGCTAATTGGGACAAGTCTAACAATTAAGGTTTGATTTACTGTCTTTTGTTCATGAACAGAATCCAAAACATGTGGCATATTTGATGTTTTACTGATGCAAATAGCAAGATCCGTACATACAAAAAAATATATTAAAAATAGACATAAATACAAAAAAGTAAGATTTTGGTGATACGATACATGATATTTTTGCAACGATATATTGCAATTTTTTTCTTAAAAAATTCTAATAAAAAAATCTGTAATTTCTATATATGAATTTATATGTTTCATATTTATTATTTGAACCATGTCTTCAATGGTTAGGTCAAGTGCACCATTAAATATTTCTGGCAGCTTTTAGATTTAAAATAAAAATATTACAACACAAAAATGAACCACTGGCATGAAAGTTTACATTTTACAATATAGGGAAACAAAATATTCCGATATTTCAGTGTATCGATTTTCCTTACTATCAAATAAATAAAAAAAGACAGTAATGATAATTTATTTATTCTGGTGCAAAGTTGGCAGCAGGGTCTTTGGTTCCGTTTAACCCATAAGTCCTGAGCAGTTCCAGCCTCTGGTGTTCCGGTCAGCCCACCTGCCTTTAAATTGTTAAACATGACTGGAGGTCCAGAGACGCCTGAGGCGACTGAGCAGTAGAGACGGACTACAAGCTGACAGTGACGGCAATCAGAAATTTAACACAAAACCTCAGCAATGTAAACAGTAACAAACATGAATAAAAAACAAACACCTTTATCAGCTTATTTTTGGTACATTTAGTCCAATGTGGAGGTTTAAAAATTGAATTTTCTTTAAAAAGGGTCCATTTTTGGTCATGTTGATGTACAAAATATTACTTGTTTACATTTTATTCACCATGTCTTCTGATTTGACTAAAACTACTACCAAGTAGTGCTTAGATGCTGTGCTAAGACACGTACTTAAAAAAACACACCATTAATGATGTTACCAACTAAAAAAGGTTAATGTGAAATCTGTTGTAGCGCTACTATGGCTAATCATGCCATGCTGTTAAAAAAAATCAAACATCAGGAAAAAAAAAAAGATGTAAAATATTCTAATTTCTACATCTAGCTGTTCTCAGAGGCAGCGATGATAAATGAAAGCTAAAGCATCCATCAGAGTGGCAGATTAGCCTCAGGGAGGACAGAAGGCCACAAAGCAAAAGGTGAAATAACTTAGCCAGGTCACTGTTTCCAACACTCAGAAATAGCTCTTCAGAGGCTTAATATTTGAGGAGAACATTGGCCGAGGTGAAAATGTTGCTGCTCGCGAGAAAAGTACTAGGAAGAGTTGAGGGGAACAAGTTGCCGCTCTGAGCCTGACAGAGAAGAGTTACAACCGAGTGTTTGTGAAATGGTCTGACTAACATCCTGCTTCATGACATCCAATCTCCGCTCAATCTACGCAGCAAAGTGACAGCAGAGCCTAAATTATGATTTTAGTGGTTTAGCTTTCCCAGCGCTACGCTAATCTACAGCTAATAGTCACCTCGCTTGGCGCGGAGCGTCCACCAGAGTTACAAACTGGAAAACAAAAATATGAATCAAAATTACAAAAGAAAGTCAATTCGACTGAAACCAGAGTGGAGGTTAAAGGGAAAGTTCAGAGCTTTTATAGTGGGGTTTTGAGAAAATATTGTGAATGCATATCATCTTACCTGTTAATATTCCCAAATGTTTACATCAGTCCATCCAAAAATGATATTATAAACCTTTACACTCCCATCAATTATGTAGTTTATCTTCTTACAGCAAACCTTTGATGATAATACAGCAGGTTGTTTTGCAAAAGCAGGATCCCACTTTAGGCTAGCCATTATCAGTAATAAACTATTTTTTTTCCAATATGAGGCAATTAAAAAAAAACATCTACAACAGGTAGGATATTAATTGTTCAAACATTTCCAAAGGACTCCACTTCGAGCGAGCTGAACTTTGGCAGAGTAAAAGCACAGGGGAGGGAAAATAAAGGGATCCATTTAAAACAAGGGACAGCCCTATGAGAAAGTGGGCCTGTCCAGTCGTAGCAGAGCAGTGGGGCCGTCCCAGCAGGCAGCCCCTCTGATTTCATTAATTAACAGGACAAAGAGTACAAAACAGATGGGCCCACAGAGGAACCGGGGCTACTGCCCTACTCAAGCTCACACACATACATGCACACACGGGTATCCATACAAAATATCACATCTACACAATGTGTGTAATTAAACTAGCAACAACACAGACCTATAGCAAGATAGTGACGTGTCTCTTCTAAATAAGCTCAACTGACATGTTAAAGCCCTGACACACATCAGCCTGCCAAGACATTTGTGTGACTAAATGGCAAACACCCACACTAATAAAAAGGCACCACAGGCTGCCCCATTATGGCAGCATAATCAATAAAAGCTAAACAAAAAGCTTTAAACACAAGCAGAGACAGAAAAGGACTTGGCATGTCAATACTAGCCACACAGAGTGAGGCCAAAGACTTGGTTTGGGCTCGGGCCAGCAGGGTCGACCTGCACAGACGAACAACGGCGCGGTAATTAGTTAACGAAGTGCGCTAATGAGGACCTCCGACCCAAACCTATCCCCCAACCCCGGAAGCGAGGAGGTTGCGCAGATGCGCGTCACACGCGTTGGGTTTTTCCACAGATCTGAGGCCACGCACGGACCTCTGAAGCCCAATCCAGTTTGCTTCCTCCAATCCGATTAGTTGCTTTTCAGATCCATACTAATTACAGCGCAGGAGCTGCCCACCCCCACCCCCACCCCTCGTACGGTCTACCTCCTCCACCCCCACCTTCAGTTTTGTCCATGTCAGCATCTTCAGCTAATCTTCCAGTCAGGAACCAAGAGCCACACTCAGGTGTTGGACCAGTAGCTTGTGCAGAAAGAAAGCAGCTGCATCAGCATCAATAACTAGATATATATTTTTTTTACAAACACTGGTGCAAAAACAACAACAACCCACTGTTGTAACATATTTATTCTATTCTAATTTATATGTCAATCTAAATAATCTAACAAATTTAGGCAAATTTCTTATTTGAGTACCTTCTATTCTATTACATTGTCCTTTTAAACAATGGAAGGTCAACATTATGCATGTAGGTATTATGTTGGAACAATATCCTCCAAATAAACAAAAAAACACTAAATTATTCCACTGGATCTATTCCATTTACTGTAAGGCTGCAAAAAAAAGCAATCTTTCACTTATAAATCCACCACAAACCCTGCGTTAGGTCCGCGGAACAAGAAGTGGTCATTCTTTCTGAGAATCTCTTCCCTCTCCTCTTTTTTTTTCTTCCTGTAACTGGTCCCAGCAAAGCGCCTCGTTTCGCACAGAGAAAACAAATGCCGAACCAATCGTGCCCTTCTTTCTCTGTCCACAGAAACACAACAGCACACTCCGGCCCCGAGGCAATACTTTGGCCCCGACAGGAAATCTAACCTCCAAACAAAACAGCAACCTCCACAGAGCTCTCTCTCTCTCTCTGAAAACAATAGGCAAACCCTCGCGTTTGTTCTCATATTTTAAAACACAGGTACTGACGGCGTTTATAGCTGCTGTTTCTTTCACCTGAGATTTTTAGTTTGAAGGAGTGGATTTAAGAAGAGAAATACAAGATGTAACAGCATTGTAAATGTTTAATTTCCCCTTTTAACCGGTGGTACGGACCTTGCACCGGTTAATGAAGTTTACTTCTCACCCTGTGTGTCCTAACACTGCTCCTGTTGCTCCATTACACCATCCTCACACACTTTATGGCTTGTACCTGATTCTCTTGTAAACCAAAGGAACAAAAAAAAAAAAAAGAAAGAAAACGTAATTTTTTTGTCTCATTCCAAGGAGTAATGAGCTGATAGGGAGCAGATAAAGAGTCCAGGTGTGTTGCAGAAAATAATTATACCTATAAAAAAAATCTACTTTGATCTCCAGCACTGAGCAACATATTGGTAACCATTTTTTTTGTTGTTTTAAAGCCGTTAGTTGCATAAATGAATCCATGGCGAGTCGCCCCCCCACAGACCGATGCACCAGTTAATGCTGTAGCAACAACCAGAGCTAGCCGTTAACATTATTATTGTTTAGCCTTATGCTGCAGCTTGGTTTATAACAGGGCAACGCCTAACCCCACCAGTGTCCTGCCAAGCTGAGCCTCCAAACCAGTGTTCACATCACACACACACAAGGACGGGCTTTCAGATACTTCAGCAGCACCTACTTTTAAGAGGTAACATGACTCATGGAGTAACACTTTGCAGTTGCTTAGAACCTGCCTGTTGTAATAAATGTAATGGCAGCTGTAAACAGAGATCTGTTCATTTCACGTATTTGAACTATCCAAAAATCACATCCTGGAACTTATGCCATCTTCCAGACGCAGGAAGTGCAAAAGTCGGACATGACTCGACACTATCGCTGTCAACACTCGCCCGCCCAAGCCGAGGCCCCGGAGCCTTAAGGTTTAATGCAAAATAACCAGAGAAGTTGTTATGGAGACAAAAATCCCACCGGGTCGTACAGTTACAGCAGCGTCTCCAGAGGCCGTGGCGTCACCACCAGCAACGGATCTGCTTCAACAACTAACCAACTCTACCTTTCTCCACCCCTGGGCTCTGCTGCTGCCTCTCTGTGCCACCAATTTTCACTCTCAAATGATCCCATTGTGTGTGTGTGAAGCTGACGAAGACACACCCTGTCCCTGCTCCTACAACCAGCCCATCTACATGACCAAGACGGCAGCGTTCACACCTGCAGAGATATTCAAATCGCAGTCAAACAAACTGCTGGGATTCACACATCATTATCACCCGCTGCTGAAAGGCGAAGGCAGACAAGGGTTTACCTCGTGTGTGTGTGTCTGCATGGTACCAAAATATCTCATGACCCACTGGACAAATTTACACATTTTATTAAAACTTTAAAGGGGACAAATACAATTTTTTAGCCATTAATGCTCTAACATGTAAGCCTTGTTTATATATTTTAATTAATTTGTGAATAAAAAGTTTCTGCGCAGCTACATAGCCATAAAGTAGGGATGCACCGATATGAAAATTTCAGCCGATATCAATATTTACCGATATCACACAAACACACAAATTATATTATATTAGTGCTGTCCTAAACGATAATTTTTCTCTTGATTTACCTAACAATTATTTTTACGATTATTCGATTAGTCTAATGACTAATTTTATTAATTCATTAACGATTACTTTTAGTTGGTCGATTACTATAAAGACCAATTTATGAAAAATAAATATCAAAATCTTTTCTAATTGAAATTCCTGTATTTATTTAGTCTGCTGTACCCATGGTTCCAGAGCCTGTCTGTATGTCTTGTGACGTCCACAGCCTAACCTGGTTATCACTACTGTGCATGTGTGTCAAAGACAGAAAGGCAGGTGTGGCAGTGGAAGGTGTCAAAGCAGTTTGGATAGAAAAACAAACAAACAAAAAAAAAAACGACTAATCGATTGTTTCATTAGTCGTTGATTATTTTAATAATCGATTAGTCGATTAATCAACTAATCGTAGCAGCCCTATATTACATATATATACGCACAAACACACTTGTGTCTTTTTTCGAGACTGTTAATTAACGACCAAACGTCTGACATGGCTCTCTACTTTAGTTATTCCTTGCTGCGCAGCGTCAAACAGATACCACTCAACCAAACATTTCGCCTACCAAAACAGAAACACAAAGCTAAAAAAAAAGGAAAATCAACATTTGACATTAATATCGGCCTCGTTTTGTCTATCGTGTCAATATCTAAAAAGTTGCCAATGTCGACCTATACCAATGTCAATATGTCATGCATCCCTAGTAGGAACCAACACATTTGTCTGTTAGCGAAACATCACATGAACCACTGGACAGATTTGAATGAAACTCTCAGTGAGGTACGTCCAACGATTATTGGATGTACCTCTACAACAGATTTACTTTTGAAGTCAATCCAATTCAAGCGCGCTGCCACAGCTTTTTGATACAAGCAAACACATAAAATGTCTATGAATCGATCAATGTTTACAGATACCGAGATTAAACTTGTGGTAGTAGCTGGGAGTCCTTCACAGCATGGACTCTGAGCAGGGAATCCAAAACACCAACATTTCTCAACATAAGATGATCTTGCAAACTATTTAACCCCCATTTGTGCAGGAGATGTATCATATAAACTCCTAATTAACGGTGTTGTTTAAATACACTCATTACTGGGGTTGGGCAATATTGGCACAAAATTTAATCACGATTAATTGCAGTATTTAGCCGATAACGATTAATATGACAATTAACCCCCTGGACACCCTCATATCCTAGTCACATGAACAATCACACTAGTGGGAAAGACTCTTTCCGCAAAAATCTGTTCTACATTGTGTCAAAAGTACAGACTTCAGTTTATACATCAACTTTTAAATTGTGTTGATAGACAAAGTAAAACTAGAGTTTGGATAAGTAAATTACAGATTTTTTTTTAAATGTTTGTCATATTTGACTGACCAGGCAAATCTTCAGTCAGTCTGCCTAGTAGGGCTGGGCGATATGGATAAAAAATAATATCTCAATAATTTTTTTTCATTTGCCGATATCGATAATCTGACGATATTTGTCTTTCTTTCTTAAAAACAAAACAAAAAAACACACTGTCAAACTCTGCTTGCTTACTAGGACATCTATGGATATGATAAACTAAAGAAACATTTGAAACACGGCCTTTGCACGAGGAGCTTGGTCACACGTGCAAAGTTGGACATATCTGTTGGATAATAGTG
>JAUBOC010000138.1:18355313-18366044 GCA_032275365.1 Anablepsoides cearensis | reverse complement strand
GATAGATAGATAGATAGATAGATAGATAGATAGATAGATAGATAGATAGATAGATAGATAGATAGATAGACTCTTTCAGTGCTTTTATTTTGAAGGTGGGACACTGTACTTCCTGTTTGGTGTCGTATCTCTCTGCAGTTTCACGCTGGAGGATGAGCGCTGGTTGAACCTGACGCGGGCGGGCAGAGGGAGTGTCTGTCGAGGCTGGGTGGAGGTGTACCATCGGGCTGACGTCTTGTTATCGTGAATGGCATTACATGAGACAAAAGTACCGTCGGATAACAGCTCAACAGGGGAGAGACGACCGCGGAAATCGGAGGAGCAACGTTTATCGTTTTCGTTTCTTCCCGCCTCGCTCCCGTCGCCTACCTGTTTATGCCCGAGTGAAGACACGAGGTAAACTGGGGAAATTAGCCGTACTGTACAGCTGGGATGTTTATGTCAAACTGGATGTAGCAGATGTGCATCTTTCCGAGCGGCTAAGTGATTCGGATAAACGTGCTCGTAAAGTTTCGCTGATAGGGCTAAACTTTTTAAAGTTAATCGATTTATTTCAGGACATCGCGCTGGTTCAACGACTGAGAGTTCGTCACAGTTAACGTGTTTATTAGTGACTTATTAACAACATGTAATTGAGTCCTATTACGAGTGTTTAGCTCTTCACGGCTGTTGTTGTTCATCCCGCGGTGATGTTTGAGTCGAAACCGAGCCTAAACTAAAAAATGAAGCCTCACAGGACCACACACACAGGAGATTTAAAAAAAAAAAAACCTTCCCAGGGACAGGAAACAGCTGCTGCAGGATCGTGATGTGATTGGATTAAAGGGCTAGCATTAAATCAAAGAATTCCTATCACCCGTTTTAAGGTCTTTATTGAGAAATTATGGACTTGTAGCTGGGTATGGTCAAACCTTGAAAATGTATGTCATCTCAGTCATGCTCAGAGTATGTGTTTTGAAAGACTTTCAGCTTATACCACGTCAAACTTTAGCTCATTGTCTGTAAAATTGACTGTCTTGTTGCCATTTTTGTGTTGGCTAATGTTAATCACCTGTGGCGGCCATCTTGAATTGGATTGACTCCAAAAGTTAATTAGTTGTAGATGTCCATCCAGTGATTACTTTCTGAAAGTTTCATTGAAACCGACCCTGTGGTTCACAAGCTATTTTGCTAACAGACAGTAATGACTTCAGAAGTTAATGCTAGCATTTAAAGCAAAGAGCTCTTGTGATGAGTAGCACTCAGACTATGTGTTGTGGGTGACTCTAAGCTACTACCACAACGAATATGAGCACTATAAATGTAAAATATATTGCCTTATAGCTAATTTTTGTGTTTTCTAAATCAGTTAGTTGTGGCTGTCCAGACTTGGGTTGGCCCCAAAGTTTAATCACTTGCAGAGGTACATTCAGTGATTGTTTCTTAAAAGGTTGATCAGAATCAGCCCAGCGGTTCACATGACAATGTGCTAACAGATGGGCAAAGCTAGGTGTAAATAGTTCATTGCAAATAAAAATAAACAAAGATCTTGTGTAATCTGTTTGCATTTAAGGTTTACATTGGGAATCAGTGTCAGCCACTAGCACACCAAAATGTTCAGACATTTTCTGTTTTTTTAAGGTCAAATTTCCTCCAAACGTTAATCATGTCCATCTGATAATTACTTTCAGAGAGATTCCTTCAAATTCATCCATTGGTCTACAGGATGTTTTGGTAACACAAACTGTTTGACAGCAGAGGCGTGTGATTGTGAACTACAGCTGGCCAGCTTTATCTGCAGGACAGTGTTTGTTTCTTAAGAAAAAAAAGGAAGAATCAAGCACGCAATTTAGCCACGGTGGCTGCTTTATCCCAGGCTTATCCCATTACACAATATCCTGGTGGTGTTTTGTGTTCAAGCAGCGGTGTAGCAACATAACAACACATCTTACACACAAAAATATCAGGGTGTACATCCAGCGTGCTGTTTGAAATCCAAACAGCTAATGCCAGCCAGCTGCATGCTGACAACACAGCACTGAACACATTACTGAAGCTGTGAGTGTTTCATTGTATCCAACTGCAGGGGTGTGGACTTACTGGTTTGTTCAGAAGGTCTTACAGGCACAACCAGACGCTCCACATAATAATACCTGTGGTATTTATTGGACCAGATATGAAAACATTACTGTTATCTGCTTCTCAGCTGGGGTGCACAGGTTTCTCTACAAAAATGCTCAGCGAGCCAGTATCAACACTGTTGGACTTTTGTTTGTCTTGTAGTGTTTTCAGTTAAGTGAGATATGCAGTTTGACTGTGTTATATCTGTATATTGTACAATAGAAACAAGCAATGACTCATCAGACCTACTCTAGTTTCTGACAGTGTCTCCCGAGGGCTCGTTTTCATTTTTCTTTTGTAAAAATGCGCTCCTGAAAAATGACAAAACTCAAGAACAGCCTGGTTCCAAGAACTCTTTTAGCTTTAATAGTCGAGAAATATTTGCAAACGTTGCCAGAGACTGTCCGCTGACACACTGTCATCAGCCAAATAGTTTAGCTTATAATGTAATTATCCATATGATACAATTTATTTTTATTTATTTTTTTTATAAATGAACAACACAAAGTTAATTAATAAAAAGATTCATATATTAATTTCTGGGTCGCGGGGAGCTGATAAAGTCAAATGAGACAACTATTTACACTTTCTCACACCTAGGGAGAATTTAAATTTAAATTCACATGTTTGTTCCTTAATTAAAATCTTATTTGAATACATTTTAATTTCCTGTTTGTGTAATTCATGAACATCTTCCTTAATTAAAATTCCTCAGCAGCTGTTTGTAACACTTGCTGAAACTCCAGGTTTAAAACTGATGATTTTAATGAAAAAAAAAAATTGAATGTGTTGTGAAGAATTCTTTAATTTTCCTGGTATCAATGTCTTTAAAAACCTAAAAAAAATGAAAACTAGATAGTGTTTATTTGGTGTGGTTGATTAGTTTCACTTAATCTCTTTGGCAGAAAAGTGCTTTAAAAAAATCTGGACCAACCAGACTTATCCAGTCCTGTTTGTTGCAGCATAACCAGTTAGCTTCTCCTGGATCGAGACTAAAAGCTTTTTTTAGTTTGAATGTGTGGCTTGCTGCGAGTTAAGTCTTTTACCTCTTTTGTTCTCAGGGATTTAAGCCATGCAGGGCTCAGTTAAGGCTTCCAAGAGCGAAGGCCCCCTGAAACTAAAGCCAGCTCTGGGGCCTAAACCTCGTCTCGCTCCCAAGCCCTTCTCTCTGCAGACGAACACAGCAGTGCGCTCCATCCACGCTCCAAAACCGGCATATTCCACGTCCAAGTCAAAAACAGAATCGGCTGATAAATCGGTGGCTTCGGATGGCCCCAAATCACCAGTAACCCCCACTGTTCAGAAACCGCCTCAGATAACTTCCATCTCAGCCACCAAGTCAAAAACAGAATCGGCTGATAAATCGGTGGCTTCAGATGGCCCCAAATCACCTGTGTCTCCATCTGATCAGAAACCGCCTGAAAAAACTTCCATCTCGGCCACTAAACCCAGCCCTGTTCAAGTTCCCACTAAACCCCAACCAACCAAAGCAAGTGAAACACTGCCACACCAGGAGGACTGTACTGATTCTGGTCCAGCCACGAAAACCACTCCACCTAAAAAAACACCAGAGCCCGAACCTGTCCAGAATAACAATGCTATCCAAACAAACCACCAAACATCCACGGATACAGAGCAGGAAGACAAGATAAAAAAGGAGGATGAAACTCAGGTTTCTGTTACCAAAAGGCCTAAAGGTTCGAGCAGCGACAGTCCCACTACAACCAATCCAACATATCATTGGGGTGGGACCAGAAAGCGTCTGTCCATGGAGCTCACCTCAAAGTTCGAGTCAGGTGGTCCGCCGCCATCCCCTCACCCCGTGACTAACCCTAAAACCATCAGAAAAAGTGTTCTGGATAAACCAGTGTCTCCTGTTCCGGAGCAAAGTCAACCAGCACCGGAGCCCTCAAACGGAGAGAGCGATGCTGGCGACCAGGAGGAGGATTACAGCGGAGGACACAGTATAAAACTCCGAATCAGCCGTCTGTTTGGCTCCGTGTCGAAGCAGGAGGTCACCACGAAGAAAGAGGAGCTAGAAATTCCAAATGGCATCGGAGGAGTGAAGAAGCAGATAAAGAACTGGGTGGCAGAGACGGGTTCTGAGAGCCCCGTGGTTGAGAAGAAGCCTCAGGTTGCATCGAGGATCCGCTCCAAAAGGTGAGGCAGACATTTTTCATTTGTTTTGCTTGTGTTTGGGTGCAAGACTGGACAAGATTAAAGGCAAAGAACATTTTCTTGCAGATGTAATTAAGTATGAAATTTATTTCAAAGTAATGACACACAGATGATTGATTAATGATTATATTCATCTAATTCCTACACTTATACCATTTATATACCTTTACATTAATACATATTTCAGTATGTAATAGTTTAAATAATACATAGCCTTGTCAATAAACACATAACGATCTTACATAGAAAACATTATTTTATACTATATTTTAATCATCTTATCATATCCTGTATATTTTACTATTTACATATATACTTTGTCTCCCATATAGCTTTTTAAAAATTGTTTTGTATCTTCCTAAATATATTTCCTCAGACATAGATTGGAGCACACAATTTATCACAGCAAGAAATGACTTTCACATTTAGAAGTACAGACAAAAGTACACATAGATCATTAAATATGTGTGCAGAGATAGTTCAGCATTTTTAGCCTCTCAGGTATGTACCTACCAGTAGCAGGTAGTTTGATTTATTTGCATAGGTTTTTGCTGTTTTTTTTTAAAACATGCCTGCAGAGTTTTGTTTGTGTTGTTCACAGCGCAGGAAATAAAGTTTCCAACAATTCAACAGCAGCACTCCTTTTAGAAAGTCACCATTTTTCCTTTTCAACAGCTTCAACTATATTTAAGATTGCACTTAAATGAGATATGGCACAATCATGCCACATAAGAGATTGGGTAGATAACATACTTTGTTACAGTTTCATTGAATGATGTAACTCTTCAAGTGTCTTCACCTGAAATGTTGTGATGTGTGATGTGTTATTTACTGGACGACTTCCCTTCCTGCATTCCTGTGAAGTTTCAACTCAGCCAGGAGGAGATAAGCAATGTACCTGTTCTCGTCTCTTCCAGAGAAAATCTAACACGTTTAATACTGCCTTTCAGTTTCAACACAATCCTTTCTGAGATCATCAGGATTAGAAGCAGATAAAGCTTTAGGCTGCTCTTTTCAGAGAGGGATCAGTCCCATTAAATAACTCAAACATGTTATAGTGTTTAATGTTAATGTGAAATCAAGATTGATCAGGATAGATGTTATAACTATGTAACTTTCAGAACAAGCATTTTTATTTTTTCACAGTTAATGACTGATTGGCATCTTCTCCACAGCTTAGAGCCGGCAGCAAAGAAAACACCTAAAGAACTAACTGTGGACGTTCCTAAAGCAGAGAAAACGCCTGAAAAATTAATCGTGGAGGTTCCTGAAGTAAAGAAAACACCTGAAAAATTAAACTCAGAGGTTCCTGAAGTACAGAAATCTCCTCAAAAACCAAGTGTGGAGGTTCCTAAAGCAGAGAACACACCTGATAAATTCATTTTGGAGGTTCCTAAAGCAATGAAAACACCAGAAAAAAGAACTGTGGAGGTTCCTAAAGCAGAGAAAATCCCTGAAAAATTAATCGTGGAAGCTCCTGTAGTAAAGAAAACACCTGAAATGGTAAATGTGGATGTTCCTAAAGCAGAGAAAACACCTGAACAATTAACCATAGATGTTCCTAAAGCAGAGAAAATACCTAAGAATCTAATTGCGGAGGTTCCTACAGCAGAGAAAAGGCCTGACAAACTAATCATGGATGTTCCTAAAGCAGAGAAAACAGATGAAAAACAAAACATGGAGGTTCCTGAAGGAAAGAAAACACCTCAAAACCCAAGGGTGGAGGTTCCTAAAGCAGATAAAATATTAGAAAAATTAATCATGGAGGTTCCTAAAGCAGAAGAAACACCTGAAAATTCAGCTGTGGCAGTTCCTAAAGCCAAGCAGAGATCCACTCAGGCTGTTGATCGTCAGCAAACAGTCTCACCTGCTAAAGAACCAACAGAGAGACAGAAGGAATCAAACAAAGAATCCCCAGCTGAAGATACATTATCAGGAAACTCCACAGAGACATCTGAAGAGAGCAACAAACCAACAGGTGGTATCCTGCTGCGCCGTCGTAGCCCATGTGAAACAGATGGTGCTGCGGATGACACAGGTCCTGCTGCTGACCGTTTGTCGAAAAAGAAAAAGGCCAGGCGTCGCTCCGTTCGCTTTGGTACTGTGGTGACAGACGACGGCTCGCCTCCAGTGAAACTGGGCTCCGATTCTGATTCCAGCACCCATGAAGATGAGCAGGCAGACACTGCTGAGGATAAAACCACGGAAGATGGCCTCGCTTCACAGCCTCTTTACAAAAGACTTGGACTTCTTCAGGGGAGGGAGGTTAATGTGCAAGAGCAAGAAAGGCTGAAACACCTGGAATTTCTAAAGAAACAGAAGGAGGAGGAGAGAGAACAGACCAGACTCAAGTTAGAAGAGGAGCAGAAACGAGACGAAGAGGAGCGGGAGAAAGAATGGATGAAGCAGAGGGAAGAACTCCGACTCAAGGAGGAGCAGATTGAGAGGCAGAGACTGCAAGAGTTAGAGAAACAAGAAAAGAAAAGAGAGCAGGAACGCGTAAGAGAAGAACAGGAAAGACTGATGAAGCTGCTGCAGCAGAAACAAGTTGAAGAGCAAAGAAGGGTAGAACAGGAGAGAGAAGAGCAACTTAAACGAGACGAGGAGGAGCGGGAAAGAGAGAGGTTAAAGGAGGAGAGAAGGAGAGAGGCGGCACTGATGGAGGAAAGGGAAAGAGAGAGGTTAAAGGAGAAGAGGAGAGAGGCGGCACTGATGGAGGAAAGGGAAAGAGAGAGGTTAAAGGAGGAGAGGAGGAGAGAGGCAGTACTGATTGAGGAAATGGAAAGACAGAAGCAGAAAAAAGAGGAAGAGAGATTAATTCAAGAGGAGAAACTGAGGAACTCAAACAGAAGTAGAGAGGATAAATTTCAACTAGAAGAGTGGGAAAAAGAAATATTAAGGAAAGACGCTGAAGCAGAGAAGCTCAAAAAGCTAAAGGGAGAGAAAAAAGGACATGAGCTTAGCAGGACAGTGGAGGGGAGCGCAAATCTGATCGATATTGACCCTGAAGATTGGGCCCAGACGTCAGAGCCAGTGCTTTCCCCCGCGTCCAACATCAGCACGCCCATAGAGAAAATAATCGATATTGTTTTCGACGACTTCTCCGTCAAACAGCCCGACGAGGACGTGGAGTTTGACGATTTCTCCGTCAAACCGAGAAAACGGCCCCTGCAGACCAAAGTAGAAAGCACCAGCTACAGCTGGGCTGCCGATCCTCCTGATAGAAAGGATTTGCTGATTTTCTTGGATAATGATGTTGAAATTCAGGAAAATGAGAAAAAACAGCGGGTTGAAAAAGAGCCAGTGTTTAATCCGGTTCTGGCGAGCCCAGTTAAAAAACAGATGGAGGTGTTGATTGATGGGGATATGGAGGAGACGGCGGCAGAGGAGGAGGAGGAGGAGGAAGAAAAGTCAGAGGAAGAGTCGGAGGAAGTTGAGGAGTCTGAAGAAGAGAAGCTTGTCTTTGTGGAAGTGGAGGAGAGTGAAGAAGACGTGGAGATGGAGGACGATGAAGATGAAGAAGAGGACAACAAAGAGGTAAAAATCCAACAAATTATTTGGCTCATTATGACCCTGAGAAACTGACAGATTTCTGTTTTATACCTGATCACTTACTGATACAATGAATATGGTCTATTTACAGCTTTAAGATGCTTTTATCCAGTTTAGAAGAAAAGCTCAAATGAAATCAGATTTATTAGAAGCATAAATTAAATGGTAGTGTTTAAACTCTTTCCAAAATTCATGTGATTGATTATTCAGTATGGAACTCAGAGACTTTAAATTTATTTCCAAATTTTAGTGTTGTGTTTATTTGTATTCTGCCTTTTAGTTTTGCCTTCAGCACTGAAGTGAAGCTCAGACTAATTAATAACATCTGATTGACTCAGGCTTTGTAAAGTATTGTAGTTTTTTAACCTTCTGTGACTTCACAGTTGCATCCAGAGAGTGTTTAGAATAGTTATTGTTGTGAAGCACTATCCTGTCATAGCTGCTGCATTTTGCTGAGTCTGGGCAGTATATTCCTGTTGTAATCTGGATTCTTTATTTAATGCCACATCATTAACAAACATTAATGACGAGGCAGCCTGGAAGTCATAACAATATTTCTTGTGCTTTGATATTCAGATCTTGAGGCTCTCCAAGCCTTTCTTTTTGGTGCATTTCCTGTTATGATGTCACAGTTTATTCTTACGTTTAACTAACCATTTTTAAAGGGATGTGACTTTTTAAAATATGTTATATTTTCTAACTGTATAGTTTGCACCTAATGATGAACTTTAAATGTTGCAGAGCTTTTCAGTAGAGGTGATAATCTTTAGGCACTATTAGGAAAACCTGTGATGTGCGATAACACTGCTTAATATTGCGATGACGATATGACTTGCGATAAATGAACATGTCGTGTTTATATCTTTTTGCTCTGGGTTCAAAGCCAAAAAAACAACCTAAAAAAAAGCTAATCATTTCCGTTCCAGCCTGAATTTTTTTATTAACTGTATCTATACTATCTAAGTATGAAGAGACCTATCCAATTAACCAAATATATGAAGGGCTCCATTAGATTGATGAAATACTTCAAGCTTCCATCTGAATGACAAAACGCATAAATGCAAACTTTTGAGTCAACCATTTATTGCAGTTTCTGCAGTTGTTGCGATATGAATATTGCAATGCGATTTATTGCGATGACGATAAATTTTCGATATATTGTGCAGCTCTACTCAGGATCCAATTTGATTACAAGTTGTTTCAAGTCAGGTAGAAAGTTTTTTGACGCAGGATTGCCATCGATGACAAGCCCCACACTAGGGCTGCATGGTATACGATAGGCGGCAGAAACAATATGAAGTTGGTCTATGGTAGAAATTTACCCTCCACCATCCTGTTGTCAGTTACGTCATCACTGTGAGTGCAGAGACAACTGAGCAGGAGGAGTTTGAAATATTCTGAAAATAAATGAAGAAATGTAGCACTTTAAAACACGTATAGAGAGAATAAATCCTCAAAATTTCCCCCTCCCGCTGTAGAAAAGTTACTTCGTGTCACAGAATCATTTCCTCCCTTCATTCAGCTGCACGTCAGGCAGAGCGAATCATTATATTATAGCTATTAACCGTAGTTTTTTCACACCCTAGTTGTCGGAGAAAAAACAATTTATTTTATGTATTTTTTTAATGTCTAAATTACTAATTTTACTTGAAGTTCTGGTTATAACATCCACTTTATTTTTATTTTGATATTGTTGAAATTTTGAGAAATGTTTTTGTTTGTTGTTGAAACCGTTTTGCAATATATATAAAACATTCTTTTGTACTTATGCTCATTTGCACTACAGCAAAAATGCTGGGTTTAATTATGATTACAATTTTCTGCAAAATAAATGCTCTAAAAATTACATTATCTTTGCTTTTCATGATAATTTTCTACCACGAAGTATACCGTTACCATGAAGGGAATAAATTTATACCATGATATGAATTTGAGGTCATACCGCCCAGCCCTACCCCACACGTATTGTTCAGGTCCTAATTCTTAGATTTGCCCAGATTGTTTTCCCCCAAGTTTACTGTGCTCTGTTTTTATATAACCTTTATTTTAACAGGTAAGTCAGTTGAGAACCAATTCTTATTTACAATGACGACCTGGTCAAGAGGCAGGAGTACAACACAAAATGTCAAAAAAACAACAAAATGTTTTTGTAGATGTTGCAGGACAAAGATGTCCTGTTTTGTTTGTACTTCTTTGAGTACAAGTTGCATTAATAATGTCCAAAATCCTTTTCACAACTCAAATAGAATATCTTTTCAACAGATATAAACAACAGTAAAAGCTGTTTTCTTTATATTAAAGATAAATAAGGACTAAGCTTTTTCTCCTTATTTGATTTTAATCTCTTCAGATTGCAGTACAGAGTCCATAATCACCATTTCTACAGTACATTGAATGTGTTACCTGTTTCACTGCTCAAAGACCCACATGACTTTCAGCATGAAATGGGTAATTGTTGAATTATGAATAGAGGGTGAGGTTAAGAACAGAGATGGGAGTGAACAAGCAGATGGGGTTATTTCACCACTCAGTCATGTCAACCTGGCAACCACACACACCTCACCTGCACAAACACACTGCATTTCCTGTAGCACAAGAAAAAAGACTTGTTATACTTGCTTGAGCCTGACGGAGCCCAAGAAACTGTGACGGTGTGTGTGTGTGTGTTCATCACGTGTGTGACTCTTTGTGCTTCTTAGATTAGGTTAGGGTTGAGTACTAGTTACAATCACTGTTTGCACTAGTTTTCAGGAATTAGGTGGTAGTCAGTGGAACATACCCTGAGGATGAGTGTGTGTGTGTGAGTGGAGTTCTGACTGATGAAATACAGTGGGTTGCAAAAGTATTCATACCCCTTGAACTTTTCCATATGTTGTCACTGGGGCGGAGGTTCACCTTCCA
>JAUBOC010000138.1:18335040-18348808 GCA_032275365.1 Anablepsoides cearensis | reverse complement strand
TGTATTTGTTCATTTATCGCAAGTCATATCGTCATCGCAATATTAAGCAGTGTTATCGCACATCACAGGTTTTCCTATTATCATACAGCCCTATTTGTTATACATGTGGGCAAAATGTGGCCAGAAATGGCCCTAGAATCAATTCCTTCATTTATATTAATTAGTTTTATTTATAATAATTTAATGCAAGTTAAATTGATTTAACCGACAATGAATCACCCATGGTACATTCTCAGCTGGTGGTTACTTCCTGCCTTTTTATAGACTGATCCACTCTACCAGTGACTTTGACTTTGCATAAAAGGCTGTTCAAATGATTCGATTGGTTGTCTTCTTTTGATTGACACATCTTTTGACCAACTGGATTAATTTATAGGCTCTCTAGAGCCCAAAATGTGTGGCAAGCCACTCATGTCCCACTTGTATGTGGTACACATGATTGATTGACTAGAATCTGCCAATCAGCTCTGAGCTTCATTCTGACACCACAGCTGGGTAGCCAATCATGTTACCTTCTATTTGATATGCAGCTTTGGAAATTAGAAACACAATTTATGGTTATAGTGTATTTTAACTTCAATAACTAAACATTAGTTACAGTTATAAAAAATTTTATGAAGGTAAAAATTCAGATTAATAGCTTCACTAGGATTGTGAAATTTACTCCAAAGGGTTCAAGAGCAGTCCTAATTTAATCTGGTTGAGGGTTAGACCCGCTGGTTAACGGGTTAATTAGGATTTGTTAATGAATCTTGAGGCAAATGAAAACAAAGTTTAGACCTTTTTTGATTTATTTCTAACAAAGACCATCAATATTTTGGACTAAACTTGGCCTAAACTCCTCTTTTCAAACAGTAAGGTCACTGTTTCTGCTGGCAAAACCAGATTAAGAATCAATACTTCAAACAAAAGGAAAAAATTATCTATAATTTATTTATTTATCTTTTGTCACCCAAGATCATTCATTGTCACAAGTGTTGGTTTGATATTTGTTTTGATCAAGCATGCTAAATCTGCTACAAGCTTACCATCCTGGAAGTAGCTTCCAATAAATATACATGGCTTAATATTTTATTGCATTAGTTTTTTGGCAAGTGAGCATCAACAGATGAGTGACAAAAATTAGCTGTAAGCTACAAACACATACAGGCCGTCAAACAAGCAGAACTGAGAAAGCCTTGCTCTGAAAGATACCACTCTGTCCACATTTCACTTAAACCCATTAATTACTTTAACTAAATCCAAATGATGCAATAGATACACTTGCAATTTTTTTTCCTCCAAATCTGCAGTTTCCTCTTGTTTAGCAAATCTGTCTTTTAGCTTTATGTTCACACTATTTCAGTTTTTGCATCATCTCTTCATGAGACACAGCAGGCAGTGATTTTTAGGTGATAAAATCTGAGAACTTTGCTGCAAAAGGCACTAATATTTTCCTCATGAGCCGAGGCCAAAACAGATAAAAGATGCCACAACACTAAAACTTTGCTTATGTTATGTAATACATATTTGTTTTGCATAATACACATATTTGTTTTGTCAGCTTGAAAAAATCCTGTTCAACTCAATTCACAAAATATTTTGCAGCTTCAAGTCAAAAATAGTTAAACTGCAGAAGAAGTAAATGAAATTTAGCGATTGTCTGAGGCAGAGGGATCATTTGCCGATGTGAAACATTGACTCAAAAGGAAAAACTGAGTCCTGTCATGCTTTTTATGAATTGAAGTTTATGGTATTTGCTAGAATTTCATAAAGGAAGATAAGAACTCTGATGAGAACTGATGTTTATCTGTGATTTTATATTTTAGGGTTGGTATTAATGACATCTTTATATTCATTTTGGTGTCTTTGGGGATTTACAAAGCTTCATTTAGCAAAATAGCTGATGGCTATGTTCCTGGATGGAACACTTTGTTTTGCTTTTTTATTTAGCAACTTGTTCAAAATATATTTCTATTTTAGGATGAGTCCATTTCTTGTTAAACTATTTTCAAGATCAGCTTAAAAAGCTCAGTGAGCTGCAGCCAGTTATATCCTGGATAAATGTGCTGCGGGTAAAACTGTCTCTGTGCTTCTGGTGGACTTTGTTTTGCTGCATCTGAACGCAGAGTGTGGTTATAGGAAAATCACCAGAAGCCTATTCATTCATGCTGTTATGCTGCCAGATAACAGGCTTTGTGCAAATGAAGCCGCCCCGCGAGCGCCGAGCAATAAACAGCCCCACGAAGAAGCAGGGCGCCGCTGTTTACTCGAGCGTTATCAGGTTTCCAGGTGACAATATCAGGGCGAACGCACAAGTGGGATGTGCCCCTTGAAAAGAAAAAAAGAAAAGAAAGAAAAAGAAATGTGAGGTGAGCTTAGAGGAATGTTTTTCGAGGAAGGGCAGGGTTGCTTTGTGAGCCTCTATCACTTTGTGTTCCGAGCGAGTTTGTGTGTGTGCACGTCCGCCCGTGCATTCCAGCGTGTGGGCGTGACATCACGACTGTGTTTGTGCACGCAGGTGTGTACACTGGTGCACATGGTCCCAGTGTTTATTGGGGACAGCTCAGTCTCTGTGGCCGGCTCATTAAAAGAAGTATGCTTGGCTGGTCCTCAGTCTTTCCTCCCCCTGCAGTTAGGGATGTTGGCTCAGCACACACACCCCACCCCTCCTGACTCAGCTCCACAATTTAAAGTCCTAACATCATGGTTTACAGAGCAAAGTTAAAATCTTTTCTAGAAAGTACCAGCAGAGTGGTTACAAACACGCTTAGGTTGAATTTAGACAGCTATTGTCCACCTTTTAGTAAAAATATGTTAAATTGCTTTTGGTAAAAAAAAAACCATTCAATTCATCCTCTTCTTGCAGACGCAGGTTAACAGTTACTTCATTAGCGATGAGGAAAAACTCACAGATGCTTTGTCAGAAGAGGAGTCACACCAGCAGGATGACGTCTGCGACAACACGTCTGAAACGGAGAGGTAAAAAACAAGTTATATTATTATTTCTTTTTTTTACTGTTTTAATGAATTCTTGACTAGATTAGGTATGAACCTTGTGTGTTGAAAGTTTACCCACTCATCCAGTTCCAACTGAACATACCAGAAGAAGTACACCTGAAATTAAGGGCTTAAAGGAAATATCCTGGAGGAGCAAGCAGGAAGTTCAGGTTTAGTGGGATCAGCGATGCATGCAGTGTGACTGAAATGGCTTTTGGGTTGTTTTTTATTACTCTTTTTGTCTTAAAATACCATAATGATGTGAACCTGGACACTAAACTGTGCTGTCAAGTCAAGTATTCTCAAGAGTTGACTTCAATGTGCCCCCTTGTGGTTAATCAAACACAACACAAGCCTTAAAGAGTTGGGCTTGATGAAATATGAACTAAGACTGTTTTTACCCATCATTTTTGTCCTTTCCTTTTCACACCCAATGTTAAATAATATGGGGTTTATTTCAGTCCACAGCCTGTCCCAGATGTCCCCTTTAATGATGTTGATGCCAGAGATTCTCACAAAGAGACAGATTTTACTGCATTCCCTGAGGTTTGTGACGTTTTGTTATTTAATCTTTACCTCTTGTAAAATCTTATCTGATACTTATTTAGTGAATGCAGTTTACTTTGCGACCTTTTCTGGAAAAATCCAGTCTATGTTCATGTGAATGGGTTATTTTTTTTATTAACGCTCCATTTTTTTCTGTGCCTCCACAACAGATCTCCACTCCTCTCCTTGACACCAGCTCACAGAGATCTAAAGCGCAGCTGAGTAGGAGGCGAAATCGATCGCGCCCATCACGCTCGTTCCGCACAGGGGCAGGTCAGACAGACGAGCAGAGCTGGAGCGTCTACCACCCCACAGGTTTACAACAATATATATGATTTTTTTTTTTCGTCTAAAGAAAAAATCTATTTGCTGTCTCATAGTGTTGATTTTCTGCATGTTTTCACTGATGTTCTAACTTTGTTTTCAGCTGAAAAAGAGGCACAGAAGGAGTCCGATTCTGAGGAGGACCAGCCTAAACCAAAGGTTGCTGTTTCTCCTGTTCCCCCCACCCAGAAAGTTTCCGTGTTTCCTGGTATGAGCCCTGCATCCCTACTTGTAAGTTTTCCCCCCTGCTCAAGCACAGCTTTGTGGCATAAATATAACAAATACAATGAACTGATTCAAATATACTTGGTTTGAAAGGCTGAGCTGAAGAAGAAAAAAGGTGGAGGAGGACCTGGAGCAGAAGAGGACGGAAAAAAGGATAAAAGACCAGAAGAGAAAGAAAGTCCAAATGAAGAAGTAGCGCCGTCTCCCTCCCAGCTCTCACAGTCACCTCGCTTGTCCACTCTTGCAGGAGCTACACGGGTTCTACCGCCCATAGGCGGCAATGACGCAGGGTATGCTCAGACAATGTTAAGAAACCATTAAAACATTGTAAAAATGCAAACTATGCAAATGTGTTTGGAGAGATTAAATAAAACATTTTCTCTGTGTGTGTCCATCAGTGCCTCCTCTTCTCCAGCGTGGCTGAAAGAGCTGAAGTCCAAGAAGCGAATGAGTCAGCATGGTGGTAAAACTTAGCCAGACGCAAGTGAGTAATCCTTTTTCTAATAAAATAAAAGACAAGATATGTTTGTTTACATGGCCAATTATAATTTAGATGTTGTCTTTGATAAGAAAAACACAGATTGTTTTAAGAGTGCAGCTAGTTGAGCATCTTCTAAGCTTCTCTTTCCACTTAACACATTCAGTAGTCCAAACACAACTATTGATTTTAACAAGTAAAATATTTTCCTGTTATAAGATACTCATTATTTCTTAACCATTATGTTTGTCAGTGGCAGATTAGTTTTGCTACCTGTGGATTGTTAAAGATAAACAGATATCATGTGTAATGTTTACACTAAAGGAGATGCTATTATTAGAAACAACAAAAAATTCTTGTAAGCTTTACTTCAACAACTGAATACTATATTGTAACAGAGAATGAGTGCTTGATAACAAACGTGTAAACAGAAAGCAAGCTATTATCTCAGCAACTTTTTATCTTGTTTTGATCAAAACTGCACCATTACATCATAGCTTATGAATACTCTTCACTCAGCTTCAGTAATTTCAGGTATTTTTATTTTTTTTTAAGTATAGATACACATTAACAAATAAATCAGTACATCAATACAGGGTTGGGCAACATTGGCAAAACAATTTATCCCAATTATTTGTGTCATTTAGCTGATAATGATTAATGTTACAGTTAATAAATGACATTTGCACTTGCATATAACCAACCTTGGTCCGCATTTTGGACCAACTTTGGATCCTACAACCTCAGCTCTAACCACTGCGCTGCTGTGCTACCTACACATGAACATGTCAAATAAATCTTACATTTGATCTGATTGCATCTTCTGCTTCCTTTAGGAGACGATGAGCCGTCGCTCCTCAGTCAGCTTGTCTCAGCTTCAACATGGCTGCTCCATGCCGCACTTTCAGTGCCTTATTTTATTTTTTATTTTTTTTACCTTTCCTTAGACTTTGTGGAGAACACCAGAAGCTTTTCCTGGATATGGATGCAATAAAGACTTTTTATATCTTTGTCAATGAAAAAAATGGTGCCAAGGCTATGTGCAGTCACTGTAATTGGTTAAATGCCAAGAAGATGTTTAATAAAATGTGGTCTGGAGGGTAAAACACTAAGTGTACTTTTAAGAAAAGCCATCTGCTGTTACTGTTTGAATGTGTAAGGCCATCAGAAAAAGACTGATGACACAAAAACCTTTATGCATATTTGCCTTTATGTAGCTGTCAGTTTTTTAGCATTTATTTTTCTTTAATCCCAACTTTCACAGCTAAACATCTAGTCCCAATTCTAGCCTAACTAATCTACTTTGAGCCTCATTTTTAGCTCTTGTTTTCTTTTTTAAAAGGCCTTCCAGTGTAGTGAGGATCCATCACAACCTGTAAAAAAAACATGGAACAGAAGGGTTTTACCTAATGTGTGTTTAGTTAGTTTTTTATATTATGTATCCAAAAACAAAGAACCCTTAAAGCACTTTAACAAAAACTATGACAAGATTTAACCTGTTCAGTACAACTGAGCTAAATATGATGTACATAATTTATTAACTCGGTCAAGGGAGTTTTTATTGTTGTTGTTGTTGTTACAGCTTTGTCAGACTCAGATAAAAGTAGTTTTATTAACATACCCAGTAGCTTGTTACAACATTAATGTTAAGATGAGACTTCAGGAAATGTGTGTGTATAAGTGTGTGTCTGTTTCTAAAACCTGGAAAATGCATTACCCAATTCAAAATTCTTTTATGTGCCTTTTTGATGCTGAAAAAAATAATGCCATGATATCATTTAAGATCATCATGCTGTTTGTTTAATGGAAATGGAGGGAATTTTAATAAAACTTTTTCTATGAAATGAAGCTGAAGCATGTTCTTTACATGGGGTAACCAATCATAACAAATGGCTGGGTCTTTAAGATCAGTGTGGATAGCTTGGCAGATTAGAGAGCTGGGATGGAGAAGATTGGTGAGTTTTGTGTAAAGCTTGGGCATTTTGGTGACATATGGAGAGATTTGGACGTGAATACTAGACAGGGAGCCAGTGGAGCTGTTTGATAATCAAAGTAATCTGTTCAATAGATGGGAGTTCCAATTAAAGTTCATGAATTGATTAGTGTGGATGACAGGAGAGAAGAAAACTAAATTATTCAATATGTGAAATGACAAGGGCCTGGATGAACATTGTTCTGCTATTAGCTGCGAGCAATTTAAAAAGACAATAGTGAAAAGTGGATTAAAGAATACTGACATTTTGAGAGGGTGGAGTTGGAGTCAAAAATAAGAAATTGTGTTTCATCACGGTTGAGTTTGAGGAAAATGAGGGTAAACAAGTTCTTAATCTTTTCTAAATTGTCAGACAAGCAAGAGGGAAGAAGGCTTAGCAAACAGGCACAGCTGGGTGTTGTCAATTTAATGACATGAATTTGTTCAAATCTAAAAATCTGGGTCCCAAGGACTGAGCCCTGGAGAACACCACATGTAACTGAGGAGGGCTGAGACTGGAAATGTTGAGGGTGTATAAACTGCAGCCAGAGAGAGAGAGAGAGAGAGAGAGAGAGAGAGAGAGAGATCTTTATTGTCATTGTTGCACTGAGAAAGGACGAAATGTTTGCAGCTCCCAGTGTGCAAATAATCACATTAAAAATGTAAAATAAGAGGTAAAAAATTAATAAAAAGTAAGATAAAATAAGATAAGAATGTAAACAACCGTAGCAAATAAATCAGTGTTAAAAAAGTAGAATATAGGTAGAAAAGAATTTAAAAAATATGTAAGAATGTAAACAACAGTAGCAAATAAGGTAAACAAAGTGAATGATTTGATGGTAATGCCAATGAAAACCAGCCACCAGAGATGTTTCTGGAGTGGGCAGATTGATGTAGCTCATGTTTAGTCTTTTGATGATTATAAACCTCCACAGCCACTATATTTTCTAATATTTTAGTAATAAATAGATTTAAATTTGCATTAGGTCAAGTTAAACACACTCATGATCAAATGTAATGTCACAAATTCAACAAATAAAACATTTTTGTCGAAGACGTAAAGGGGAAAGTATTTTTAAAAAACTGAGTCAGAGAAGAAGATAGCTGGGTGGGTCAAATAGTGCTGAGTGAGATTGATCCCTGTCCATTCTCTTGGCTGGCAGTCAGTGCTTGTGCCCAGCAGGATCAGGACCAGGATGGCAGCATGGGCAGAGCTGCACAGGGCTTGCCAGTGTGCCAGGGACAGAGGGCAAACCTATTGAGAAGCAGTGTGACGGACACAATGGGTGCGACAGACTTGCTGCATCAACAGGCTTTTTGCTGCTGTGGCCAGAAATAAACCATAAATACCCCCACCGGCATCCACCAGCCGCTCGCCAGGCCTCCACAACCACACACCCTCACACTGAGACAGGTTAAAAACAAAGCCCCAGAGTGACGAGACAGAAGGACGGAGACGTGGCGTGTTTGGGGTGCAGGAAAGCACAAGACTTTCAGGTAAACAAAAAGATCAGGATAATGTATTTTGTCTTTCTTAACTTTTGAAAGGGCTGTGTTTTAAACTAATAATATGTTTGTATGTAATTTTGTCAACTTCTATAATCTATGTTACACTGTGTTCAAACTTTACAGTAGATATGAAACTCAAATGTTTCCGTTAGATCAAACATGACAGAACAGCAAGGAAGCCCAGACCAGCTGCCTGCAGAGAAGGGCCAAGGAGGAGCTGGAGCCACATATAAGGTACAAGACTTAACAAGAAGATGGTTTTGTGTTGATTTGACAAAAACACCAATACGAAACCTGGACTGAAAAAAAAAACCTCTCCACCTGCTCGTGTCTTGCAGTTGGCCGTATTTGAGTTTGAGAACTTTCGTGGAAAAAAGGTGGAGCTGTCCGGTGAATGCAAAGATGCGCTGGAGAAGATACAAAGAGTCGGCTCCGTCATTGTGGAGTCAGGACCGTGAGTGACTTCCACCTCCTTCTGATTCTCATTCCTGTTTTTTTTTTATTCATCTGAACAAATTAGCTCATTTACCTGGAATAAAATGTCTGTGTATTGCCAGATGGGTGGGATTTGAGCTTCCAGGATTTGCCGGAGAGCAGTTTGTGCTTGAGAAAGGAGAGTATCCTCGCTGGAGCACATGGACCAACTGCCAGAGTTGCTACATCTTGACCTCCTTCAGGCCTCTGAAAGTGGTCAGAAGGACACTGTATATAGATTTGGCATTCCTGAAAGTGTCATTGTACATTTCTGTTACTGATATGGAAACATGTTTACTTCTTTAGGACAGTGCAGATCACAAGTTGCACCTGTTTGAGAATGCAGGCTTTGAAGGGAGGAAGATGGAGATTGTGGACGATGATGTCCCCAGTCTGTGGGCTCATGGTTTCCAGGACCGTGTGGCCAGTGCTAAGGCTATCTCTGGAACGTAAGAAGCACCTTCAGTTATAAATATTGTAGTAGCTTCCCGTACATTTTGAGACAAATGTGTCTTCTTATTGTGCCCATGGCTCTAAAACTAATTTTCATCCCTTTAAAGGTGGGTGGGATACATGTATCCAGGCTACAGAGGCCGCCAGTACGTTTTTGAACATGGAGACTTCAAGCACTGGAACGCTTGGGGAGCCACTGCACCTCAGATCCAGTCCGTCCGACGTGTGCGGGACATGCAGTGGCACAAAAGAGGGTGCTTTATTGCCCCTGCACCTGTTCCAGCCCCTGGCCCTGCCCCTGCCCCAACACCACCCAAACCCAACCCTAACCCCACCCCCACCCCTAACCCAAATCCAAAACCCACTCCAAAATCTCAACCCCAACCCTAACAGCACATCTCTAATGAAACCCACAGCAACTGGAGAAAGCTGAATGCAGCCGGTCAGTTTATTTGGCTCCCGATCAAGTAAAGTTTTCTGACCATGCAGTTTTGGAAAACTGGAAACTGACCATCATGAAACATGTATCTCTGTTGGAAATAAAGGTTTTGGCACTGATGTTGGCTTTGTGCAAGTTGTTGCATGTTTATTTTTGCATGAATCACTGCCAGACAGACTAGGTGATGCATTGAATTGGTCTAAAAATAAACTTAAACATAATCAAACATATTGTGTGTTTGGTTACCTTTTAAATACATTTTTTCTGATATAATCACCTATCTTATCAGGACCAATACTCCTTAGAGGCCAAAAGCTGGTCCTAATACTGTAGAACTTAATTTTTGGGTTAGAGGTTATGTTTTAGGGCTAATGTGTATGTGTTTTCTTAAGTAAAAATAGAGGTTGTAACAAATTTGAAATGTGCATGTAAAGTATATAAAATAAATACAACCAACTCCAATAAAACTGCGGTAATACCTTCAGAAATTGTTATCTTTCTGTTTCTGTTTAACAGAAAAAATGCATAACTTTTCAGAGGAAGCTATGAAGCGTTCTTCCTGTGCTCAGCGCTCAGTGATTTGTTAAGAAATGCATACAGACCCGCCCATGTACAGATAGAACAGCCAATCAAATACCGCTTTCATTCACCAGGCTCTCGAAGTGGGCGGGAAACGCGCAAAATTTGAAAGTTCACCCGGAAACAGCGGACAGCAGAAGATAACAGTGTTTTTGCGTATTTGAGTTTTACCTATGTAAAAAAAACAACTCTTTTAATATCTGCATGGCAGTCTGGTGAGTATCGTCACATCGCATTGTTTTACTTTTGCATTATATTCGAAGGAAATGTCGCATGTTTCGTTTTGGTTTGTTAATAAAGTTAGGGAACAGACGTTACTCTCAGTTAGCACATGCTAAAGGACTAGCTGTTTACATTTGGTTGGCGCTCCATTTGTGACTTCGATCTTATTAATTAATGATGCATGTATGTATGTAAACGCAGACTTTGTTATTCGCTCAGGTTACCTGTGCTTCGGAAACCATGTTGAAATTTAAATACGTGAGTCAGGGAAGCCTGAAAATGCTCTGTACCTCCGCTGACCCCATCACCACCCGCAGCTTGAGACTCAACCAGGTGTTTCAGGTAAAGCAGATGTGTTCTCACACTGACTTATGGGTTGTTTCAGACACTAAAAAACAGTTTTAAAGTCGCTGCAGTAACTGCATTTAGACGCTGACTTCCCCTTCCTGTGTTTGTTTATTGTCTCCAGGGAAGAGTGAGCCTGTGTGGGCAGCAGGGAGGAGGATGCTCTTTAGGACGGGAGGAGTTTCTGGAGGCTCTTTTGCAACTTTACCAAGAGTGCACCTCCCCGGAGCTGATGAAAATACATCATGTGGCCAAGTTTGTCAAGAAATGTAAGCATCATTTTCACTCGTGGGTCGAAGGTTCTCATTCTGAGCTGTGCAAGAGTTTCAAATCAACAGCTAGACTTTCTTATTATTTAAAAAAATGTGTTGATCAATATTGCTCCAGGCTTTCTGAGGGTTTTGTTTATTTGAGATTAAGCTGCTTTTTCTTCACTTTCTGTTACTCATACTTGACCATGATTGAGTGAAAGTGCTTAAAAAAAGAATAAAGGTCAGTTTTAAAGAAAATTATCTTATATGAACACGTAAATATGAAATAATAGTTTTTCTGTAATTGATGCCCACACAGATTTTTTACAATTCAGGTCATCCAATGGGGGATATTTAACACACTTCTTTTTTTGTTCTAATGTAGTTTTTATTTAATAAAGTATAGTAATATTTGCTTTACTTAAGTAAATGTACCCATAACAACCCTTGCAAGATCTTGTATACTTAAAACTAACACACAGAAGAGCGCTCTTGTTTTAAAAAAATAGATGGTCTACAGCAAGGTGTTGCATCTTTTTTACCTACTTGGTTATTTATGAAGTATGTACAGACATTACCGATTGATGTTTTAATTATTTAAGTGGCCAATTAATCAGGTTATTTTTGGAAAGAGTAGACATGTGATCTGAGAAATGCATCATCAGGTTTTAAAAATCCCCTCTGCTCATTCTCAAATGTTATGTGGTGTCTACCTAACTGTTCTTGTTTTATAATAGATTCAAGTAATCAGTCTGTGTCAAATAAAACAAATCAAATAAGTTTTCTGTGATCTGTTGACACAACTTAATCAATCTCTTTTGCTTAGGATCCTTTTAATGTCTGAATGATTCAGATGTTAAAAATAAGTGGGTTAACACATAACAGAAAACAAAACATTTCTGTCAAAATGTTCTGGTACTTGACTGAAAATCAGAAAAGAAAGGAGAAAATATTATAACACCTTCAGAGAGCCTTGATAGCTATTGATTAAAATCATCTTCTGTCAGACAAAAGCCCTTGGAAGCAAATAATGTATGACTCATGATTTTGGCACAGCCCAGTGTATGTTCATGTTACCAAGTGGCCTAGAAAGACCTGCTTACAGTCATTAGTTTGTGTTTTTTTCTGTTTGTACCACAGTATGCAGGTTTAAAGTGACCACGTAGAAATCAATAACTGAAACCCATATTACAAAATCCCCCCCAAAAACTTAACTCAATATTTTGTTGATGGTGGGTTATTTTATTAATATTTTCCTAACTGAATGCCTCTATTTTCTGTATGTAACTGTGTGCCTGCAAATGAACATATCTGAAAACTTGTTTTTGTGAAACAGATTCTGAAGTGGTCTCAGAGCTGCGGACCCTGCAGCCAGGACCTGAGGACTTTGAGCTGCGTGCGGTGGTGGGTCGCGGTCGCTTTGCTGAAGTCCAAGTTGTCCGAGAGAAGGCCACCGGAGACGTGTGTGCACTTAAAGTGATGAACAAGATCGCGTTACGCACTCAAGAAAATGTAAGCTTCCTCTATTATATTTGGCTTTAAAAAAGTGCCTCAAGAGAATAGCAAACTCTAAAAATCAGATGTTTATAAAGAATGTTTTATTTATTATATGTAATGTTTGACAAAGCACATCAAGATTGCCGTCCTCACAAATCCTTGTTATTTTATTAACCCACACGGGGTTCTTTAGTTGTAATCTTTAAAAGGCCCACAGGAGAGCACTGCAGGGCTGAATACATCAAAAACAACTGTGGGGATGTTTTCTTTTCTGTCACAACTGTGCTTTTTGGCATATGACTAACAGCTCTCAGTCAGTCAGAATAGTACATGAGCGATGACGGCATGAGATGTGAAGTGAGCAACAAATTGCTCAGTTTGAATTGAAGTGCGATGTTTTGTTCATACCAACACTTTGCTTTATTTAAATGGCCTTTCACTGACAAAGCAAGCAACATGAAGCGAGGCTGGAGAGACGGAGGGCGTGACGTTTGTAGGAGAAAAAGTTTAATATTTAGATCACTGGTCAGCTGATGAATCCATTCATCTGTTGTTGACATTGTGTGTTTTCAAATAATTTTGAAGCCTAAATCTAATTTTAAAGATAGGCTTAAAGTTTAACTTAAATGATTTCAGTACTTATTTATTCCTATAATATCTGCATTGATTTTTGTTTGCTGAAGTTCTCTGTCAAAGCAGGAATGGAAAAAAAAAATCTAAACCCACATAGTTGCTGGCTGTAGATGAAGTTGCCTGAACTGCACGTCTCTGTATACATTTTTGTTTATCAGCCTTTTAAAAACAACCGAGACCCATTTTGTCGTATTTTTTGTTGCTTGTATAATCAAATGATCGACTGATCAGACAGTTCACACAACTGTTTTGTAGGAGAGTGGCAAAGAGAAAGCTGCTGTTAAAGAAAACTCAGATAAAAGATTATCTAGTTTCTAAACATGAAGACTCTAGTTAAGACTACATTGCTCAGTACTTTAGGTTTCAGGCCCATGAATTGTCTACATCACATGTATGTATACTAATTGTGTCTCTTAAATATTTTGCAGGTGGTTTTTCACGAGGAGGAACGGAAGATCCTGTCTCTGAACAGTAGTCCCTGGATTCCACAGCTTTTGTATGCCTTTCAGGATAAAGATAATGTCTACCTGGTGAGACAGGAGTGTTTTTTTTTTAGTATCTTTTTCTTAATCCGATTTGTTGTATAAAACTAATAGGACAAGTAAATAAACCTAAAGAGTAAATGATTCTCATACAAAGTAGTATTAATTGGTGTAATATACAATCTATAACAGAGGCGCCCAAAGTGGGGTCCGCGGGCCAATTTTGGCCCGCCAAGCCATTTGATTTGGCCCACCGGCAGTTGTCCTGGTTCCTAGATTTTTTTTATGTTAAGATTAAATATAAAATACAAGTAACTACAAAATACATTTAGATTAGATTTAGGCCCATATCTAGATATG
>JAUBOC010000138.1:18319499-18334940 GCA_032275365.1 Anablepsoides cearensis | reverse complement strand
TGATTTTATTTTTGGCCCTCTCAGGGAAAATGTTTTTGAATTTTGGCCCTCTTGGGGAAAATGTTTGGGCACCCCTGATCTATAACATAAACGAGGCACAAGTCTTCCTTTTTTGCTAATATTTAGCTATAAATGTAATCTGTTACAGTTGCCCTCAAAAATACAATTGGAGCATTTACATCAGCCAACTTTAAAGATATTTAGCAAAACATTTAAACAGTAAAGCCAAATCTAATGATGTTTGACTTATCAGTTCATGCACACAAATACGCTGAAGTCATTAATGCAATGTTGACACTGAGAGGGTGTCGACTTGTTGATAATTTGTCACAGTAGCCTACAGTTAGAAAAGAAAAGCAGTTCAGTTAATATTCATTTTAATTCACTTGAATGCACTATTTCACCTGCGGAGCTCAGCGTGTGGTGCGTACACGGCCCCTACTGGCACACTTTTCTCATTTAAAACTGGGCCACAGTCAGCCTAATGGTCTTGAACTTTGTCTTTATTTTTACTCCTGTTTGCTCCTTAAAACAGCCCTCATTTTCACCACCACTGTGTTTGTTTACCCGCAGCCTCTTTCAACCCTACGCCAACTTATTCTGAACCCAGATATTCTTTGTTTTCAGTCCGCCTGACCTGTTTTCACCCATGGCTTTCCAAATGTGTTCATAAACCCGCTTCCAGTGTTGTAACTACTGAGAATAAATTGCATCAATCACTCACATCACATCCTGCAGTTGTACTGCTAAAACAGCTCGTCACCACCACAAACACTTAAAAATCATTTTTTTACTGCCAAAATAACCCTCCTCCACTTCCTCTGACCAAAAACCTCTTGGTTAATAATTTTTGTGTCTCTATAAAATGGTAGCAGAGACTATTGCATCACTGTTTGACCCACACTCACTAATCCTTTGTGGTTGATGTCACAATGAGCAGCTTTATCTGCAGGAGCAGAGTACCTCCCAGGTAAACACGGTTAGGGTTAATTACCTCTCATCTGTGTTCGTTGTTTCATCATTTTTCTCATTTATGCCTTTTATTAGAGCCACTGCTCATTTCTTTATGTTTCACTTCAACAGATCAAGACTTTTTTGACTTTTTTTTAAATTGGAACAAATGATCCTACTGTCATATTTAGCAGTCAGTGTTTCACTTTGTAAAAAGTGACGCGTTACTCTGTGTTTATGCTGTAAGTGTCTTAGACCCATGAACAGATTGTGCTTAAAGGGGAAATATTATGTGTTTCTCAGGCATATATTTAAATTTTATACCATAATAAAGTAACTATGTCACCTTCAATTGTTTAAATAGAAAAAAAACTTGACTTCTCATCATATCTCTTTCTAAACGCCTTGAAATTGGCCTCTGTCTCTTTAAGAACCTCCTTCCGCTTCTGTCCCGCCCATTTCAGCACGGGCCGGGTGTGTGTGTGTGTGTGCTCTGTGATGAGGAAGCTCAGCTTGGAGACAGAGCCCAGAGGAGGAGCTGATCCCAAAAGGCAGTTCTAGTCCCAACCGGTCGTTTATGCTCCGCTGCCTGGCTGCATCAGGACACTACAGGATTTCTCAGACAAGCTTGAATGAGTCAAAGCAGGACTTTGGGCATGTTTTTGATGAGAGGATAACATTATAACATGATATAAAGCTCAAAAAAGTTGATTTTACATGAAATTGCCCCTTTAATAAAACCTTGGCACTTATCAGGACAATACATAGGTTTAAAAAATAATCTAAAAGGAGCAAGACTGGCAACTTTCAGGATTGCTACTACATTTTCTAGTTAACAAGATTGTGTTCAGATTAATATTTTTATGCTCTTCTCTTCTCCATGCTGGGCCTCTAAAGTGCTGCAGGCGGTCCTCGGGCGTAGATATAATCCACTGTTACAGAAACTACAGCTGCACAAAGTTAGGAACTAAGTTTAAGATATTTTTTTAGGCTTTCAGTTTTTCAGTTATCTGAAAGAATTTATGGATTTCTTTTGTCTTTAACGTCTATCATATGAGTAAGTCATTAGATTTTTTTAATGTAAAGAAACAGACTCCTTTCCCCATGATACCTACGTATATACCTAATAGTCCAGTTTTTTGCCCCAAAGCAGTTGTTTTATTTTTAACTCTGAATTTATACAACTGTTAACCTCACGGTATCTTTCTCTGACGACCTAGGATAGCCAAAGTTGAAGGAAAAAAACATTTTCTGCTCAACAAAGTCTCAAATTGTATAGGACTCTTTGACATTCTTTCCAACCACCTAAATATCTTCCTTTAAATCCCCTGCATGTCCGTCTCGTTCCTTTTTTTCTTTTGCACTCCCCTTCTTTCTCACCCTGCTCACAAACCGAGCGTGGAAGAAAATACAAAGCATCCATCTTTATCCGTGTGTCAGAGAGGCACCCAGTCTCTCCTTGTTGCTAGGTAACACTGGAGAATGCTCCCGTTCATTCAGACTCGCGGACCATTCATGCACCAGGGGCTCTCTCGCCTGTTATGGCTGCGTGGACGCAGCCGTGGTAGCTTCAATCAACCTGACCAGGCTCTTTTCTTCTCAAGACATGGGGAGAGCAGAAAGAGAACCACAACTAGTTTGCCTTTTAGTGCTTTAAAAGTAATAATTTGAATGAAATTTCATAATTGGCACGTCGACTTCACTGAAAAGGTTTTTTTTTTTTTTTGTTTTGATCAAAGGCTTAAAAGCTGCACTGGGTTTTTGCAGTTATTCCTGGTGTATTTTTAGCACTGCTTTGACTGCAGTATAAAAGATGAATCAGTAATAGTATCCAAATTATTACATAAGTGAATCTATAATGGAAAGAACATTTAACATTGAGATACATTTAAATAACACTTACTTGTGGTCTTTTTCCTTCTAAATTCAGACATATTTGCATTAATCCCTGTTTCTACTGCTTCTTATAGCTGCTCAGTCAAATCCAAACACACTTTCCTTTTATATTATTTTGTAATGCTAATCATTTTTTCTTTCCTGTCCGTTTACCTTTTCTTTTTGCCTATATTTTTTAATGTGTCTCTCTTCAGGCAATGGAGTACTTGCCAGGAGGTGACCTCATGTCTCTGCTGAACCGATACGAGGATCAGTTTGATGAGTCAGTTGCTCAGTTTTATTTGGCTGAGTTGGTAGAGGCCATTCAAGCTGTCCACCAGCTGGGTTACGTCCACAGGTAGGAGACAAACTATTAAATCCAGTCTCTGTGCTGGAATGTTTGTCCTGAAGAAAAATGTGTCAATAGATGGTCTGAGTTTTTTTTTCTTACTTTCAAATAGTCACAAAAGTTTGTTTTGACTTCAGAGGATGAAGTCATGTAGTGTAAAATTATTCTACAAATTCATTCTCTAAACTTCAGAATAGCTGCCAAATGGTCTCAGGAGGCTTTCTAAAACTCGTATCAGATGTCATGTAAACTATTGTCTTTCAGGGATGTAAAGCCAGAAAACATTCTCATCGATCGGACCGGCCATATCAAGCTAGCTGATTTTGGATCAGCTGCAAAGTTGAATGCAAACAAAACGGTGACTAGAACACAGAGTTTAACACAATTAAATTATTATTATTAGTATTTATTATTATTTTTATTTTATTTTTTATTATTAATGACATTACTGAGCTGTTTTCCTAATGTTTTTCCAGGTGTCCGTCACCACAGTACCTGTTGGTACCCAAGACTTTCTCTCCCCTGAGGTCCTGGGCGCTATTAGCGGGGGTCCTCATAGCTCCTATGGGATTGAGTGCGACTGGTGGTCCCTTGGGGTCATTGCTTATGAAATGATTTATGCTAAGTCACCTTTTTCTGGAGACACGTCCTCCAAGACCATTCACAACATTCTGAACTTCCAGGTATAGCGTCAGTTGGTTTTATGTTAATTACTGGTTGCGTCTGGTCTTTAAACATAAAAACAGATCTTAGAAAGGCATTTTATACAAAACACTTGAATTGAATGAATAAAACATGCAGGTTGACTAAAGTAATATCTGCTCAGTATGTATATTATGTAATGTTTATTTTGTTCGTCTGCAGCGTTACTTAAAGTTTCCAGAGGAGCCACGTGTCAGTAAGCAGTTTGTTGACTTGGTGCAGAGCCTGCTGTGCGACGCTAAAGAACGCCTGGGTTTCCAGGGACTCTGCTGTCACTCTTTCTTCTCTAGTATAGATTGGAAGAACTTGCGACAAGGTGAGGGATTCCCTTCCCCTGACTTGCTAGTTTCTTGTTTTTTAAGGGGGAAAAAAAATGCTCAAATTGATTTAAATTGTGGTATTCAGTTATTGGACAGATGAGTTGCCAAATATAAAAATTGTTTGTGCGTTAAGTGTGGGTGCTCATACGCAGAACAGAACTGTTGCGTTACAGTGTTTCTCAGTTAGTAATAAGATTCTGTGTCTCGTTGGCAGTAGGCCAGCTCTTTATTAGGAGGGGGTAAAAACAAAAAAGTGAGGCAGACTCGTTTGATTCCCAACAGACGCCACCAGAAATTCATCTGCGTTTGTTCAACGTCATCGCTGTCATTAAACTTGACATTGTCCGCTGACCAGCTTTTGAAAAACACACCCATGACACTTTTTAATTATTGGACGTTTTCAGTGAAGCTTGCTTATGAGCCGCATTCTGCCGTTGTATTGTAATTCACAACTGTATCTGCAGGGATGATGAGCCCTTGTTTTGCTCTGCCGAATCATTCTGCTCATGTCCTCAGATGACTAAACCCTCTTATTCAGAAAAATAACAGGCACTCATCTGTGCCTGTTATTTAAACAAGGAGCTTTGTAGAAAAACATCACTTCAGCAGAGACGTCAGATTAGATTATAATACAGTTTTTAGTTTTGCTTCATTTAATATATTTTTTTTTAAGTTTTATCCGATGATTTTTCCGAACATATTAGATGGGGTATAAAAAAAAGTATCATATGTTTGTGTCATCTTGTTTACTGACAGTTTAACACAGATGGAGCTTTTTGCTTCAGCTGTGGCTCCAGCTGATTAGCTTGCTCTGCTGCAGTGAGGGAGAGCGAGTGAGCATGTGTATGAAAGAGAGGAGAGAGGAGGAGGGAGGGACGGAGGCAGCATGTGCATCAACGCGCGACTTGCCGCACTCTAGGCTCCCACCGCTCTGCTCCTCCTCCCCTTCTTTCTCTTCCCTTTCTCCTTGTTCTTTTTTTACACATTTTATTTAACTACCTTGTTTGGTTTATCCTTTTTTTTTAACCCCCTCTTGTTTCCTCTCATTCCCTCCTCTCCTCATTTTACCCTCACAGTTCTTCCGCCTTTCGTTCCTGCATTGCATGCTGAGGATGACACCTCTAATTTTGAGGAGCCGGAGCAGGCTGCCCCCCGGCCAGCCTCAGCAAGCCAACGAGGAGCTCAGCCAGTGGGCTTTCAGGGCCAGGATCTGCCCTTTCTAGGCTGGTTCTTCAGCAGACCGTTAACAGCATTGGCCAAAACTGAGTAAGTGCTACCTGTTTCCTGTTATTGTTGGTCTTCTGCTCAGAAGGAATCTACTGTCTGTCAGCACACAGACTCCTTGCACAGCCCCTCTGTGACACCTTTGTTGGTTAAAAAAATCCCATCGTAGTGTTGGCTGCTGTCCTGTTAACACTCTCATTAGAACAGCAACAATCTTCAGGTAGCCTTGTTCCAAGTCAAATAGGATGATTGTTTGATGTTGGTTTTGTCTGTGTCAATAATCTTATGCCTCTTAGCTCTTAAATTGGTTTGACCATATGCTGTGTCAGACAAGCAGCATGGGAGGGGAGGAATCCCCCCCTTCTCTGGTGCCGCTGTCTTTAAAAATTCAGTTTTTTCTTCCTTCTTGTGTTCTGAGACCACACATGGTTCACTTGCTGCGTAGGTAGATCAAATAAATAAAGCACAGGAGGTTAGGCTGCCTTGTCTTTCTGTGAGCACTGATTGGTATGCGTCTGAGTGTGTCAATGAGGTTTTGCTGAGAAGCGGAACCCCACACACACGGGCGCACTCCCACCCTCGCTGCTGGTATTGTGGTTCCTCTGTTACTGTGAAGCGTTATCGGCTCTCTACTTTTACAGCTTGGGACTGTAATTTATCCTAATGGTGTTTGGCTTCTTAACCTCGGATAATAATGCACAGGCATGGCTTTCATTTCTGCGCCCCCATGCCGGCGCTCTAGCAGGTTAATGATGCTGGAGACTGCGGATCAAAACAGCAGCAGCACCAACAGAAAGGGAAGAAAAGCATTAGCAGATTAGACAGGAAAAGGGATGGGAGCTCAGATTGGGGGAGAAAATCTATTTCTATGGTTGCTATCGTCATGTTTTTTTTTTTCCCAGTCCCCACCCCCATCTTTCCCCATCTTTCTCCTCCTCTTATTTTCTCTGTCTAACGTCTCTGTCCCTTTGCTGTTACACCATCAGTCATCTGTTTATGGTTTTCAACTGAAGCCAGTCATGTCCCCAGCTGTATTTGACTAAGAGAACCTCAGCTCTTAGAATGTATCTCAATTTGGTGTGGGTGCATGCATATGCATGTCCACATTCTTCATTACAATGCCATAAATGAAAAAGAATAGGCCAGAGAAAGGCATAATCAAGTGCTACTTATGTGTTTTGAGAGTTATAGTCATGATTCTTCTTGCTCTTTTTTGTCTACCGTATTTGTCTGACTCTTCATTAGGATCACTTGATGACAAATTTTCTCATCAGGTTTGCTCAGATATCTGAGAAGCCATTGTAGCTGATAGTATAAGTAGCGTTTATTCAGATGGGCTCTTATCATTTTATCAAGATAATAAATATATTTTGAAACATTTTCAGTCAAATAAGAATTTTATAAGGTCTTTTGCAAAAATGTGATTATGAAACCTAGGCAATTAATGACACATAAGATGCAAATAATAATAATAATTCATAACAATAAAGCAAGAAACATGGTTTAAAGATTCAAGAGTGCTCACAGTTTTGACTCTTAAAGTAAAACTGTCTCACAGTCTGTGACCCAAGACAGCAAAATCACATTTTTTATATGTGTCACTATAATGTTTCTGTATCATCGTGCTGACATCAGTATAGTAACACAATATTTTTGTTATATAATGGGTCCAAATTTAACCCCCTGAGGAACCCCACAAATCAAAGGTGCCAGAGAACAACGGTCAAAATCTGTTGTAAATGGGTAAAGAGTAAATAATGTCTCTACACTGAAAATCTCAACCCTTTTGGTAAAGGAAGCCTAAATAATCTGAACATGATAAACCAGAAGTTTATTTTATAACTTGAAGGAGAACTGTTTCAGTGTTATTTCTGACCTGATATAAATTTGCCAAACGGATTTTACTGCATCTAGCAACTCATTAAACACATTTGTTTTCGTACAACAAGTTGTTTAGAGGCAGATTTGTAATCTACTGGTAAACTGAACTGTAGATCAGGTTTCTTGAGCAGGTGTTTAACTAAGACCATTTTCAGCACTTCACAAGCAATTGCAGCAAATGATAAACAAACAGAAAAAACTGGTCCAGCAGACTTCTTTAGGAAGACTTGGGCGGACACGATCAAGTGGACTTGTTAAAGATAATGGTTCACTGAGGCAAATGGAAATGGGGAAGATGAATGTGGGTTTGTTCAGAGCAAGGTTTAAGGCAGAATGGATGCTTTTATCTCTAAAATGTTAACACAAAAAGCATAATATGTTTTACCAGTAGTCTACCAAGGACTCAGTTCTATTGGGAAAATAAAAGAAACCTTGAGCTGGGATATTTCAAAATTATGAGATTATCAGTGATTTGGGGTGTCTTTATTCATTTATTTATTTAGACCTAAAGGGGGCGTCAATTTCCTGACCAAGAGCTCAGATGTCATTAAAATGTTTAATGCCATCATCAATTTAAGATGACGGTGACTCACTTTGACCCAGCACAAAACCAAATGAAAAAACCAAGAACAGACTAAAGCAGCAGCCTCATTGTTACAAACCTGATATACACCACAGTTATAAGTGATTAGTTCATCTCTGAGTTTTGGCCCCTGATGATTGGGGTTGACAAGACCATAACTTGGACAATCTGTCTGGTGTGACATCTGATTCTCTGTAAGATTTGTTAGCGACTCCTTATCAGAAAGCCCTGAATGATGCCAGATGGCTGCACTGGGATTCAACTTGTATCAAAAAGTCCCCAGAAGATGAGTATTAATTATTTAGCTGATCATTTAACCCCATCCATCTAATGCTGTTACAGGGTTTAGGATTTTACTTTGAAGAGGAATGTTCACAAGTGCCAGATTCTTTGACCACACAGAAACTTTGATTTTCTGGGTTTTCACAAAGTCCTTGAACTTCTTCACAGTTCTGCTATGAAGCCAGAAGGTCCATTTGTTTGCCAAAAACACAATATCCCAATATAACAAGACTCATTCTTTTGATTTATTTGTGTGTTCATATGTTTATAATAAGGGTTTGTGTATGTATTAGCTTTTAGAAATTACATATAACAAGTGCAGAGAGGAAAAAGTATCATGTTTCACACCACTCAGTTTGTGTTTGGGGTTTTGTCCTTAGGATGAACAAGCCTCTGTTTAAGAACCTTAAGTTGTAAATGCACCAGGAGGTTGTGTTTGGAGAAAGTCCATCTGAGTTTCTCAGATTTTAAAGCAACATAAACAGTGTTTTTCTTGGATTTATTCTTCTACCTGTTTGTTCTGTAGCATGATGTTTGGATATCCACAGGTTTGGAGAGCCTTTTTTTGATGTGTTTTTGTTCCTTTTCCTTCCCTTTTGATCCTGTGGGGACATGTTCAGCCCCGTGGTGTAGACTTCTGATGACAGAATTTATATTCCAGTGGGTGGTGAGAGTCAAACAGAAGGTACTGATCTGTGTGAGTTGGTTTCCTGTAAACCTCAATGTTAAAGTTTCCATCTCTTTCCATAACTTGTTTGTGTATTTGATGTTGCTGACCAAGTTGACAAGTCTGGTGGACATTTCCACTTATTTAGCTGGGATTATGACCCAGATACCACCACATACCTGAACCAGTGGCTTGGTGTTGTTCCCTTGTAGGACTCCAGGGTTCTCTTTTTCCTTTTCCTTCATGTAGAGACTGGCCACAGTGGGTGACACCAGAGATCCCATGGCACAACCATGCTTCTGTGTGTAAAAACTATCATTAAACTCTGGGTTGGTTGGTTCTGTTTATTATCTTGTTAAAGTTTTTTTCTGACAGTTTCTGGTAAGGTTTTGCACATGAAAGGTGAAGGAACATCAAAAGATACAAGGGTTTTTCCTAGAACTAGAGTCAAATGTTTTAACCTTTTGTTTGCAAAATAAAACACGGAACTGGGTAAACTTCTACTGGTTAGAAATTCACAAAAACAAATGTGTGCAAATTAGTTTTTTAACAGTTTGTGTCCCAATTTTCTGCATGTTTGTTGGTCTGAATAAATCTTCAAATGATAGTAATCTTGTCCAAACTTCTATTTAACATACAGTATATTAAAAAGAAGAAACAAAACAGTAAGAAAGACATATAAGGCGCAGAAAAATAAAATGCATCCTGGCCAAGAAACCCCCAGCTCAGTCTGAAACTATTAATCTGTATGTAGTTCCTCTTCATCTATTCAATTTGAAAAGGGTCCTAATTAAGTTGTCTAATATTATTTTTTGTGGCAACACACAAATTCATGTAGCATTTGTTGAAATGAATAAATCTGATGCATTAGTCTCAATGGGTAACTTCCCTGTTTAATTACAGTTTCTGTGTAAATAACTTGTGTTTTGATTTTGATTAGTGAAGGCTGCAGATGTGGGTGGGCCGGGGGGGTCGTCTGAATGCATCATAGAATATATGTGCCATCTATAAATGTGTTTTCAGGAGGAGGTTTCTTGGCGCACAGTGAACGTTTCATGCTTTTGTGATTATTTTTAACACCGTGACTCAGCCTGAGTCAACTTTATTGCAGATCTATTTGCAGTATTTGTAAACTCATTCATACATGTCTGTTTATTATTTAGGATAAAACTAGTTTTCAGAGTTGCCTTATTTCAGTTCAACAAAAGGCTGACTTAGTGCTTTTATACATTTCCAAAGAATGGAAACAAAATATGGCGTTTCCTTACATAATCTTGGAAAACGTGCGCACAATGTTAAAAAAGACCCTCTAACAGCTAAACGCCTTTTATTGTCAGGAAAAGGTAAAGAAAATTAGGCTCATCATATTCAGCATTGTTTCAATGAATAGACTCTGATTTGAATCTATTCTGCCTTTTGAAACAATTGTTTTGATGAACCTTATCCTAATTGTTGACAAGCGTATCTTTTGTCTACTTCTAACTACTCTTGTTAAAAAGGAAAAGTAGACTCAATGCAGACCTAATGTGGGGTTTGTGTTCACTCTTTTACTTTTTTCATGTTTTTCTTCATTTTGAAGTATTAAAATAATCTCAGCTAGTGTCCATATAGAGATGCTGCACTCATGTAGCTTGTATTTTATGAAAACTTAACTGTTTAAATATTAGTATTTTGATTTTTGAACAATTTAAAACACAATGATGTGAAGTTTATGTAAATGAGTGTTTCTGCCTTCTTATAAAGATCAGTGCAGTTTGACATATTCATGCTTTATGTAAACACATTGAAGAACCTCTCCTAATGTTTTTTCCTCAGGTCAGTGTCTGCAGGTCTAAACTCTCCTGCTAAGACCAACTCCATGGAAAAGAAACTGCATCTTAAAAGCAAAGATTTACAAGAAACTCAAGACAAATGCCATAAGGTTTGTGTGCGCTTGTTTTTAAAAGCTTTTAATTCATGTTTTGCTTTTCAATATGACCACTTTTGCAGATAAATCTTATTGGAAAACTATTTATATGTATTAATGTCTGATTGGAAACTGTAAGATTCTACTTTTATTTCATGATTGTAGATTTTATTTCCATATTTTTTTGTGTTTATTTTGGCGGTTGGGCTTAAGATGGATCACAGAAGCATCTGTTGGTGCTCCAGTAAGCCAAGATAATCTTCTTGTTTGTACAACATTACAGCTTTGTGATTTGAGGCATTCATAATGTGGCGACGGGTCAGAAAAATGGGTTAGAATCTGTATCAGAATCAAATAAAATGGCCAAGTACGCCTTGGCATTCTAGGATTCTTGCTGCTCGTTTCCAGTGATCCTACAGTACAATCTTTAAGCTTACACTGACGGAACACGAAATCTGTTCTTTTTTTTTCTAAACGCTGTCAATTATTAACCCTCTCCTAAAAGCTTTGCTGAGATGTGGTTTCTTTTGACGTGTCAAGATGGAGCAGGAAATCTCCAGGTTCCAGCGTAAAATGACTGACCTGGAGTCAGTTCTCCACCAGAAGGATGTGGAGCTGAAAGCCTCAGAGACTCAGAGAAGCATCCTGGAGCAGGATCTCGCCACCTACATCACTGAATGCAGCGTGAGTCATACTACCAGCTCTTTCATAACTGTCTGTAGGATTTTAGGAAATGCTTGAATGAAATATTGTTAAAGATTTGAGTGGGTTTTTAGATAGTTGGGTACTTTTACGTAACTGTTCTTAAATGAATTTAAAATCTGATCTTGATTATGTATTTATGGGTCTACAGAGCCTGAAGAGAAGCTTGGAGGAGGCCCGTGTTGAGGTCTCCAGAGAGGACGATAAGGCCATGCAGCTGCTGCACGACATAAGAGAACAGGGAAACAAGCTGCAAGAAATTAAGGAACAAGTACGTGCATTTTTTTCATATTTTTAACATTTAACTTTAAGACAGCTGTACTCAAAGTTTACTGAAAGACAAAAATAACAACAATCATCTGCGAAGCTGCTCTCTTATCTTACAGTTTTCAGTTTTTTCAGTTCAGTTTGTGTGATCATATTTTCTCTGTGTGTGACTGCTAAACAGATGGACCTTCTCTGAGTTCACAGCTCTTATAAAGGTCATGCCTGCAGCCGGCAGCCCTGTGAGGTTAAAAACCTTAAAGATTTTTTAATATTTTAAAAAATCTGTCAACATTTCTTCATTTAATTTTATGCACTTTAATAAAGAAACAGGAATTTCTATGCAAGTGACCTCAGTGACAGTTTGGTTTGGTTATATTAAACAACTTGTGCCATCTAATGATAGTGGATGGATATGTGATGTTGAAGAGATGACTTAATCCGGAAGTAGAGTTTAGACTTTTCAATAACAGTGGCTGATAATTTTTGACAGTGCCAGTTTTTCTGTCACCTCAAGATCTGGAGTGTGGAGTTGTAATGTTTTGGTTATTTTCTGTTTTGAAAGTTCTCTTGCTAAGTGATCTTTGCCTGATGACTGCACTATGAGGCCGTGTTTGTGTAAAAGTCTGTCGCTGCAGCAAAGTGAACGTTTGTTAGTTTTCACGGCTTAAACGAGTTTACAGTTTTCTGCAGTTTCTCCTTAAAAACGCTGTTTTACTTGAATAAGTAAAAAAAAATTGTGTGAAGATTTCAAAGTCGATGGCTAGGCTGTTATAGTACACTTTTATGTTTCAGATATATTTTGCAGAGAATATTCATTAAATTATTTGAGATTTTCAACATATCAGATAAAAATCAAATGAGCAACTTTCACAGATAAATTTGTCTTTTAAAAATGTTGTCACTGTTTGCTGACCTCACTGTTAACACCGATGACCTCAGGAGTACCACGCCCAGCTGGAGGAGATGCAGGTGACCATCAGGCAGCTGGAGGAGGACCTGTCGGCCGCGCGGCGCCGCAGTGACCTCTATGAAGCAGAGCTCCGAGACTCCAGACAAACAAGCGAGGAGCTGAAACGAAAAGCTGTGGAATATCAGCAGAGAATCCAAAAGGTAATTTTGCTCCGACTCGTTTTGTGACCCATGACATCAAATCAGAGATTAAGTCCGGTTTGGTTGAACTAAATTAAGCAGATTTTCAGATTCTTGGCTTTTTATGTGACATTTTGATATGTGGGCCATCCTGATAAGAGCAGTTTTAGAGATATGGCTCGATTTGTCTTGCTAATCAGGATGACCTGGGCAGAATGGGTCTGAATCTTATTTTTATCACATTCTAATGAGGATTTCTTAATGTACCTTGAAAGAGGAAACCTCAAACCATATTGGGATTTGCCAGCTGGTATTAAGTAACTTCACAAGTGCAGAGAGAGGAGAAAAAATGTAGAGCTTTTTGGTTCAAAATCATTGTTAGTTAGTGGTGCTACTCATAAAAGTGCTTTAAAACTTTTTTTTCATAGTTAAGGTATTTATTTTTTTATATTTTGACAAAATCCAAAGATTTTTTTTCTACCAATTCACAAACTGCTTATTATTTCAGTAAGCTACTTGACTTAGTTTGAATGGTTCGATGTGACGGGTTACATTTATACTTCATTTAATGCAAATAAATAATACAGATTTAGTATGTTGTATGAGTCATGCTTGAGTTGAATACACAATATTGTTAAGTGTCTGCTACATTTTTAGCATTCAGTAGTTATGTGGCTAAACTCTAAAAATGTTTATATTCACCATGGTAAACATGGTTTGGATTGTTATTTTCAGGCTAAAGAGCAGGGGAAAGCTGAAGTTGAAGAAGTTCTCTCCAAGCTTGAGAAGGTAAAGGAGACGTCAGACACCAGTCACTTTCTCTGCAGAACAAAAAGATGTTTAGTTTGATGTGACAGCTCAGTTTTATTTTATTTTTTTTTTTAGACTAACTCTGAACAACAGGTGAAAATCCAAGAACTCCAGGACAAACTATCCAAGGTACATAATGCTATTCACTCATGATATATTATTTAGCTTTTATTTTTTCACTTGAATTTCAGTAGTTTTTAATGTATTGATACAAATGTTACTGGTTATCTGTAAAAAGCAAGTTGTTTTGTGCCGTCTAATGTATTGTGCTGTCACTGGAGATTTTTGTCTTGGGACCTATTAACAGCCTTTGACCTTCTGAATTCCCCTCAGGCAGTCAAAGCGAGCACAGAAGCCACTGAGCTGCTGCAGAACGTCCGACAGGCCAAGGAGCGGCTGGAACGAGATCTGGAGCGCCTGCGAGGGAAAACAGACTCCAGCGACACTTTAAAGCGCCGTCTAAGAGAGACTGAGGTACCAGACTAAATAAATACACATCGTTAAACAAACAGTGTCTCTACTCAGTTTTTTTTTTTTTTGATTTTCACTGTGGACAGACTCACCCCTGAAAGCTTTTATGTGCAGTTAATCTTCTGTTGTTTTTGTCGTGCAAGCAGGAGGGTCGGAAGACCCTAGAAAACCAGGTAAAGAGGCTGGAGATGGTTGAGCGGCGGGAGAATAAGCTAAAAGATGACATTCAGACCAAATCCCAGCAGATCCAGCAGATGGCTGAAAAGATCCTGGTGAGAGAGCTACGGATAAGGCTTGCTAATACTCTGCGCTCCTCCACCCCTAATTTCTCCATTACCCAGCATTCACTACTTCCACTAGAATTAAAGCTGTCCTCCCAGTCATTTAAGAACAAACGCGCACGGCCCGACACATTCCGGATGGTAGTCCACTCCACTTACTTGCATGTTTTTTTTTACCACCGTCAACATGAGTCGGCGTCGCTACTGTCAGCTTGTGGATTTCCAGCTTTTCAATGCAAGTTTCTCTTTATAAGTGACACTTTTTTTTGCTATGAAAGTCGACCTGTTTCTTATTTCTTATTTACTGTCAACATGTTAGATGTATCAAACAATGCTTTTCAATTTCTTCAGGAGCTGGAAGAGAACCTGAGGGAGGCCCAGTCCACAGCTCAGAGGATGGAAACCCAGCTTGTTCAAAAGGAGAGGCTTTTTGAAGATAAGATCAAGGTTGGTCAGTTTGATATATTTCTTTGCATAGGCGGTATTTAATATTGAGCTGCAACCTGAGAGGTTACAGCAAATTAGTGAAGAGAAGTCATGTTGATCCATTTGTAAGTGAAGTTTTAGAGTAAATTATTATCAATCTGTGAAATGCTTTCTTAAAATCATTAACAAAAGTACCCGTCAATAGCACATTGTTACACTTTACCGTCTGAAAAGTTGATTGTTTTACTGAGAGTTGCCTCGACACTAATTAAAGTTTCCACCTCAGTTTGCACATTTACAACCACATCATTAGGAACGCAGCTTTATCTTGTAGCTGATTACTGTTACAACCCAACTTGTGAGCTTGTCAAATTGAATTGGTCGAGTCTCACGTGGAACCGGTTCTGACTGATCCAGGTGCTGGAAGCCCAGATGAAGACAGACATGGCTGAGAAGGAGAGCCTCGAGGTGAAAAGGGCGCAGCAGGAGGAGGAGTCGAGGGAGAACTGTAAACTCATCAGTGAACAGAAAGCGGTAAGAAACAAAACTCTAAAATGTTTTTTTTTTCTGTGTTAGACTTAAAGTGTCTGTGACATGCCTATCCTTCAAATACAAAAAGTCAAAGAAAACATCTTTATACTTAAGAAAATTGGCA
>JAUBOC010000138.1:18238346-18264381 GCA_032275365.1 Anablepsoides cearensis | reverse complement strand
CATTCCCTTTTTACATCACTTCCTGTTTCTTCACATGTAAATATCTCAACAACCGTTCATCTCAGCGACGTGAAATTGGTTTTGCAATATGTTATCATTGTTATCTTTCCAAAAATGTATTCATGTTTATTACAAAAATTTGATGTCACAGGCACTTTAACGTTTACCCTAAACAGGATCTAAAGTAAATACCTACAGAGTGTATCGATCATGTTTTCGATCGATCAGTATTTACATATACACATATTCACATATTAACAGCCTTTTACAGAAACACTTTATGGATGTTTGACCTTTCAACAGCTAAGAATGTGGACATTTATACCTCAAGTCTTAGAATTACATATTGTATTGAACATGAATGCTTTGAGTGACAGGAGAGTTACAAAACAAGCCTGTACAAAATCCTCAAGTTCATGCTGGGATGCATTTCTTTCTATTTCTCATCACTTTTGTTTGCTAAAATCCATAACAGCTTCACCTAATGACTAAATTTAGACTTTAGAGCTGCTGTTCACACATTACAGATTGGTGGCTATATCTAACTTTCATGTCCAGTTTTATATTTAAGTGAGCATTAACTTGTGCATAGGAGACCAGCAGGCTTTATAAAAAACACAATTCTAGCAGTTTTTTAGTGGTGTGTTTAAAAAGAAAAGCTTGCAAGGCAGATTTTTTTTGTTAATTAAATGAGTTATGCATGATGTGCATGGCTGCACTGATTACTTAATTAGAAAATCCCTCATTCATTAAATAATTCAACTTGCATCAAGTTGGCTGTTTTTTTTAAGTTGAAAATGTTAAGATTCTGCATGCATTCGTTGCTTTATTGAACTGTAGTTTCACAAGTTTGCAAGATGAAACTCGTCTCCAAATGTCACTCGCTCACCTAAAATTGCCTGTTTGAAAGCAGTAGTTTCTCCCCTGGTAGATTTTACATCTTACCGTCACAGTTTCATGAGCATCTGAGAAAGAAATGCCACTTTGAATTTCAATTTACATGTGAATATACATCTGCTACTCTGTGCAGTAATCCCTCTGCCTCTCGCTGCCTGCAGTGCTGCAGGGCTTTTCTTTTTTTTTTTTTTTCTTTTTCTCCTGAGCAAGCTCATCACATTTTAATGTGCTGTGTCTCCCCACACCAGGTGGTGACTGCCATGGGCAGAACGTGGCACCCGGAGCACTTTGTGTGCACCCACTGTCAGGACGAGATAGGCTCCAGGAACTTCTTTGAGCGTGACGGGCAGCCTTACTGCGAGAAAGACTACCACCACCTGTTTTCACCGCGGTGCCACTACTGTAATGGACCCATACTGGATGTTAGTAATGCATACATACATCAACACGCACGTAGATAGATAATGATATTTATTTATTCATAAGCTTGAAGCTTTAGTGGAAAATTCACTACATGATGGAAACTGCTTGTCTTTGTAAAGGAGGCTCTGACGGTTAGGTACTCCCTGTTCTAAAAACAGTTCAAGTAAAGTGACTTACTACTTTTTTTTTAATAATATTTAAAACAAGTGGAGAGGATATTGAAAGAGATATATGTAAGGATTATTGATTTTTGCCCATAACTCTGTGTGCCTGTTTGTTACTAAAATATCTCATGAAGCTCTGGACAAATGTTAATTGCAGAAAATAAACATTGGATGTTCAACTCATTACTGTTTGGAGTCAACTGACCTAAAACACAAATATGACCATATCTCAGTCAGTTCTGCAGCTATTGACCTGAAATGTGTTGCGATCGTAGCTGAGATTAATTATTTTGGATGCACATCTGGAGTCATTTCAAATCAAGATTTCTGCCACAGCTAATTGACATTAGTCAACACAAAATTGTTTATAACTCGGTTAATTTTACAGATATTCAGCTAAAATTGGATGCAGTAATAGCTGAGAGTCATTTATATAATGTACTCTAAAGCTAAAAACATGAATATGATTTTGTTTTACAAAAATGCAACTTTTTTTAAAATCTTAGTCTAAAACTCTAGCATTAAAGATATAAAAGGCATTCCTTCAAGTAATGCTAGGTCTACAGTGTGAGACAAAAGTCACAGGACACCCTTTTTTTTTGATCCAACATGGCGGCTTTCGAGATGGCCATGTCCTAAAAGAGAGGCCCCTTCACTCATTACTTGCTGGGATATTCAGAAATGTAATTTTCTATTTTCTTTCTAAAATAAAATGGTGTCCTGTGACTTTTGACTCAGCCTGTATAATTAATTACAGTTTTGTAGCATCTTTGCATTCAGCAACATTCTGAACCTGTTTGTTTATTTTTGCCTGCATACACAGAATTATGAATAGTTTAAATTTGTTATTATTGAAATGTAATACTTCCGATTTCTGAGTCTCACTTACGTGGATTAACTTTTTCTAACGTGTACGTAGGTCCTCACAGTTTTACAGTAACCTGAACGTTACTGATGCAGACAAAACAAGCTCATACGTCCATGTCACTGTATGTTACACTCTTCTTCTACTTGTCAGCACTCAGACTTATCTTAAAAACGACACAACTCCCTTTGGGTTTTTTTTTTTAGCCACTGCTCTTACACACACTCATGGAAACACACACAGTGCCAGAGGCATTTGAGGAGACGCACACAGTGATCAGTAGACTTCAGTGTGCAGGAAGGCCAACATGAGTCATGGCCGAGGCACAGCTTGTCTTCCACACTCCTATCACTTCTCAATTCTTTTTTTTTTCCCTGGGTTTCTTCCAAAAGCCAGAGGGAGGCACTGAGATTTCATTTTGTTTTTGTTTGTTCATTTTTGTTAATCAACTGGAAGTAGATTAAAAATGTCTCACAATGTTTTTCTCAGAAGATTGTAATCTGAGGAGTTGAGAAATGTACATGCCTTCAAAGAGGTTTAGTGGTAAAAATTACCTTCAGGTAAACTAATCCTCTGTAACACTTCCTGGTGGCAAAGCCTGGAATCACTTTGATTTGGCACAAAAAAAATAGTGCACAAGTTGCTCTGCTGCAGGAATTTGCAAACGGGTGTGACATTAAGCTGAGCGTGTGCTTACAGCTGAAGCTACTGGAAAACAAACGCTATCAGTGTTAGCATTCCAGCACCTCCCACGCTGCTCCAGTGTCTGCTCTCAGTCTGCCCTCTGCTGGCCTCCACTTAGTTTCCTTTTAGACAGGAGATAAACATTCTTATACATCAACTTTTGTTGTTTAGTGAGGAAGTGTTTTTTTAATCAACTGTATAAAAATTACAACAGAGTCATTCTTTGCTTTTCTTGTTTTTTACAGAAAGTAGTGACAGCTTTGGACAAGACTTGGCACCCGGAGCACTTCTTCTGTGCCCAGTGTGGATCTTTCTTTGGACCTGAAGGTACCTGCCCCTGTCCTCCTCAACCATCAAAGCAAAGCTGTTTTAACCGGAACAGTTTGTTGAAATCATTACGTTCCTTTGCTGCCCTCTAGGTTTCCACGAGAAGGATGGAAAGGCGTTCTGCAGAAAGGACTACTTTGACATGTTTGCTCCTAAATGTGGCGGCTGTGCCCGAGCCATCCTCGAAAACTACATCTCTGCCCTCAATTCACTCTGGCACCCTGAATGCTTCGTCTGCAGGGTGAGTCACTGGGCCTGTCTTTAACAGAACAACATTAAAACCTTCAATAAATAAAATATCACCAGACATAAAAGTCCCAGAAATAATCATTAGGAATCCAAGGGAACCCTGACTAGTTGTAATATTAGACACTATTTGATAAACATTTACTTCAACTGTAAAACAAAGACTGTGAAAATACTGTATGTTGTTTAGTTTTTATAAATTTAAAAAACTATGTATTGTCACACGGACAGTGACATTTTATTAACACCACAAAGCATATCAGGTAAATGATGACAGTTTTTCCTGTTCAAGGCTGCAAGCTCCTATCCACCCTGAAGGGTAATCATGGACAATATTTGATAGATCAGCTCTTTTAAATGAAACCAGATTGTGTTAACAGAGAGTAGAATGAAGAAATGACTCAGCCTGCAACTGAAAATGCGAATGGAACAGAGCTGCTTCATGGTTTGGAGAACCAGAGTTTAGCCTGTTAGCTTTGCGTTAGCACCCGAGCTAATACATATAAATGGCAATATAGATTTAGTTCTCGAGCTAATAGCTGTGGAACTAAAGCTATATCGCCATATATGTATATACACAGTATTCATATATGTATTACTAATAAATATGTGGCATTAGTTTATATGTAGCTGATGCTATATTGCCTTGTGTATTAGCTGGGGAGCTAACAGGCTAAACTGAGGTTCTCCTTTTATGAAGCAGCTCTGTTGTCCTCCATCTGCATCTTCAGTTGCAGACTGAGACATTTTTACATTCTGTTCTCTGTTAACATGCTTGTTTTACAATGTTTACAATGTTTATCAAATGTCTAATGTTACAACTAGTCAGGTTCCCTTTAAGTGGTTGTTATTCTCTGAGACTGATGGTGTGTTTTAACACCTTTTGGGCTACAGTCAAAATACATGAGCTCCAACTAAAACAGCTGCACAAGAGGGAAACAAGCACATAAAACATTTCCAGCCTCATGGTTAACAAAGATAATTTAATACATTACAATTTGCCACAAAACAACCCAATGTGTGTTTTCCAGGAGTGCTTCACACCATTCATAAACGGCAGCTTCTTTGACCACGACGGGCAGCCGTACTGCGAGGCTCATTACCACGAGCGCCGCGGCTCCCTGTGCTCCGGCTGTCAGAAACCCATCACGGGCCGCTGCATCACAGCCATGGGGAAGAAGTTCCACCCAGAGCACTTTGTGTGCGCTTTCTGCCTCAAGCAGCTCAACAAGGGCACCTTCAAAGAGCAGAACGAAAAGCCCTACTGCCACGGCTGCTTCGTCAAACTCTTCAGTTAGACCCCGTGTCTGCTCCTGTGTGAGTCGAAACGCACACGTTAAGATGCATCTTAAGATGTTTTAACAGATTTTTTTTGATCACATCTTGAGAGTCAAAAAATGTCTTTTTTAGCTAATATTTGTCTGTTAGCTATGACTCTGAAAGGACGTCTCTGAATGTCCACCTTTTACACTTTTACTAAAGTTTTAAAAAAAGCCCAGAGATTTTTTTATTTAGACTCTTATTCCTGTGTGCAACAGGACCGAGAACGCAAGTCGCTACTTTTCCCTTGTATGTGTGTACATAAACAGTTTGAACTTGTAAAGTGTTTTTCCCACAATGCAGGGCCAGATCTGAAACAAGCTGCTTGATTGCATGGACCACTGAGAGTTACTCTAAGCAGTTTATAAGTAATGAGTGTTGAATGCTCAGTGTTTGGCCTATGAGTGCTAAAAATATATATTTTTCTAGCTTATGAGGTGCCATTTAAGACAAACACTTTTAGTATGTACACGCACAAAGACACACACCCTCCTCTTTAACATATACTGGTCTGACCTTTTTCAAACATTAGGCAACAGATGATACTTTCTTAAAATGTATTTTATACATTAAGTGTCAGTAAGATACTAGTTTCTCATTTTCTACAGCTTGCAGTTCACTGTCACTGTGTTCATCTGTTATTTTTTAACAACTTAAATCAGATACATATATTGTAGAAAGTGGGAACTTTGTTTTAAATTACAGTGATAATTCAGATCTTTTTTAAGTGAGGTTCTGTGGAAGGCTAATAATAAGTAATAGCTAACCTGTAGTAAATTTTTAATTAACTTTATTTTGGAGAAATTGAGTTGAATTCTGACTGAACTGACAAGCTAATGGCTAGTCTGAGCATTTGTTTATTTTCATATTCAGATTAATATAAGACAAAAATGCAATGAAATTCTTAGGATGAGAAAAAACGTCCAACTTGCCATACTAAAAGCTAAACAAAACAAAACTGAAAATACTAATAGCACTGCAATAGAATATAATAATACAGTAAAATATAACAGTGCAGACTTTCTAAAACTTCTCAGATCTTAAAACATTTCATAGTAGTTGATGTGGAAGTTGTTTTATAAACTTTAAATGGTGTTTTCACAGTACACAGCTATTTGCTTTGAATTCTATGGTAACTTACAAGCTCATTAAATAGAAGCAGCAGCCTAGCTGTAGCACTTCAGATGCAGCCTGGGACACTTCTAGCAGAAATATCATATTTCTTACAGAATAACTGTGTAATGTAAACTTGACAAAGATGTAAAGTTTTAGAAAATCAAATTTTTATTACATTTTTTAGATTTGAGGTGTTTTAAAGGGCCTATATTCAAAGCAATACTCTGGGCATGTTTTTGATGAAAGAATAACAATATAATATAAAGCTCAAAAACGTTGATTTTATATGATATTGCTCCTTTAAGTGTGCAATAATCTACTTTGGTGTTGAGCCTGCTTAGATTAGTCATTAGCTTGTCATTTTGTCCAAATTTAAGCTCAATCTCTCCAAACTGTGGTGGTTCAAAGTTATCTGCATCAGGTAGGATGTTTACTATTCATATCTTTGCAATAGTTGTTTGCAACCTTTCCACACACTCTCACTTTAAAAGATTTGAACCACAACTTTCCAACGCAGCAGTGTTTGTGTGTGTCATACATTTTTAACGCTCATTTTAAATGTAATTTTTGAAGAATTTACTTACAAATCAAAAGAAATCGTATATAAATAAATCTTGTCAAAAGTACATATTATATATTATGATTTAAAATGATTTTAAATGTGGTGCAATTTATGGGGAAAAACAAGCTAAATCAAATTTTAATGCTTTATCTGCTTACATTTGTTACAGAGAATAAATTGAGAGGAATTCTATTTTTCAACACGTCTAATATGTAATTGTTGCCACCTATGTGCATTTGCCACTGTATTAAACTCATCTGTATGAGGTGTTAAGATTTATCATGTCATGTTGTGTTCTGTGTTGATTCAGAGTTCTATCAGCACCAGCTGCCAGTCGCTGTTACAATCAGAAAAAACTATATTACGTTCAACTTGGTGACAGAATTGTGTTTTTGTTTCTTTTCTTGATGAAAATGTGTTTTTTCTTCTTTTTTTTTGAGCAGATATGCAAAGAGCTGGCTCTGTTAGCATGTAGCCTACTGTAACAATAGTTTACCCAGGTCTCATTCCTTCTGACACACAAACACCAGCTCTGATTCCAGTGAGTCAGGACATCAGAGGGAAACACCCTGAGGTTTTAAAACCCACGAACTGTGATGCTGTCGGTGCAAAGGTCACCGATGGAAGCTGGATGTTGGTTTTTACTGAAGAATCAGAATATGATCCCAAGTCAGGGCCAGGCCTTAGCAAAGATTTACACAATGTATTTATAAATACTCAGCTCTGCTTTTGGCATATATCTCCTGTGTTGTTTTTTTTTAATCAGGTGGGGTAATAGAACTACAACATTGCCTTTTTTTGTATGTCAGTACACAGCAAACACATTCAAGATTTAATTTCTTTTTGTGCCAAACGTCTCAATGCAATAAGGTCTTACACACTGTGGATATCACAGTTTTTCCTGTGATCTGACCCTTTTTCTGCTCTGAACTCAGAGGAGCTTCACCTGCTGTGGTTCAAGTTAGCTGAACTCTACACTGTAAAGGTGAGCTGAGGAGCTGGGTGTTCACTTGTAGCACATTCAGACGGATGTAGCAGAGGTGAACGTGGTTGTTGTAAAATAATTCACTTGATTTTGCTCATATATGTTGATCTCATTGTAAACTGCCCTATTCTATTAGTTTATTTGGCATTCAGCAGAGGAAAAAACAGAAATTAAAGTTTTTTTTTCTTTTATTGAAATTCAGTGAAATCATTTGTGGAGATGCATTCATGTGATTGATTACAGTTTGGATTTTTCTTTTTTTTTTTTTTTCATGAGCCGTAAACTTTGTGTGGCTCTTTGTGTGGATGTTTGGGTCCTGATTGGTAAACTTCTACAAAATAAAAGTCTTGATTTTTGGCATTGCTTCATCATTTCTGGCTGCTTATTTTCATACAAACCTCTGACATTCAATCACTGCAAATAAATCTTTGGCATGAAGTTTTACTGAATAAAACTTAAAAGTTTTCAGTTTTGAAAAAAAATGTGAAATGTATTATCACCAAGTGGAGAACATTAAACCGACATTTGTAGGTTTATAGTCATCAAAAGCATTTTTGTCAATAACAGCAGGACCCAGTTTATGGAAGACCAGTGTCTGCACACGGGATGTCTGCTTTTAAGTCCCCCCTACCAATCTGCACTAACTTGTGACATGAGCTTTCTTTTAAGCATAAAATAACTACTTACATTAACCTGTGTTAGAAAAAAATGTATTTGAACATAACGCAAGGTAAGAAGTGCAACAAGATACAAAACTTGGAGAATAAAATGACCTGAGGTGTATATTTACTGAAGACAATGTAACATTTGGTCACATGGAGGAGGCGGGGCTTAAAGCTTGTACACCTGACAGGGAAGTTGGTCTCACTCTTGGCTTTAACTTTTGGTTTCCAGCCAAAATCAGAGGTGTCCAATCCTGGTCTTCGAGGGCCACTATTCTGAATGTTTTAGAGGTTTCTCTGCTCCAACACACCTGATTTGGACAAACAGGTGATTAACGAGCTTCTGGCACAGAATCGGGTGCGGTGTAGCAGAGAAAAAAAACATGCAGAATAACTGCCCTCCAGGACATGGATCAGACGCCTCTGTTGTAGATATAAACGGTCTATGATATGAACAGACACTCTCTGGCATAGACCAGAGGGGGTGCTGCAGCACCCTTCACACCTCTAGTTCCAAGGCCTCTCTAAATTAATGTTTCCAATCAAAACATACAATTTGACCCATAGAATTTCTCCTGATAAACATTTGCCAACTATTCAACAGTTTCTGTGAAGGCCATGTCTAGAAAGCGTTTGGTGAAACAATAAAATCTTGTATTTCAGATCATGTTTTGTTGTCTCCTCTGAAGTAGGCGATGTGCAAAAAAAAAGAAAAACCTCCCAGTATGACAGTTCGCACATGTCATTTAATACACTTGACAAACACAAGAACAGATCATCGTGTCTCTTTGGCGAGACGTGACGATCTGAACTCGGTGCTTCGTTAGAGCTCGAAACTTGTCCACAAGGTCAGAGAGGTTCTGACTCCAGTCCAGAACCTCCAAGCGCTGCAGGTCCTGCAGCTGGTGGAGGCACAAGAAGTCCTTTTCAGGCACGTGCTCCTTGCGAAGTCTGAGACTTCTGAGCTTTGGGAACAGTTCCGGGATCAAAGCAGTGCGAGCCCCCAGATGTGAAGGCCAGAGGTCTATGTGGAGGTGGAGCAGATTTGGCACCTGCACGGCTAGAACCGCCAAGTCTTCTGAGGACAAACCCGGGAGGCACAGCGTCAGGCTGGTCACGGTGGCTGGGATGGAGGTGACATACAAGTTCACGGGTCCGCCTCTGAAGATGACCAGCTTTGTCAACTCTGTGAATTTATGCAGCAAGCTGTTTAAGTTTTCAGCTTCTTTTGCCACTTTCGGTAACCCCCAATTCGAATATTGGTAGAAAATGCCAAGACTCTTCAGGGAAGGGATCAGTTTCAGTGTGTCTTCGGGCAGAAGGTGAACCATGCAGTTGACGAGTTCAAGGCTGGACAAAGATGAGATGGTTTCAAAGCCTGGTCCATGAACCTGGGGATTGGTATAATCAACAGACAGGGAGAGATGCTTCAGCTGAGGAAGGTGGGAAACAAAGATGTCAACCATCCTGACACGTTTTCCAAAGACGTTGGTCTTATGACAGACCAAGGATGTGAGGTGCCTGAGGTGGGGCAGCACAAGAAAGAAGTCGGAGTGAGGTTTGGTAGTGACGCCACATATGCTCAGGTGAGTGAGATTCTGTAGTTTAGATCCCAGGTTTGTATCAAACAAGAGAGAAACGTTTCTTAGAGCCAGGCGTGTCAGGTGAGGAAAGTCATCTGTCAAGTTGAGACTCTTGGGCTGAGAGTGTGACCTCTCCACAACGATTGTGGTCACAGCCGGAAGAGACTGAGAGAGCTGAACCCAGTGCTTAGCTTTGGTGCTCCTCATCACCACACTGAAGACTTTTCTGCGACGAAGAGTGTCCCAAAACGGACGGTTGTACGCGCCGCGTTCAAAACTCAGAACTACAGTCCAGTCTTTCCACAGAGAGCAGTGGTCGATGAGCTTCTTGAAGTACTTGGAGACAGCCCGGACGCTGCATTTATCTGTCACTGATAAATACCCAAATATCTGGTTCCAGATTTCAGGTGGAAAGTGTAGAGGAGACAAACACAATGACATCGTCTTCTTCTTATATTTGGTGGTGGTCGGCAACCCACCGCTCAGTGCCATGTTGTTTAAAGCCGAAATGAAAGGAATTTCTTTACCACGTTTGAAGTGACACGGAAGCACTGCAGGTGATTGACATTGAAACGGTCCAATAGGCGTCAGGCAAACGCTGGTTTCTCTGCTCTGATTGGTCGATTGCTTGGAATAAATTCATCTCGCGCCCATCTTCTTCCTCTTTCTTTCACGCGACCCTACGCAGTGGTGAGTGTTTTTTGTCGCTGTTTCTTTAGCGCTAAATAAGATTTGTAAAAACTATTTTGTGTTTTGGGTATTTTTGCGTTGAATAGATAAAAATATGTGCTGCCAAACCAGGTATATGTTTACATCCTATTATTAAATCTTGATACTGTTAATTCAAGCGCGGCCTTTTTAGCCTATGTTAGCAAGCTAGCGTTACCCGCTAACCACATGTTGGGCCTTTAGATTCTGGTTGTATCACATTTGTTTTCATTCTGTATCTACAGCACGTTTATGAAACATGTTGTTCTCCGGTTTTAGATCCAACCTTGTCTTTAAACCAGCTCTTAAGCGATCCTTGGAAGCACTGTCAAGATGCCCAGGGAAGACAGGGCCACGTGGAAGTCCAACTATTTTATGAAAATCATCGTAAGTACCACGACTTGCAGCTACTCGCAATCTCGCCATGCAATGCTAGTTCGTATGAAATAAAACTTAACTTGACGTAGTGTTTATATTGCAGCAACTGTTGGATGACTATCCAAAATGCTTCATCGTGGGGGCAGACAACGTGGGCTCCAAGCAGATGCAGACCATTCGCGTGTCTCTGCGTGGCAAAGCCGTGGTGCTGATGGGTAAAAACACCATGATGCGCAAAGCCATCCGTGGTCACCTGGAGAACAATCCTGCCCTGGAGAAGTGAGTGAATCAGTCCCTCCTCGGCTTTGAGCTCAGAGTGTTTCCTCGAAGCCTCAGCAGGATATCTACTGTGCAGCGTGTGTGGTGCTGTATTGTCGTTCCCCCTGCTGAAAGTAAAATGTTTCCAGCTATCCCTGTCTGCCTACCACCTCCGGCAGCCAGGGACGCAAGGTTTCAGACACTTAAAAGTTAATGTCCTGAAGAAATTATCTTGAAATTAAGTGTTTAGTTTTGTGTTTTTGACAGGCTTCTGCCTCACATTAAAGGAAATGTGGGGTTTGTCTTCACCAAGGAGGATCTGGCTGAGGTCCGGGACCTGCTGCTTGCCAACAAGGTGAGATCATTAAGTAAGAAAAAAATATGATCAAATCTATCCATTTTACTATGTTAATTTGATCCTTTAGAGAAATGTGACCTGTTATATCAATATGAGGATTAAGTAAGTTTGGTCAAAATTACCTAATCACATTTTCAGATTCCTGCTTTAAAAGCTACATTTTGATTCCTGGATCATTCTATCATATGTGGATCCAGAGATGTGACTTAATCTTGGTTACAATAATATTTGGTCTGAATCCCAAAATAATGTAATTTTAAGGAGGAATTTTTAATGTCAATATAAAGAGGAAACTTCAGATGGTATTTGAATGTTGAATTTCCAGCTGGAAAACATTTCTAGCTCACAGGGAAAATCTAAAAATTTTATGAAATTTTTTTCCTCAATCAGGTTTGTTGGTACTTCTATTCCCTGGCTTTTGGCACAGCCTGAGACTTGTTTTTAGTTTTATTCCTATTTTTACTGTTTTTTTTTTTTTTGTGTTTTTAATTGTGTTGATTTTTTTTTTTTTTTAAGTTTTAATCTTTGTTTTTCATGTTTTTATGTGTACAGCACTTTGTTGCAGCTGTGGTTGTTTTTAAAGTGCTTCATAAATATAGTAGTAGTACTGCTTAAAAATGTTGAAAGTTTTATTTTGATTATATTTCAGACAGTTCATTCAAATGATACGTTGATAAAATGTTCATTATGTTTTGACAAAATGCAATTTTTGCAAATGTTTTAATCAAAGCACTACTTTTGCCTATTTCTCCACATTCCACTTTTAGACTTAATTCTCATTTGATGTGATGGGTCACAAATGATTAAACCATTGGTTTAGAGTAGGGTTGGGCAATATTGGCAAAAAATTGCGATTAATTGGGATATTTAGCAGATAACGATTAATTTGAAGATTAATGTCCTTGTCACATGACTAATTTAGTGGGAAAGATTTTCTCTTCATAAAAATCTGTTCCAAATTGTGTCGAAATTACAGACTTCAGGCTATACATCAAATTTTAAATTGTGTTGGATAAATAAATTACAGAACTTTTTTTAAAACGTTCATCATATTTAAAGTGGAGAGTAGCACCGAGACTCTGATGGCATTAATCGTATTAATCGATTAATGCCAAAAAGTAATCTAAGTGTTTTTCTGACGATTAATTGCACACGATACGATTATGCCCAACCCTAGTTTAGAGGGATAAAGTGAAAGTACAATTGTAAACCAAAAAATCCTAGAATCCTTCCGATGGTTGAATCCTCAGGAACATGCAGGATAAGTTACAATGCAGCCCGCTCAGTACTGTATTGTCGTTCCCCCTGCAAACAGTAACCTGTTTCCTCGCTATACCTGTCAGTCACCATCTGTTGACCCTCAGGGACGTAAGGTTTCAGACAGTCTTAGTCTTTACATGAAATGTATCTTCTCTGTTGCTCTGTTGCATTTTACGACTTGGCTTTAAAAACAGTGTAGTTTAAAGTTTGCTCTGTTGAATCTCAGGTACCAGCAGCTGCCCGTGCTGGAGCCATCGCCCCCTGTGATGTGACTGTGCCCGCCCAGAACACCGGGTTAGGTCCCGAGAAAACCTCTTTCTTCCAGGCTCTCGGTATCACCACCAAGATCTCCAGAGGAACCATTGAAATTCTGGTTTGTTTGATAATTCAGTTTTATAATCTATTTGAAACAGATCAACTACATAGTCATGTGAACTTTTTTTCAAATGTTGACATTTGAAGCTAAAAACATCCATTTAATTGTGTTTTGGCTTCTCTAGAGTGATGTCGGTCTGATCAAGACTAATGACAAAGTTGGTGCCAGCGAGGCCACGCTGCTCAACATGTTGAACATCTCACCCTTCTCCTTTGGACTCATCATCCAGCAAGTGTATGATAACGGCAGTGTGTACAGTCCTGAGGTGCTCGACATCACAGAGGCTTCTTTGCACACCAAGTTCTTGGAGGTGAGATGCAGTGTTTAATCATAAAATACAATTTAAGTGGTTTTGTATTCGTTTGAAATGTCATGCCTTTAAGTTTCTGGTTCATTTTTAAATTCTGTATCATGCAGGGTGTGAGAAACATCGCTAGTGTGTGTCTGGAGATCGGCTATCCCACTCTGGCTTCTGTCCCTCATTCCATCATCAATGGCTACAAGCGAGTCCTGGCTGTGGCTGTGGAGACAGACTACTCCTTCCCTCTGGCAGACAAGGTATCAAACTCATTCTACAGTAAATAACTTTCAGTTCACGTGTAGGATCTGTTTTGGTGAAGCTTGTGTAATACTGAGTGGTCAATCCAACAGCAAAGACTGCAAGTGTGAAGTTTACTGTCTTAACTTCAGATATACTTTTAAAGATGTTTTAATAAATAAAGATGATATAGAAATTAAAAATATCACTGGATTTTTTTTCCCCCCTCTACAGGTCAAAGCCTTCCTGGCCGACCCATCTGCTTTTGCTGCTGTCGCAGCACCTGCAGCTGCTGTAGAGACTGCTGCTGCTCCAGCTGCTAAGGAGGAGGTGAAGGAGGAGTCTGAGGAATCAGATGATGACATGGGCTTCGGTCTGTTCGACTAAAAAAAATACAGCGAACAGAATGTTTGAATCAAAAAGAACATGATTCAATAAACTTTGACAAAACTTTTGTTTATTCCTTTCAGTGTAAATGTTTGAGATAAGATGAGCTGTTGTATAATTGACTAGATTCCACAAAGAGATGAACAGGATTACCTTGTAATGGTCTTATAATAATATTTGGGACAGTGAAGGATAAAGGATGATTTCATAAACAGCAGGGAAGTGCGTCTTGTTTGACGTACATTTCTGAAAACACAACTTCCTGTTTGGGTGTGTCGACTTTTAAAGTAGTAGGTTATAGGTAAAGTGTGAAACAAAGATTCAAAATGATGAAGTATTTCAAGTACTTCTGTTATGGTAGTTATCAAAGTGTATTTTTTTATTTTAGTAATGTAGGTATATATACACAGTACATCCATTAATACTTACACAAAGCGAGAGCTTTCCATTGTCAAATATTGAAATTGCTGAGAAATTGCTAGGGTGAAAGAATGAAATGCACAGATGTGTAAAATACATATTTGGCAATAAATAAGGTAAAAAGTGAAATATTTGGATTTGTGTACTTTTATTTGTAAAAGTGCGTTAATTTGTAATGAATTAGGCTCCAGCTTTTGCTTGAACAATGAAATGTCAGTTACTGGTAGGATTGTTTTTTTTCTAACTTTGCGTGGTCTATTAAAAATGGTAAAAAAAATAAAAATAAAAATCCAAATATCTAGAATGGCGTATCTTGGTGCACGAAGTCGACTTTTATTGCGAAAGGGAACATCCGGAAGTTATTCTGGGAGCTACAGATGTGCTGAGGCTACAGGAGAAACGTCCGCTATGGCTGAGGTAAATTTTTAGTGTTTATTGCATTTGAAACGACACGATTGGCATAGAAGATGTTATATAAACAATTTTAAAGGCTCACAGTGATGGTACTTCGGGTAATGAAACGTACAATTGGTTTCTAGCAGCAGAGGAGTCAACGTAATGATACGCAGGCAGAGAAGCTTAGCTAACAAATCACAGATTGTAAATTTGTTTATTGTGTACTTTCACTTTATCATGGGTAGTAGTTTTTTTTTGTCAATTTTATTATAAGGTTATTAATTACTGATTACGTATATTTTATTGTAATGTCAGGATTAGTGTATAAACATGAACGTCATCATACCATTAGCTTGAAAACGCTGTTAGCTTGTGTTAGCTAATGTTGTTGTTGTTGTTATTGTTGTTGTTGTTGTTGTTCAGACCCACAGCTTACAGGACCTCCAGCAGCCGGCTGTCTCCTCCAAGGTGTTCGTCCAAAGGGACTACAGCTCAGGAACAATATGCAAGTTTCAGACCAAGTTTCCCTCTGAGCTCGAGTCAAGGGTACGCATAGAGTCCACGTGGTTGGTATTTAAATCACTGTGGAAATTGTTGGTATAAACTATTTGTGTGATTTCAGCTCGATAAGCAGCAGTTTGAGGAAACCATCCAGACTCTAAACAACCTGTATGCGGAGGCAGAGAAACTGGGAGGGAAATCCTACCTGGAAGGTTTCCTGGCTTGTATGACTGCTTACACCATCTTCCTCTGTATGGAGACGCACTATGAAAAGGTAATATTGCTTCAGACTAATGGTTCTCTTATACAAACTGTATTTTATTTAATTTTTTGTGAGAGGTTACAGAAAGTATATATTTACGTTTTTTCTTTTTTTTTTCTTTTTTGCTGTGCTGCTGTTCTCTGTTGGTACAGGTGTTAAAAAAGATTGCCAGATACATAAAGGACCAGAATGAGAAGATTTACGCTCCAAGGGGCTTGCTGCTGACAGACCCCATAGAGAGAGGCCTCAGAGTTGTATCCTTGTGGAATTTCAAATGTTGAATTTAGGTCAACGGGTTGAATCAGGCTTATTTGTTTTCTTAGATTTTGGTTATTATGGGTTCATATTATTCAAAATACATGAGTCTGAAGTCATTTTACATTATAGTGGTAAACTTTAGTGTAGATAGTGTACATTTTTCCTTTGAAATGGTGTTAACAACATGCCACTAATTTATGTTCAGTTTACAAGCAAGAGTTGCATGTATGATCCGTCATCAGTATATTTTATAGTTTTTTTTTATGTTTTATAAAATAACCATCATAGTGTGGATCAGAAAAATTTTTTTTAGAAGTTATTTATTAATAAAAATCTGATTTTTACATAGTGCATATTTCCTTAACTTGCCATTTTTCAGGTTGAAATCACGATCTTTGAAGACAGAAGTATCGGCTCTGGAAGATAAAAGAAACCTGTGGTCTGATAACATTCACCTGCTTCATCTGGAAAATGTTTGAGTTTGGACGTGGTGTTCATTTTAGTAATCAAAGACAACAAAATTCCTGGACTTAAAAGACAAAACAACCTAAAACTTTGACAGAAGTCATTAATCACAAGTAGCCCAAACAATCACACATTTCCATCATTTAATAATGATTCCAGTTCATGTATCGGGACTTACGTAAAACATCCCAGAAATTTATTTTGACTTTAGCTTTTGTGTTTCCTTTAACATTTTTTTTTTTTGTCGTCTCACTTTCACTCCAAAGGCTGATGAAAGCATCTGTCTGATGGTGTATTTACAGACATCTTTGCCTCAGTTTTGTGTATACTTTTAATGTAATAATTCCTCCTGTTATTTATTAGATTTTGATGGTCTCTTTGTACACATTTTCTTGTCTTTTTATGCACATTGTCTAAATTGTAGCCCAGTTGACCTGATCAGTTTTTATAAATCGTGCCATTGTGTTAATTGCCATTTTGTTATCACAATAATTGTAAATGATTTTGAAATTTGTCAAGGCAGTATGGTTTTGTCAGAACTGACGCTGGACAGAGAGTGGGTTTGAGTTGTTGACAGTAAATGGTAAATTGATGTGTACTTCTACACAGTATTGACATGTTAGTAGGGTTAAAGCTCTGGTGAGCAAAAATGTTTTTATAGAATGTAAACCTTTTGGTGGTGGTGGTGGGGACATGTTTTAAAAGTTGTAAACGTCATATTTATGAGACTTAAATAGGAGCATGTTTCCCCAAGTTCATCTCCGAATCATATAACATTACATAACTTATTGCATTATGAAAACTGTCTTTTCTGTGATGTTGTAAAAGTGCACCAACGCTTCTTAATATTTGTCTGCTGCATATTTATGTTGCAAATATATTATTCATCATCTTTGAACATAACAAATGTAAACGCTTCTCACATGATTGTTTTTGTGTTTAATTCATTCACCTTTCTTTGTTCATATTTTATGTTTTAAATAAATTGAGGTTTCTTGAAATCTGTGTACTTTTTTATTAGAAAAAAATACATAATCTTTTTATAAAGAACTTCATCTGAAAGTGGCATTTTCAACTTGTAACACAGGTTTTTAGTGCTTTTATATTGAAAGGACGTAGCCGGATGTTGATCCAGCAGAGAACTGTTTCCCGGGCATGCTAACTCGGGGTCACTCGCGCGACTTGTAATTTACGAGGTTACAGTCTCGCAGAGTCAAATTAAAACCACTCTTTTACCTGTAAAGGTGAGTTACAACCGGAGGTGGTAGAATGATAGCTATTGACAAAATTATTTGTAAAAAAGAAAAAGAAAGTAAGCTAGCTTGTTTCGAGTCGTTAATCTTCGAAAGTTGAGCACAAAACACTGCAGGTACATTTATTAGCTGCACTGTAACTGTAAAATCTTTAACCGATTAGCTATCAGCTAACTTAAAAAACAAACAAACAAAAAAGACTGTCAGTAATTCTGCATTTGCGTCACAGTGTAAATGCTCTAATATAAAATCTAACTCTTTGTTAACAGAGCTCGTCTTTCTCTGGTCACCCTGGCGTTTCCTTGTTTCGATGGGCTTTATCTGCCGAAGGAAGAAAATCAATTCGTGCATCTTGTCATGGATGATTTGGAAACATACCAACAGGAAGACAACTCAAAGAGGTAAAGTGAGACTTTTATATTATTTAGATGAATAAAACACAACTTCAGGATAATCTCTGCTCTCCTTGCTGTTTTATGTAGGAGGCAAAATGTAGTGTCATACATCAGCAGTAACACATTATAAGTCAATCCGTCTTATTTAAAACCCAAAACATCATTATATTATATATGAATATATGAATGAGAAGTGTAATATGCTGTCAGATTTTAGACATGATTTCTTTAAATTCAATGTGATTATATATGGTTTTCATTTTACAAGACATTTGCACCACCTTCCACACAAGCGTGCCGTATTAAAAATAACAGGTGCTAAATGTTTCTGTCTCTGTCCAGCGTGCTGCTCTTCCCCCCGTTACCGAGCAGGCTGCGGTACCTGATCCACAGGACTGTAGAAGACATCCCAGAACTCACCACCTTCTCTGTAGGTGAAAGTTGGTGCCGTCGAGTGGTGGTCTGCCCATTTGAGCTCAGGTACTGAACAAACCTTAAATCTATGCTTTTAAAAAAATAAGTTAAATTCTTGGGAAAGGAATTTCTTCTGAGACTATTTATTTAGCTTTCAAATGTTTGAGTGTGGCTTGTATGATATCTGAGGCTGGTTGTTCAAACTATATTTACTGTTTGTTTTCCTGCAGGGGTGAGTCAGATGAAGAAGGTGATTTTGAGCGTAACGGCTATGATGAAGAGCCTCTGAGCACAAAGGGGGAGACGAATGACGGCGTCAAGCTCAAAGCTCCTGTCCCGACTCCGAGCCGGGCACCTAAAAGGCCAGACAAGCCGCTCTACGTGCCACGAGCTGCTCGACAGAGACCGCCGTTACAAAACTCGCCAGGCTCCACCGCAGACAAGGACTTGCAGAGTTCGGCTCTCTGCAGTAACTCACTCAGCAGTCCTCCAGACTCCTGTTCTTGCCCTGAAGCTACAGAACTTCATATACAGCCAGCGTGTGCCAAGGTGGTGGAGAAGGAAGTGAAGAATGATGCGAACAGTTCAGGCTCAAATGTTCAGACTCAAAAGTTGGCCCAGAGTTTGAGTGAAAGTGAGGCTGTTGTCTGGGATGAGACTCAGGACTGTTTTGCTGAGATGACGTTGGATGCAGACAAGCGTGAGGAGCAACGACCAGACAATGACCAGATAGAAGACACAGACATGGATGATGTGACTGAACAGGTGAGTTACAGGGATCTTTCACTGTGATTACCTGTACTTATTTTATTCGTAGAAACTTAGCCTTCTTCCATTACATAACCATAAAAATTAATGCTGGTTTTCTTTGTTTTTTAGATAAAGGCACATCTCAAAGAAACAGACGCCGTCTCTATAAAGCTTGTTCACAATGACTACTCTGTCTATGAGAGCATAGCTCCCAATGTTGATGACTTCAGCCACGTAATCGAGATCTACAACTTTCCAGCTATGTTCCAGACAAACGACCTCTTTGATGCTTTCGCAGACTACAGGTATGAGATTAGAGTTCAGCTTCATTGCTCAGTGTGTCCTCATTAATCTGCTCTGATGTTTAAATAAAGAGTTCTGCTTTAATGTTTGTTTGTGGGGTTTTTACGCTGTGTTTTAAATACATTACTGACATGTTGTACTTAATATTATAGTGACTGAATTTTAGTTGTATACTTACTACTATTTAGCCTTTTATTTACCATTGTGGGAAGGTTTAAAAAAATTTCAGTATTAACATCACATTTAACGATCACTGTAGTAACAAACATAATGGAATTTCTAATAAGACATTTTTAATTGAAAAGTTGTATTTCATACATGCAAACAGAGTTCATACTAGCACACATAAAACTGATAAATATTTTAAATACTAATTTATGTTGTTAAAAATAATAAAATGTTTATAGACGAGTAGAAATGTTTCGTCTTTCAGACACATTCTTAAGTTATGTTTTGACCTGGTCCAGGTTAATAAAACACCACATTGTATAAAAATACAGAGGTAAAAATACAGAAGTCACACATTTCTGAGGTCTGAAGCACAACTCACAATCACATCCTAATATTTTATTGTAGATGTTCCACTTTTCCCTGAAGTTTTTAAACTATTGTTCTTGGTGAATCAACAGAAGCTTGTAGACAATAAAAGGTTGCTTCATAGAAAATAGTTCAGTGACGAATAGAAAATTAGATTTTCTAGTTTTCCAAGTCAAATGATCTGGTTGTATTTTAAAACGTCAAAATACTGGTAGTTTTTAAGCTCCTGTTTCTGAAAAAAAACTAAAATTGTTAAATATCTGCTGATGTAATCTTCTGTTAAAAAGAAAACTTACATTAAAACAGGTTGAATGTACAGGTCTAAACCGCAGGAGTCCACAAGTTTCTGTTTGAATGGGTGACATCTCATATATACCTTAAACAGAAGACGTGTTTTTAAATTTTTTTTCCATCTTTAAATATGTGGTTAAGATTCTTGGGTATTTAAAAGTAAATTCATGTGCTTAAAACCACCCAAATCAAATCACCAAATGCTTCCATCTGTATCTCAGCGATGGTGGAATGAAGATCAAGTGGGTGGACGACACACACGCTCTGGGAGTTTTCTCCACTGAGGCAGCAGGTGAGAGCTTCGCTGTTAGCATGATGCTGTGTCGGAGCTTAAAAGCTGGCAATGACTCATGTTTTTGTTTATAGCCCTCCAGGCTCTGTCGATCTGCCACCCGCTGCTGAAGACACGAGTGCTCTCTGAAGCAAGTAAAAAAGCTAAAAGCAAGGCCATCAGTCGGGCAGGTAGAGCTCCGGGTTTGATCTGCAGCTTGTGTTTAAAAATGTTACTATACTTTGTTTTAACTTTTTTATTTTGTCTTCCTAAAGAATTTATTCAGCCAGTGAAGGAACGTCCCAGGACAGACTGTGCTGTTGCCAAACGGATGGTGACCAGAGCGTTAGGCATACGAGGCCGAGGCAGACTGCAGCAATATTGAGTCTTAGTAAAGTCTAATGGTGAGCAAAATGAAGAACCATAGGTTTGAAGTATTTTAGGTTTCCACATTAAACACCTTGGAGTTCTTGCAGGAACTACTAAACCTTTCCTTTACAGTAAAATACTTGTTACCTGACAGATTAACTGCTTAGCTGTGTGTTTAATCAGAATACCTGACAGTATTTTATCATAATGAAGCATTATAAAGAAACAGTCTGCTTTGATCATATTTTATTTAAAAATGTAATACTTTTCCACATTCAACTCAGCATCCAAAACTTTACACTGCTACATTCAGACTAATTTACAAACCCACAAAGAGGCCTTTTCACATACATGTGTGGCTGTTACAGTACTCCCACAATGTTATCATAGTCCCTGATGGTAATAATTTAACAAAACTCAAGACGACGAGAAAAGAGTAGATGGGACGTACAGATTAAAAAGGTAGAAAACATAATAAATAGAACATTTTTCAAAATAAACATACTTGGGGAACACACTCAAAACAAAACTAAATGTTTAAATTGTGACTGAAAAGTCTTCTCAGATGGTCAGAAACACTGCAAGAACCAGATCCGTTCAGCACCAGAAAAATATAAATCTTATTTCAGTTCTTTATATTGTAAAAGTAAACATTGCAGTAAAAATGTAAACCAGGTATTGACAGTTTAAAATCTGATATCTGTTTTTAAAAACATTCAGTGCAAAAAAATCTGACCTTTGTCTACCACCAGATTTAACAGAAGACTATTTTTATATATCCAAAGTCAACACATCTATTCAGGAATATGGCCACGTCTTATTTTTGGTCTCATTCGCTCTCCAACTTGTTTTAAAGGCACTTGATGAATTAGCTGAGCAACATTTTTTGGTTACAGTTCTTACTGCATAACTTAGCACCAGGTCTAATAACAAAGGCAGGAAACATTGAAAGACACAAATCTGTTAAATACCTTTTACAAAAGCAAGCAGTTCATCCTATTGAGCCATAGGTTATTGTACCGGTGTTCAGCAACAATCACACAGCTCCCTCTAGTGGTTGTCAAACATGAATGTTTTCCTCCCTGATGTCCTCCCATCTGCTCAGTCCTTCAGGGAGTTCTACCTGTGTGAGAGCTGGTTGGTCAGCAGTCCAGGAAACGTGTCCTCCACGTCTGAACTCAGTGTGCCTCCTGTGATGTTAGACAGCAAACATTAAATAAAAACTGCAACCTAAAAGCAGTTCTGTACTAAACATCAAGGAGTCGCTCTGATGTGATAAAACTAAGTTTTGGTGTGTGTGTGTGTGTGTGTGTGTGACAGATCCTGTTCCTCTGAGGAGCGACTGCAGTAACAAACTTCACTTCTGCATCATTTATAGTCTCCATTCACTTCAGCTGAACAGTGCAATTTATGTTCACTATTGGCATCACTAACAATGAAAATATGACTCTAACTTCAAGAAACATTAAATAGATTTAATATTTCAGACGACTCCAGTGGTTCTGAAACAGGGAAGCTTAGTTTTTATTACACGTTTCTTGAACTGAATTGTTTTGCATTATATTTAAACCTCTGGCTGTTTCCCCATCTTTTTGTTGTTTGCTCATTGCCAGGTGAAGCCGGATGTTCTGCATAATTCTACAGTATTAACTTATTATTTTTCAATAACATTACATTTTTCTGCAAGATATTCTCAGGGTTTGGTTGATCTATTCCACATGTTGATGTCTCTAATGTTTAGATTTTTTTTATGAAAGAAAAACTGAACAAAGTTCACATTTGTTTCAGTTCCCAGTTTGGGACATTTTTTTTATTTGTTCAAGTTGAAACTTGAAGCTGTTTTTAGTTACTGTACTTTTATTTCCGAGTCCTTATTTCCTTTTATAAAAATATGTCTGTCATAAAAAAAAAAACTGGGAAGATTTGTATTTAAAGATGTTTATATGCACTTAACACTTTTATTGAACATTTATCCCAAGAATATTGTCTTCTGTTGTATTGATGTACACTGTTTTTATATGCAACAAAATTAAACTACATCTAATAATTTCCAAAGTATCTGTGATTCTAAATGTTGATTGTTTTATGAGAATGTGGACTTTTTATAGGTTTGAGTAGAGAATATCACTTCCTGTAAATTCAGTAAATTATAAGTACTGTAAAAAAAAGTCAATTCAGTAAAACTGAGTATAGAAACTACTTCCTGTATCTTTGTGTAAATGCACAATTTAAACATTTTTAGCTACACGATAAGTAAATAAAGATGGTAGAAACCAAGAAACTCAAAGGTTTCAAAATAATTATCTTCAGGGAATGAAATTAAGGTATTTGTGCTAAAACACATTGAATTCATTTTTCATTGATGTAAAAGATTTAGTCATGAAATGAAGGCATTTTAATTAAAAACAGCCATTTAGGTTTGTGCTTTTCTTATCCAAACATTTCATTTGGTCCTACACTGAATTCATGAAGCATAGTTACTCAGGCCGTGGTAAGAATATTTTGCATTTAGATGCACTCACAGAGTTTAAAAACCTCGACTGAGCTGTATTTAAAGTGAACACAGTACAACTGCATGTCTGAACAGGTGTTATTGTATCCCTGCTGCAGGAGAAATGAGGATTTTTCCAATATGTTCTCACCTATATGACAGTTGTACGTCCATATCCGATGGCCATCATATCTTGAGCGACACTTCATTATGTTATTGGTGTAATCAGACTCTGCAACCTCATAGTTTGGGTTTATCACAACCTGGAAGAAGGAAAAATGTTGTTAAAAATAATGTAATAATTCAAAGATAAGAAATAAAATCAATTTAGCTACAAAAGGAAATTCAGTTTATCAGTAGGGTTAATTCCTGCTTAGATGTGTTGATAACTGTTAGGTCTATAGAGAGTTGAGGTTTTATCCTCCAAAGGAATTAAATGGAAGAAATGACTAAACAGACCTGGAAGATGTAGTCTCCAGGCTTCAGGTCTGTGATGTCTATCCACTGACAGTCTATGTCATGTCTGTAGGTGTCCCAGCAGCCCACTGTGATGCCCTGAGAGCCAAAGTTTGCACATTCGTACCTCTTCTGAATACCTGAATTCAGAACAGATTTATTATCAGCATGCTCAGTTGGTATCTCCACTTAAAGAATAATATTATACTCAATCCTTACCTTCATCACAATAAGTGTCCTCCAGACAGAAACTGGCTTTGTGTCCCTCTGCTACTTTTGTCCCGTTCAGACTCAGCAGGTCATAGTAGGTGAAAACTTCCATACTGTGGTAATGTCTGGATCATACAGGGACAGAGTGTTTAATCATCAAGCAACCACCTTATTCATTAAATAAACACGTCTAGTAGCTTCACAGCAAGATCTCTGGAGAAATGGATTTCCAGGCTTCAGCCCCACCTGTGACATTCATGCCAGACCCAGGAGTGAGGCGACGCCCGCGGCCTGAAGTCTGACAGCCCATTGTTGTGGATCTGGGAGGAGAAGCGGAGGAGGCGGCGGTAGGAGCTGGAGTCTGCTTTGTCTGCAGTGCTGGACAGGCAGCGCTCCTCCTGGGCACACTGCAGAGCGTACATGGGCCTGTCCTCCAGGTACGTGGTCTGCTCCACAACCTGAGCGCTCAGGACCAGGTCCGGGGCCGCTGTGAGGGGGGCAGAGCAGCAGGTGATGAAAAAAATCATCAAACTGAATGTTTACAATCCCTATGCTTTAAAAAGTCTAAAAAATACTTGATCTAAGAGTTTGAAATGTGCTTTTTCTTACTCTGAGTACAAGAAACTCCAGCAGCAAAGCGTCCGCCTCCTTTAGGACAGCTGATGTGCTTCCCATGATGCAGACACTGATCCAGAGTCAGCTCAGTTCCTGAACATCTCACACCACTCATCAGCACAGGATCAGACGATGAATCTCCTTGCCAGTACCACGTCTCCTAATAAATTACAAAAGAAAGAAACTGTTATACAACTTGAGGTTAGCATTAAAATAAAACGAAGGGGGGAACTGAGTTTCAACAAACTCCACCTTTAAACAGTGAACTGAACATTAGATTAAGGATTAATATAAAGACAGGCTAGTTAGTCCTGACTCAGCCTTACGGCACAGTTCTGCAGACCAAAGGGAAATCTTATGCCAGGGAAACACACAGACTTTCCATCGTCCTCTGAGGAAGTGTAGGATGTAAATGACGGTGAACTGGTGGAGGAGGAGGGGGGCGGGGTCTGATGGTGGTCTAAGTAGAGGGACAGACATGCTGAAGTGTAGTTTAAGCTTTGCTGTCATTTGTTCCATCTGTGGGGTTTGCCTGGAGAACTATTTATGAGTAAGTCAGCAAAGAGTCTCCAGACGGTCTGAGGAGGTCCAGAAACCACATTACTGTACTATTAACACCAAAACCTTTATGTAAAGAGAACGTACTGAATGTGGTGTTTTTAGGACAGCTTGTCCAGAAGTGTTGACCTGACATTCATCACATAAACAGCCTTCATCAGATCCAGTGTTCCACTCCTAAACCCCCTGCAGTTCCTGACAGACCACCTGATGATTCATACTTTCCACATGTATATAATCCTAAACCATACAGTCCAAGTGTCTTAGAATAGCATCATATATGGAAAGCAGGAGGAATGTTTGGTGGTAGATTCACCTCCTCTAACTGGATTTTTCTGCTTTCTGTCTATTTTGAAAGTTTCTAAGCAAATGAGATTTGTTTCTGCCCTGTAGGATAAATAAAACTCAAGGGGGAGATGTAATAGCATCCAGTCCCACTTCCACACATTTATAAACAGGCTTTAAACTGGGAAACGTTCCGAGGCTGAACTGATCTCATTCTTTTCTCACATTAGCTTGTGATGTAAATATATTTTTATACACTGAAAAAAAATGTTGCATTGGTATTTAAATCAATCTAATACACAGAATACCAGGTGACTTCAGTCCATCAGACTGACACAAAGAGTGTCTGCAAATAATAATAAAAACTAGAAGCACTCAGAGAGTGCATACCTCCGCCACCTATTACATCCCGAGTTCATGCGCAAAAGGAGAGGAAAA
>JAUBOC010000138.1:18197367-18209758 GCA_032275365.1 Anablepsoides cearensis | reverse complement strand
AAACAAGATCAAAAAGACTTTTTGGCTGGATATAAGATTTTAAAACTTGGTTAGAAAGACAGTTTTTGCAGTGCACTACCTGACACCTTTAAAGACATAAAAATACCAGTTTAGACATGTAATGTCTAGCTTTTGTGACTCATTTAAATTCTGAATGATGTTTTTGTTGGTGTGTGAAGTAAGCCCAAACTACAGAGCTGTTTTTTCACTTATTCTGCCCAACTCTTATTGTCTATGCAAAATGTTTTCATAGCTTTAAATAATTTTCTATGGGAAGCTAACAAAACTCTTGGCAGAAATGTAAGAATGAACAAAGAGTAATGTTTCAGTTCTTTAGCATTAGCAACCTTAAATAGTATTTTTCAACAGCAATGCAATACAAAAAAAGCACATTAATGATGTTAAACTATCTCAGGTTTTTCTACGTCTCCGTTCAGATAACAAAGGAGATGTTGTTGAGGACAGACGAGAGGAGCAGACTGCAGAGTGATAAGTCAGGGATCTGTTACTGTGCCAAGACTGTACTGCAGAGACAGAAACGCTACTGATGCCCCTGCCAGCGTGAGTGACTCAGTGTGTGAGAGAGAGAGAGCGTGTGCTGAGGCTACTCTGTTGGACAGGTGCTGAATAATGTAGGCTGCAGTGTCATTTGAGCGAGGTAAAACATTTTAGCAACTCAGAGTCACACCGATGCTAAAATTACCTGATTGCACACATCAAGCACCAAGGACTCGCTCTCGTCATACTTCTGCACCTTACAGGAATTCCTGCAACACAAGCACACAAATAAAGGTCAAAAACTCAAAGACAAATCTGTCATCTTTAAAAAGCTAATATCTCTACAACCATCGAGCAAGCTTTTATGTGCATTGTTGCACCGACAGACACCAAACGAGGCTAAATGAGAGGTAAAATCAAACTCATTCTGAACAACTTCCTAAAAAAACCCAAAATGGAACAAATCAAACAGCTGATTTATGAAGTAATGTTTTTTAGCTGATACATGCACCTTCAACTGTCTAGCTGTGATGCAGCACATGCCGTGACGAGAGCACAACAAGAAGTATGCATGGAAGAAATAGACCTCGGATAGGGAGAGTACTTACAACAGAAAACAGAGAAACTTGACTTGCTCAGATGTCCTGAGGCCGAGAAAAGGGGATGAATAAAAGCAGAGATTTGATCGTTGCATGGCACACAACGAGGGGGAGATGGAGGATGAAGGGGATAAAGCGAGGAGGATGTTGACAAAGAGGGGAAAAAAAGGAACAACCAAAGAGCCGAGAGACAAAAGAGAAAGGGTGTGAGTGAGTAAAGATGTCAGCGTGTTAGTTATTCAGCAGATAGGTTCAAGTCTGAGCACAAGCACAAGTCAACTGCAGCTGTAAGCATAAACCTATTTAAGTGTTTCTATTTTTACATCAAATAATAAGTTTTAATAATGATTACTCTATAGTTTCCCAACTCCTGGAACAAGAAGACTTACGTGGTTGTCCTGTCTTTGTTTTTCTTCGATATCGGCCTCGTTTTCTTCTCGGCCTGTCTTGCTTTCGGTTTGCTCTCGTTTTTGACTGTTGTCTCGGCTTGGGAGACGCCGCAGGAAGAGTCCTCGTTGCTCAGGGATTTTGAGGATTTACAAGGGTCTACGGAGTCGTCAAAGTTCTCCGGGTCAAAGCTGTACGAGCCCTTGGGGAGCACAGGAGAGTTGCTCAGCGTGTTGCTTCCAAACGGGTTGAAGTTCGGATCGTCCCACTTGCTGGGGTCAAAGTTATACGCTCCAGCTTTGGGGATAGGTACATCATCCAGGTTCAGAGGAGCAGAGGGGTCTGCCATGTCTGGTTCTGGAACAGGGTCTGATACAGGCTGGGGAGGGAGTTCTGGCTCCTGTGCTGGTGGTTCTGGTTCAGGTTTAAGGAAGGTCTCTGATTCTTTAGGTTTCTGCTTCTTCGCAGCCAGTTTGCTGGTTGAGCGTTTCCCTCCCAACTTCTTTGGAGGGGGCTTTCTGACCACTTCATTGTCCAGGCCAAACTCCAGCACCACAGGCTTTGCCTCTGAAGATGACTTTACCGTTTCAGAATCTGCTGAGTCATTCTCAGAAGTGGGTAAGGAGCTGCCAAGGGGCTCGGGCCTGGAGAGGTGGCTCGGACCACATGGTGGGGGAGAGTTCTGGATTTTGGATCCGCCGCTGATGAACGGGTTAAAGCTATCGTCCAGTTGCTCGGGGTCAAAGTTGTAAGCAGCCTTGGGAACAGGAAGTTCTTGGTCCTCATCATTTTGCGGAAGATGATCCACTTGGGTTTTAAGTTTCAGACACGAAGGCTTGGGCTTGTTTGTCTTTTCTGAAGGCTTTTCGTGGCTGGGGAGGGCACTGTCCTGTACCTCTGGATCCACCAAAGGTTTTTCCTCTGGGAGCTCTGAGGCACATGGAGCGGCTGGTTCACTGCTTGGTATTACATCAGGTTCTGGGACAGATGTTGCCCCTGATGCTGGAGGCAGGTCTGGGATTGGATCTGCAGTATGGATGAGGTTTGAGTCTGGGGGTGGCTCAGCAGAGAGGGAAGCTGCGCGTTGAGCCACCTCCTTCAGTAAAGATGAATCAGGAACAGGAAAAGAGTCCAGATTTTCCTGAGGCTCCTCTGTTTGCTCCTCAACCCGATTCTGCACTTTAATTTCAACAGGACTACCCATGGGGACTCCAGGCTCATTCTGACCCATGATGTCCCTCAGAGAAGTATCCGGATCCCTAACAGGTGCTGTCACAATCAGGTTCTCCTCCGGCTCCAACACTGAAAAACCAAACAAACCTATAAATCAGTAAACATTTATTACACTAGCACAGAGGTCTGCAACCTTTATGATACAGGTTGTCTCACTAATAAAATGTGTCCGGAGCTGCAAAACAAGCTGCAACTGTGATTATCAACTGGTGGTCCGTGGGCCTTTTGGGAAACTTTCATGGTCAATGGAGGTGACATTATAAAACAAAAAAAAAAAATTGTTATTATTATTATATTATTTATTATCATACACATTAGGACAAATAAAAAGACCATATTCATGTAAACAAAAAAAAAATACTGTATATAGTTTATACCAAATTTTATAAAAACTAGTACAACTAAATTATTCAGGCATATTTATTTTCTAATTCTTATGTAGTCTTCAAATTATTTAAAGGTAATTCTGATGGATTTGAGAGAAAGATCATAGAAATAAACTGGAATATTTAAGTAAACAACAGGCTAGCATGAGCTAACATGTCTAACTTTTTGTATTAGTATTGATCCCATATTTGGGATAAAAACACATTACCTTCAAACATCCAAATACATTTTGTTAAGAGAGAGAGTTGTTACAATTTGAAGGGAATAGAAATGCTTGTCAAGCCTAAAGTTAAAACTAAGGAACGGAGTACTTCAGTCCAGGGAATTAAATTATGGAATAATCTGGAAGATGATGTTAAAAATGCTAGATCTATGTGTATATTTAAGAGAATGATAAAGGTAAATTTGTTGGAGAAATATGTATGGGTATAAGGTACGAAATGTTGCTCAAGATGGAATTAAACCTTCATTGTTTTTCTTTAATTTTTTTGTATGTTTTTGTAAATTTAAAATTATTTTTGATTGAATTTATTTTTTTGAGAAAAATGGGCAGAATCATAAGATTTTTTTCTTCTTCTGCTACCTTTCATTTAATTTATGATTGTTTTTTTTGTATGTTGAATTTATGTTGCTGTGTTTTAAATGAATAAACTTAATAAATAAAATAAATAAATTTGCGTACAAATTGAAGAGCCACATGTGGCCCCAGAGCTGCAGGTTGCAGACCCTTGCACTAGCATTTTTCTCCCATCAGGTCTAAACTCATAGCTGGGATCTGATTGGTTGACTGAAAACAGGTTGGTACCAACCAACTGTTTCAGTCCCTGCTGTTGCCACGGCGATGTCTCACGACCGAGGCCGTGACATTTAAATTATGAAGTAATGACTTGGAAGTTAACAAAGAAAGGCAGCCATGATTTATCTGGTGTTTTGTCTTTCAGGCAGCGATGAGCGCAGCTGCAAGTATTCGCTCAAGGCGAGGTTTTGACACAAACAGCATATTTCAGCACGGCTCGCCAGTTTTCACGTGTGTTGCTTGGAGACCGGCGGACCCTGCCCCGTTTCTCCTCGTGTTGTTTCTCTGGGCTGTGATGCAAGCTCTATTTACACACTTGTTGCACACTTGTGAAATAACGTGATTATGAGTGTTAAATCAGTGCAGTTTCCTGTCAGGGAGTCTGAAGCTAAAGAACCAACATCAAATCCCTGGACTCTTCCGTCTGCTTTTCAAATTTCACCGTTTAAAAATGTTGCTGGAGCCGTTTTACAGGATGTGTTTTGTTTTCGATGAAAAAAAACAAAAACCCGCCTCACGCACAAAGCACAACCCCCTCAACAAAGCTCCTCAGAGTGCGCCCTGACACGCTTTTTGTTGAGCCGCTCCCCTCGCCGTGACCTCCGCCGGTGGCCACTACAAAGCAGCTCCTGCAGCTTCTGTCATTACAGTATACTTCACTCCCACTAAGAGCTTTTGTTCAACCTGCAGGACTCCAGAGCAAAGGTTGTTCCCACACTGCTTTGCCACAGGCTCCTCCTCCTCCTGATTCAAAACAACAGAGTCAAGGCATCAAACGAGGTCACACCCAAAAACCCGCCAAAAACGTCCACTCAGCGTGCATACCAGCTCACATACCAAGCATGCAGAACATAGTTTGCAGCCTGCTCAGGTGTTAGACAAGCTGCGTTTAATAAAGCAGTGCAGCCGAGTGGTGATGCAGAGGGTCATGTGATCAGGAGGTCGCAGGTTCAAATCCTCAGACTGGTGCAAAAAACTTTAGGTGGGTAAGGTGACACACCCACATCTTTTTTTGCCTGCTGTCAGGCCTCTGCTCTGATGGGAAAAATGCAGAGAATTTATTTCAAAATATAATAAATTAACGCCTTATCAACGTATCATTTGAATGAACTGTCTGAAATATAATCCTAAACAAAATTTAAGCATTTTTTTGAGCAGTTGCAACAAAAAACTGATTTTGAGGAAAAACACATTAAAATTTTGAATTTTTCCGTGAGCTAGAAATGTTTATGTTTATTTAAAACTGGGAAATCTTAACATACAAATAATATTTGAGGTTTCCTCTTTATATTAACATCAAAAATTACTCAATAAATTTACATAAAATTAGGATTCAGACCAAACAGTAATGTATTATCGTAACTAACAAGACAAATTAAGTCATATCTCTGCATAAGCTTATGATATCAGAATGAACTGACTTAATCCTCATTTTGATATGATGTGTCAGAAGTTATTGGTAAGCTGAAATACTTTTAAGGTCTACAGCGACATTCTTAAGCCTGGTTTAACCCTGGTTTTATACTTTGAGTCACACGTCTTTTTCCCCTGCTGAGTGACAAAAAACTGAGCAACTTCTGTCTGCTATCCTCCGGTGACAGCCATCTTTTGCCCAGTCAGAACTGTGCCGACGGGACGCTGCGGCTCTCAGTGTGTGAGAGGTCCAGAGTTTGTGGGTGTGTTTCTTATGAGGTGCACCGCAGGCTGCCAGTAGTGGTCCTCAGAGCCGAGGAGTTGGAGCTGGACCCGAACAGGACCCCAAGCAGCTCAATTCCTTCTGCGTATTATTTTGTTTAAAATTATTATGTTTTTGTCTGAAGCCAGTTTTAAAAAGAGCTCAAAGAGCAGCTGGTTTAATCCAGGTTCCAAGGATGAACCTGAGCGCGTAGCTGGTTGTGTCTTTTTTTTCCGTCCACCAGTAACAAAAAAAAAAAAAAAAACAACAAAAAAACCCTTTAACCCTCCTGCTGTCCTTGGGTCAAATGACCCCAGAGGATTCCATATGTATAAAGGGGATCTCAGTCTCAGGTACCACTTTGACTCAAGGGCAGCAGAAAAGTTCAAACTATTTAACAGTCAATTAATCCAACATTTCATCACTCTAATAAAAGTGATACATGATAAAAACCTGCCAGATGCAATATTTCACATATTAACTGCATGAAAAGTAATAAATTTACATAAGGAATAACTTCACTGATAAGTTTTCTTCTTTTGTTGACAATAAGATAATCTAATCAGGTCTGAACAAATGACGCTACATCAAAAGACTCTTGTTTCCATGGCAACCATGAAGCGGAGAAGTGCTCAAGCTCTTGAACATGTTTTTTTATATTTATATATATTCAGAACCTTCGGCTTCTATAAGTTGTTGTTGTGTCCCGGACGGCCTCTCAGCCTTTTGACTTTTCTCCACCCATCTGGCTGCAGCGGCCTCACCCACCTGCTTTGTCTGCATCAGAGTTGTTATTCTCCAGCTCTCCGGGGACGGTCTGAGGGGAGCGGACGGGAGTTGCTGCTTCAGGAGTGTCGAAATGACCCTCTGAGTCTGAGCTGCAGGACAATCAAAACAGAGGAACAGAAGAAGAAATTGTTACGTAACTGAGGAGGGGTGATCAGATTACAAAGACTGAGTGGGATGGTTGACACACGCTTCACCACTTAATAATAATGGTGTTTAAGTGCTACTTAAAAATATACTTAAAGCTTTAAAAATTAAAGCACTCTGAGGAAAATAAAATCCTTTCCAGTAATTTTGTATAGCTGATTATTTAATTACATTAATCTTTATTTGACTGCATGTTAATCATTTTAATTAATCCGATTTAATGAAACTTACTTTTCCATTTAATCAATGGAGTTTTTTTTGAAACTCTAAAGAGCTGGATATGAGAGCTTCAATGATTTACTGAAAAAGAAATCAGTTTTCTGACAAGTTATTGTCTTTTAAATTATTACAAAATATTTCTTAAGATCTTCTTATTAGTTTATTGGGCAAAAAATGGAAATGAGTAAAATACCAACTTGCAAGATTATAATTTTTTATCAGACAGAAAGAAATGTAACAAACAATGGCATAAAAAGACTTTCCATTTGTACTCACACAGACGTTGAGTAAAAGTTTTTAGTTACATCACATCCCTGCTTAGAGCAGTAAATATACAAAAACTACTGATGCTCAAAAGAGAAAAACCTGAAACAGCACTGTGAAAAGTTACAGACTTTAATGTCCATGTGTCAAATACAAGGCCTGCTGCAGCCAGTGGGTGACTTCCATCACTTCCACCAAAAGGTCCTGCATAAACTAAAACAGTAAACTAACCGTGAACTACATCTCTCATAATGTATGTTGATTATGCATGAGAATTCCCTGTCGGTTACTCAACTGTGAGAAAACTCTCTTACTTTTACTTTTAATACTATTTCGGCATTATTTATTTCCCATTTAATCAGTCGTACACATCGTACCTTTCAAAGAGGATGTGTTAAAGTGCTGTTTCTAAGTGGAAGTTTTCACCACTGTGTCGTTATCACGCAGCTTGTATCTGAACCAGTGCAGCAGAAACAAAGATGAAGTCAAACTTGTTCAGAGGAAGGGGAAGTAGATGTAGGACAACCTACTATTTCCTGTTACACTCTAAGAACAATGCGGTGTTTAAAAAAAAACAAGCCACACTTTTCTACATCTATCTGTCCTGAACCTGTTCAAAACTCGTCTGCAACTTTGTCTTTAGAGCGGCTACATTCAGATCAATCGGTTTGATGTAATCACTTTAAAACAACAAGACGGTTCAGATCAATATGTCGATGCCGGAAACAGATATGGTGTCTGTGAGCAGGCGTGGAAGGTTTCAGAAAGAAATCAGCAACAACAAGTTGTGTTTGTGTCAACGTGGAACAGAGGCACAGATAAAACTGTTATCAGAGCAGACATGAGGAGCAGAGAGGTCCTAATAATGACTCAAACATGTCATGTTTCAGGGAAGAACTGCTGGATGTGAGCACGTGTTGGAAAATGAAGATGATGAGCATTAAAGGATCACATATGACACACATGACATCAGCTCCTCTCCTTTCATCTGTCAGCTTCACTAAACCTTCATCTCTCAACCTGAAATGTAAAATTAATAAAAAATAAAAAACAACCTCCTTCATGAGCAGAGAGAGAATCCCTCTGCTCCTTTACCTGCAGCTTTGAGATCTATCATCCTCCTCTTCTTCTCTCTTCCCATATTGCTCCCTTTCCTCGCTGGCCTCCTGCTCCTCCTCATCCTCCTCTCCCTCTCCTCCTCGCACGGCCGTCCACGTCCACTTGGCCCACGACACCGGTGAGAGCCAAGACATCGCTCCCTCAAGTTCTTCAACCTCCTGTCGACTCACCAGCAACCGAGGGTTGTTCCTTTATCCTTCCTCAGATTTCCACCCTGCCGGCCCCTCTCACATCTTTTCATCAGTTCCCAGTTTCACATGAGAGGAAGGAGGCATCCTCTTCTTCACTGAACACTCTGTTCCTTGATCAGGGGAGCTGCTTTCTCTGTCCTCCCTTCAGTTTTTTTTTCACACAGTCACAGACTCTCCCCTCTGTGGCAGAATACCTCAGCTCTGATCAGCTGGCTTCTCAAACGCTCCTCTCTCTCTCCTCCTCTGAACCCCCTCCAACTCGGAGCAGGCCACAGACAGTCTGAGGGGGGGAGGAGGAGAGCACGTAGCTCTAAAAACTGACTGCAGCTTCTCCTCGCTCTGCTGAACGACTTCCCCAGTGGTTGGAGAATGGTACGTTCCTGTCAGATCACTCTTTCACTTTCAGAGCGACTGAGCCACAAAACAAACAGGCAGGAGGAGGAGGAGGAGGAGGAGGAGGAGGAGGAGGAGGAGGAGGAGCTGAACTGTTGGGGCTCTACGTTTTATAGTCCAAAGAGAGGTTAGGAATGCGGGGCTGGATCTTAAAGACTTGTGTTGAGCCCACCCCTCCACCCTCAGGCTGTTCAGTCGACTGTAGCATACCTGACCAGGGGAACCAGTTCTGTGTCGTCACTTCAGCAGAACCACCTGACTGGATTCAGTTCGTCTGCTAACAGCTCAAAACCGCCAGATCAAAGATTTCTGTCAGATGCTGCTGCTAAGATACAAACATTTATATAAACTTTCTGAAAAAACAGGAAAAAACATTATAAAACACAACTACATTTTTAAAGTTTGCAAATTATCTATAACAGGAATTAATTAAGTATGGCGGTGAGTATTTGTAAATAATCCTATTCATCCTCCTCCCTCTCCTCTCTAACTGCATCCACATATCCCCTCTTCAGCCTTCCTTTTTGTCTTTTTCCTCTATAACGTCCTGCTGCCAAAATACCCATCGTATAACCTCAACATTTTCAGCTCGGCCACTTCCAGTTCTGTCTCCTGTCTTTTTGTCAGTGTCTCCAAACCATACGACACGGCTGGTCTTATTACTTTCTACCCTGCCACTCTTCTGTCACAAATCCCTCCTGAAACTTTCCTCTGTCCTGCCTTTTCTTCACCTCTTTACTGTCATTTTCCTGGAACTTGAAGTCCTCTATCTTTGTGACCTCTGCTCCCTGTCATTCATTCTCAACTTAAATTGACTCAATTGATTTTTATTTTAAATATATTTTCACATTTTTCACTTGACCGCAGTAATACGTTACAGTTAAATTTATAGCAACAAGACACTGGACAAACAAGCTGTCTGAGCTGATCTCTGCACTAATAGTTCGACAATTAAAGAAGAAAATATATAACAGAGTGGCCCTGTTTGTATAAAATGTGCAATATTGAGCCACAATATGAAGTGTCACAACCAGTGAAATCATGTGACTAACTTGAGAGTTGTTGCATTTGTTACATTGAAAATAGGGGTGTAAATCAGCAGCTTTGTCACGATACGATATTACATCAATATGTTTAGATGACGATTCAATATTTCTCGATATCATAAAGTCTCTCACGATATGATTTCAATTCAATTCAATTCACATGTCTGCGATCGATATAATGCAATATCATCTGCCCATCTAGCACAATGACTGTGTTAGATGGGCAGATGATATTGATTCCCATCAAGCATATGATGACGATATAGATCAATATTTTCATTTTGCCATGATATAACTGAATCATGAACCATTCAAATCGATATATCGATATAGAACGATGTATCGTTACACCCCTAATTGAAAGGCCCCATTTTTACAAAATATACTACTTTGTGAGGACCCACTGTTCCTTAAAAGCCATTGCCCCAAAGGTTCAAATGGCATTTTTGGGTTGGGTGTTAGGTTTAGGACAAAGGTGTGACTTGAGTGGGATGTTAGATTAGGGTTAAGTATAAACAGGGGGGGGGGGGTTAGGTTTAGGGTAAGTGTCATGGTGGGGATACAGAAATGAATGGAAAATGAATGGAAAGTCCTTGTGAGGATGGAAAAACATAATATGTGCATGTGTGTGTGTATGTGTGTGTAGCAGCCATGTGATATGACAGAAACTCTGATCTATGATTAATGTTTTCTAACAAAACCCTGCATTTTGTAACATTTACACCCAGTTAGCACTTTACCCAAGCAAACATACAACCAGAGTTAACAGAAATGGAGATCTTGGAGAAAATTATGTTTAAAACACCAACAAGAATACATGCCAAAGATCACAAACTACATTTAGGATTTTTTTTTAACGGCATCCCTTCACAGTAACAAAAAAAAATAAGTTTGTGCTTAACTGACCAGTCCACAAAAACAAAATAAATGTGACATTTTAGAGCCAAACAAAACTCATAGAAAATAAAAAAAATAAAACCCAAGGGAAACTTTATGACATAAAAATGAGAATTCTCTTCAGTAACAACAACAACAAACTTCTTAATTGTTTAAATGTGTATTTTTAGACATGTAACAGCTCCCAGCAGCTGTCCCAGTCAGTTTTAGGGTTCCCAAATGAACACTCATTGTCTTTTTTTGGATTCTTTCTCAGCTCTGTTTGCTGTGCTCCAGCTCCGCAGTGTCAGAGGCTGTGCTGCAGCTGCAGATCAACTCCTTCTGAAAATTCATGAGGGAGCAAAGGCTCAAAACCTCAGCCAGACTCAGAGTTTCCACATTTGACCAGGATGGGTGGAGTCTGGGCTAAACCCAGTGATATGCTGTTTAAGTCTGGTGGAGCGATGAAGACCATTGCTCGCATTAACTGTGTGTGCACATTTAGATCAAAGAGATTTTTCCCAAAGGAACTGATGAACTACTCATGTAGTTAAAATTGTGTCAAATGTTTTGTTTGGCAGGTTTTAAAGAGAAGTCTCTCCATATTTTCTAAGAACTAAAGATTGAGAGACTCCAGAGGAGAAGATGAGGCTGTTTTTCTTCAGTAGTAATTTATTAATGCGAGGTTTTGTGTCTCTTTTCTACACTACAAGTCCTTGTGGACTTGTGCTTTTCTTGTCTAAAATTGGCATCAGTAAACATCAGTCGGCACAAAGAGGCAGCTGTGTGTGTCCACTGATAAAAGACCACCTCGTTCCTGAAGCCCGCTCTGCCAGCAAGCACCACAAACCTCAGAGCTCCTGGCAAACCGTCTGACGCTGCACCGCAACCCAAACGTCTCAGAAGAGCTCAGATATCAAGCACGGGGGGGAGGAATCTCAAAACTTGTTTTTAAGAAAACAAAACGCCCCTAAAATAAACCAAACTAGGCTTTTCCTTTCATTGTTTCTCAGCTGAATCCAACTTTCCCGCTTTTAATGATGAACCAAAACATGTTTAGTGTCTGAGAATAAAACGGGAAAATGATGTTTACACAATGGAAACAGTGCGAAACTATAAATACTGTCTCACTTTAAACAGAAACAGTGGAGCCATGTGATTATGTAACAGGCCTTGGGAAGCCTAAAATAAGCCTAGATGGTTAGCCTCGGTTATTTTACACAAACTCACTGATAGGACCTGACATCGCCAGGAATTAATGAATGTGCAAAAAAATAACTAAATAAAAAACATGGGACACGAAGGTCAGAGGAGGAAGAGCTGTCAGGAGGAGGAGGGAAGTAAATAATATCTGACCACAGAAACATTTGTGTGTGAATGAGGAATGAGGGAGGACAAAGAGCATTTAGTCTAAGTCAGCACAATGAGCTTCTTACTTCTGCCTCCTGAGAGACACTAATCTGTCCTTCAAACAGCAAACACAAGGGAACAACGAGACAGGAAACCTTCTGAACCAGTTGCCACGCCGTTTGTTTTCAGTTCATCTGAGTTGTAAAACACAACAATTTGATGTGCTTCACTGGCCTCTGGTGGTCATATAGAATATACTAGTAAACAGTTTTGAATTATAATAATATATTTGGGCACCAGTGACACTCATGACACTAAAAGGAAGAAGCAGGTTAATATTATATAAGTATTAGGGCTGCATGATATTAGGAAAACCTGCGATGTGCGATAACACTGCTTAATATTGCGATGACGATATGACTTGC
>JAUBOC010000138.1:18181079-18191377 GCA_032275365.1 Anablepsoides cearensis | reverse complement strand
GAAGAAAACTTTTCTATTCTATTTAAACACAAAAATAACATTTTAATAACAACTAAAGGGGACATAGATACTTTGTTTTAGTATAGTATTTAAATATATGCCTGAGAAACACATAATATAACCCCTTTAAATAGGCTATGATACAAAGTTAAATTTATTTTTGATATATACATATATTTTGATATATATAAAATTTATTTTTGATATAACTCTCGATGCTTTTGCTCACAGGGAGAAAGATATGGACCATGCAGTTCGAATACCAGAAATTGGTGTCAGCAAGGTATCAGTCCCCACTTTACCTGCAAGTTACTCTTTTGTTTAATTCAATATATTGTTTCTAAATCTTGGATCTGTGTGGTTTTAGTTCCACGCTGAGGTGTATTTTGACCAGGAACAGCAGAGCTACGTGCTGGTGGACCAGGGGAGCCAGAATGGAACGGTCATCAATGGTGGCCGCATATTACAGGTCAGCATCTAGACTCGGTGTGTCAAAAAAAAAAGAAAGCAGCAAAAGCATCCAAATGAATTATAAAGTTATCAAAAAAAATATTTTTTTCCCAGCCCAAAACCAAGTCTGAGCCACATCCACTGATGCATGGTGATGAAGTTAAAATGGGAGAGACTGTGCTGTCCTTCCATATCCACTCAGGGACAGACACCTGTGATGGCTGTGAGCCGGGACAAGTGATGGCTCACCTCAGCAAACACAGGAGAGAGGAGGACACCGGTGAGGACACATCCATGGAAACAGAATTGTATATTTTCATCAAAAATATCTGTAAATTTTGATTTCTTACTTTGATCTTCTAAAGGACCTGGTCTCACCAAAGAGGATAAAGAATCACTGAGGCAGAAAGAGCTGAAGCAAATGAAGGCCAAATACGGCCTGCAAGTAAGTGTTAAACTGGTTAGGTGGAAAAACCAGGAATCAGACCTTTGTGTTTATGCATTTCTTTGTTCTTCATCTACACAGAGCAGTGAGTATGAGGAGACCAAAGCCCTGAAGAACCCCAGATACAGAGACAGAGCTGAGTCTCGACGTCAGACTGTGGGCAGTGAGGGTGTTTTCCAACGAGATGACGCCCCTGCTTCAGTACACGAGTAAGTACATCAACCAGGACTGGATATGCTCCTGAAGGGAAAAGGCAGGTTAACATGCTGATTATATATTGTTTTTGTGTTCTGAAGGGAGATCAGTGAGGTCAATAAAGGCCGGAAGATGTTGGAAAAGATGGGCTGGAAGAAAGGAGAGGGACTGGGTAAAGAGGGAACAGGAATGAAAGACCCGGTAAGATAATGTTTTATTTTATTTCTTCTTTTTTATCTAACTTAAATCAACAAAATTGTAATTTTTTCTTCTCGTTGTCAATTTCATCTCCACAGATTGAGCTAAGAATCAGGAAGCCTCAGTCAGGATTGGGAGCAGGTGGCGTGGTGTCTGCGGACAGTATGTCTGTGGCCAGATCCAAGTCTCATAAAAACTGGGAGAAAGCCCGTGAACGGTTCGCTGACTCGTGTCAGTCTGATGCTACCAAAACACAGATGAATAAATCTCCTCAAGCCTGGGTGAAATCAGAGGAGATGGAGACATCGCAGACGAGTGTCGAAACAAACAGCCAAAGTTAAAAGAGCAAGACGTGCTGCTGATTTAAAAACTGAACTGTTTAATGAACAAAAAGAGTGTCTCTACTTTGTAAGGAGATCAGGTTTCTATTTTCTTTTATCTCTTGACTTAAAACATCCCTAAAGACATCTACCAGCAGAGCTTTTTGATTCTACTAAAACCATGACAGCTGCTGTCATTATGATTTTCTGTCAGTATGAACTGTTTTCAACTTGAGTGCTATGTACACAGCCAGAAACTGTTCTGTAATCTGTATTTTCTTGTGTCAGACATACCTACGATCAGTGAGCTGCTGTGCTTCCATCCTAGTATTAAAAGAACTCAAGCAAACATTGACACAGTCCGGTTATATTTCGCACAATGAGATTATACTGGGGACTTTTACTGACAAAATCCCAACAAATGGTGTTAAACCAGTCAAAAGCTCCTTTTAAAAAAACAAATGTGACCATTAAATTTAGTTTTTTCATAACTTCTTGTTTGCTTCGTGTTTGTTACACAATCTGATTTGATCTTTTTGTGTCTTGTTCGCTACGTTCTTTAAAGTTGAGCGTGCAAACATTTCCCAGTCTTATTTAAACGCAGCCTTATCTGTGGCTGCACTGAGGGTGTGTGAATATTTGCATGTACACTTGAACAGTCACACGCCACATGCAAAACAAACACTATCTGCTCAGCCCATGAAGGATCTTCCAGTTTGTAGTATTTAAACTATCTTTGTTTAAAAATGCGTCACTTTCAGTTATCCATCCACTTTTATCCAACCTTTTAAACTCGAGCGCTGCACATCTGCCGGTAAAAGATAACCGAGTTTGACTCACGTGGTGTTTTTGAAGGACCTCCTTGAACCGGTTTGCTTGATGCTCTTCCTCTGACTTACAGTTCCACCCATTTTGCTCTCCCTTCCCTCCAGTCGACGGTCCGACAGACAGAAGTGCAGCTTAGCTCAGCTCAGCTGCTCGGCATGTTCTGCAGCTCAGGTGATAGTTCGGCAGGTAACTGTGGTGCGCCGCTGTCAGTTTTCTTCCCTCTCCTGACAGGTGAGCCCTCCCTCCTTAGCTTGTCTCCTCCCCTCAGTGTAGCTGCACTAAACTGTGATACTGTAGTTAAATAAAAGTGGGAGGGAATGACTTGTTGCCAGGTTGGGGTAAAAAGTCTTGGCCATAAAAATCTGTTAGTCATGAGATAAAACGGGAGGTGGCTCAGAGCGTTTGAGAGATGTGGCTTTACTAGTTCCTGACAAAGAACACAGGATCGCTGTTCTTTCAAATGCGTTCTATTCGGAATGACTGGAAGAGATATGCAGACTTGTTTGACCTCTAATTCCCATGACATACACCCAATATTCAATCACTATAGTCCTGTTGCTCATCTGATCCGATGTAAAATAATAAAACAATATATCTGGATTTTATTTAGAAATAAAAACACTTTCACTTGTCACCACTCACATAAAATAATTAAAATAATTCCTGCGTGTCTTTGAAAACAATATTCATGAGCAAGCTCAAACAGGTTGAGTCGTGGAACGGGTCAGAGCTGAAACCATATCGAGCCTATGTGACAAAAATGATCCTTAAAGCTCTTGTCCGTGGCAAGGTTTATTCAAACATGCATTTAGTTTATTTAGAGGTGCCCTTTAGGGACAATTTGAAGAAGAAAAATAGAAGATAAATAGTAAATGTTAATGTTTTGAACACAGACCATGTTTTCAGTTCTTTATGCTTGGAACTGTAGAGGTCAAATGTCAACCCTCTGTACCACACGTACAAAACTCACTGTATCTGATTAAAAAAAAAAGGAATATTTTAAGGCTGACACACGTTTTGTGCATGGTTTAAATCTTGTTTCCAATCTTCATGGTTGGGTTTTGTTTAGTTTTTTTTTTTTTTCAAAGCTGATGAATATGAAAGGGCTTTGTCTTTTTCATGCTAAAATTAGCTCACAGATAAGACATCAGAGTATCACACAAATCAACACAATGTGGTCTCACGGTTGCACAATGCCTAAAATACAGTAGGGTAACAACGTCCCAACAATATCGATATTCAGCTGCTAATACACACACACATCCACTCAGCCCATCAGATGTTTGAACGTCACACGCTCAAAGCACACGCTACAAAATTAAGACAAAACCAGTGTTGTATAAAGTACCTTAAAATGATGCTTGAGTAAAAGTACAAGTATCTTATCACAATTATTTTGGTAAAAGTTAAAGTCTTCTCTAAGAATATTACTTAAATAAAAGTCTTAAAGTATCCAATTTGTTTTGTACTTAAGTATCAAATGTAAATTTCTGACATAAAATATACTTATATATTAAAAGTAAAAGTATTGAGTAAAAGCGAGTGGTTAGATTTTCCAAAACGACATTTATTTGGAGGTGACCTCTCCAAAAACTTTTTTTTAAAGGCGTGCAGCTGTGATGGATTGTGTACAAACTCATACAGTGTCAGAATGGTATACATTTATACTTCTCATATAAATATACTTATATACTTCTTACCCTTTTAAAAATGTAAAGAGTAGAAACTACAGATAGTTGTGTAAAAATGTAAGGATTAGAAGTAAAATGTAGGCTGAAAAATAATTAAGTAAAGTACAGATAACCAAAATTTCTACTTAAGTACAGTAACAAAGTATTTGTACTTAGTTAATTTACAACTCTGGATATAACGTAGTCCCTGCAACACTTTGTCATGCATAATTATATATTTTTGTAAAATTGGTGGGGATTTTTGTAGTAAATGTGTTATTCCAATTATTTATTATTATTTTGTCATTTCTCAGAATAATCTAAAGATTTTGCAGCTTGATTTTAAGCTGTTGTTAATTAAGTATATTCAAATTGCATTTAAAAGCAGTGTTTCTGTAAAGAAATGACAACAAAAGTTATTTTCATTCTTTCGTGAATCTATAATCCCACACGTGTGCCGACACGCAGGATTTTATGATCTGGCACCAGCTGACAGGCTGATACTCTGCAGGGACCTGTGTGCTGCATCAGTCACTAGAGCGTTTTTCATACAAAGAATAACGCAAAGTGCTGCAGAGGTGGTCCAAAAGATGTGCTGAAGAAGAAAGTTCCTGTGTTTCATCCACACTGACAGACTTTGACTGAACATTGAGTGGCCGTAGATAGAAGTTAAGACAATGGAAGTCCTTTTTTTTTTTTTTTTCACTAATCATGCAGTATTTTTACAGCCAGGAAGTTGCACAATCTGGCTTCCAGATCAGGAGGAAAGAAAAGACAGCAGAGTCTGAATAACTAAAACATAATGCATTATATGAAGAGGATTTCAGGTGTCAGAAAAAGTTAATCAAAAGTAACTTTGTTGCCTCACTCTGACTTACGTTTTAGCCAAACCATGACTATCATCAGATCTGAGCCTGGGAGTCTATTTAGGGACACAATCCTGATGTTGACTCAAACCTTTCATTTCTGCTTCCACCATGCTTGTGTTGCTAAATCTGTGCTTTTGGTCCTCCAAAACCAAAGCAATGGACTATGAGATTTTAAACTCTGCCTGTGACACTTAATGGATTCTGTTCATTCTGAATGTTCACAGAGAAAGCAGACGGCAGGAAGTGAGGGTTAAAATGTTGCAGGTCATAAAGAAAAGGAAATCAGCTGAATTCAAAACTGATTCCAGTCAGTACTGTTTAAAAAAATGGTTACTTTCATTTCAACAAACTGATTACCAACAGCAGGCTATGCCAAATTAAAAGCTCAGCATGTGATCTGAACAGAGCTGTCATCCAGCTCGTGCTGGCTCCTCCCGTTTGTGCCTCAGTTTAAACACCACATCCAGACTGGAATTCCTCTGCTCCAAACTGAATGGAAATTCCAACAAACAGCGGCTTCCTCTCGGACGAGTGACTCACTCGAAGCCAGGGCTGAACGTCTTCCACCCCTGGCCTTTTCCTGCTCAGAGCCCAAAGCCTCTGGGTGTGTCTGACTGTGACCTCATCTCTACAGAAAATTACAGTCCAGAAGCTTCAACACACTGATGCAGCCTCCGTGTGTGTGTGTGTGTGTGTTTTCACCACCAACAAGCCAGGATGTTTACAGAGCTCAGTCAGTTTACTACAAGAAGATGGTGGATGTTGGTACCAGTGACATGACCAATTCATTTAAGTAGTTTCTGGGTGTTTACACACTCCTAATGGCTGTGAAATAATCGAACTTTTCATTCACATTTTTCTATTTCCTATTTGAGAGTGAGCTCATTTACATATGTATGCCAACATAGAGTAAATTCTCTACTGAATAAGACTTTTATAAGCATTTAAAAAGTAGTTCACATCACAAAGACTACACACTGCTGGCCTGGCTACTGAGGGGAATTACGGGGTTTGTGAAAAGAGGCTTTGTTTTTCCAAAGACAATAACTCTCATGTGGCAGCAGAACCTTTAAACCAAACACAATACACTCACTGAACGTTCTCGCATAACTTCAAAAAAATAATAATAATCAGCAGATCAAAACCATAGCTTCAAAACACAAACGGTGGTGCACCTGAAAGTTACCACTCTCTTAATCTTACCTCTGGTTGCTGAGGACCAACAGGCTGGTGTCAGATCTGCTGGGGAGGTTCCTGGGGATGTGTGGCTCTCCTGGTCAGAGCTTAGAGGGTCTTGGGTTCAGGCTGCTGTTGGAGCCGCTGCTCTCAGACGGAAGGTTCTTGTTCTCTCTGCGCGGCTCAGTCCAGTCCATGTGGCTGGATGGGAAATAAACTTTCTGGGCAGGGAGCCAAAAACAGCGTGGGCTTTAAAGACACAGCAGTGCCATATAAGGCTGACTCACATGTTCTGCAACACTACAGCTCAGAGGTGCCTGTTTTTTTTCTTACAATTTCACTTTTTTTCATCACAATCTTTTGAAATATTTATTTCCTTATTTGGAAAAAATACTACTTTAATCCTTAGCTGTAGTATTTGTGTATTTAATTAACAGCTGTATTTATACAGAACCAAATCACAGCTAAAGTCATGTCAACCTGAACTAAGATATTCAAACAATTTGGCTCAATTTAATTACACAAACAAAACAGGTCTAATAAACTTTAAAATAGAGGATTACATTGATTTTTCACAGATTTGTGTGCTTTTTCACTTCACATTTTATATTTATCTATATTTAGTTAAAAATATTAGAAAAAACAAAATAATGGAAAAAATATAATTAACAAATTACTTATCGTTTAACTAATTTTTGATAAACCTATTCGGTTCTGTTGACTAGTAATGTATGCTCGCCTCGACTCTGCTTATGTTGTTGTTAATACCTTTCCATATTGACCAATGTGCCTGCCTGTTCATCTTAGCCTCAATAATGTCTTTCATGTTGTGCAAAGGCAAGTGATTGGGCAGTCGTTGGTTGGGATTGCCACTTTTACAAAGTCCTTCATGATCAAGACTCTCTGACCTTGGGTCAAACACACAGACTGGGTCCCATCCTTGGTTCCCAACATTTTTAGACTTGTGTACCCCCTGAGCCATTTTGTCATACCATTAGTAGCCCCTCAGTCAAACGTAATGATGATTCTCCAAAACTATAATGTACCACAACTGATTATTAAATGAAAATTATTTAACTCCCTAAACCATTTAATTCTCAGGTATTTTATTATTTTCAACTCAAATTAAACGAAGATAAAAACGTTGCCTTGAAAGTGAATAAGTAATTAAATAAATAAACCAGGTAATAGCAGGTGAAGGAAGCTGCAGCATCCAAAGAAACTTGCCCAAATTAGCAAATTCTGTAAGATTCCACATTTTATACTGGATTCAATCATGTGTTAATTCCATGATTCAGTCTGCATTTTCTGCATTGCATAAATCATAGAGCCCTACGTATCCCAGTTCTATTTTTATTTGTTTTTTTTACATACCTGGGATTTTCCATGTACCCCCTGTAATATGCTTGCACGTACCCCTGGTTGGGAATCACTGTTTAGGTGGTTCATTTATCCTGCTAGGATTACTGAAGAGCCATTAGTAGGTGTGAATCATGTCAGGGTCTGGTGCAGTGAGTGTATTTATAATTGTCATGCGCTGAGTAATAATGCTTAATTTAGACAGTTTTGATAACAAGACTGTCACATTAGCAGTTCCATATGTATTGCACCTACGTCAAAAGGTTTTGGTTTATCCACCATCAGAGCAATACTCAGTTACTTGTAGTGTTTCTACAGAGATAATGTGTGCAGTTCCAGGTATGCTGTGCCCCTGAGAAGTTACGTTATACAACTGGATTGTTTTTCCAGGAATGAATACAATACAGAGGAAAAGCAATAGACAATGGCTTAATACTGAACATTCTTAACCCAAAGGGAATCCGCTTAGTAAAGTCTTAACAGCTGTTAAAGCCCTAAATCCTTAAAGCTTTGCTCTTTTGTCTCAATATGACATCATTGCATATCTTTTCCTTTGCTGTTTTCTGTTAACTATTCATTTTTGCTCCGAGCAGGCTTGATTTGATCAGTTCTGCACATTTTCCCCTTACTCTGTTTTATTCACCCTGTCACCTGGCAACAAGCATATGGATAATTTGCAGCCACATGCTTGTTTTAACACTTATCAGGATACATAATGAGGATGGAGTCTAATCAGACATGATGGTTCTATAAATGCTTTAAATGTAACAAGACTGCGTTTCTCCACGATGGATCAATTTATTTTCTTTGTAGTAAGAGTCACAAAGTGAATGATGGCAGGTTGTTTCTCCCTTTCAGGTTCTATAGCAACATATGGGCCCTGTAAAACAAATAATTACACCAATACATCAGGACAGAAAGCAGCTCTTTACTTACAAAACTGCAGTGACTGTTTAACTGGTCACTTAGCAAAAACAGAATGTGGATATTCACGTATCATGTCCTGTAATGCAGATAAAAAGAAGCAGGTATGCTGTTCTTTTTCATCAAAGAAATGCTATAACTTCATCAATTTGTTCTGGAATACTGAAGAGACAATGGTGATCTATATTAGTGCTTTGAGTTCACCACTTTGTTGACTTCTGATGGCTGCTTTTAAAGAATTTTCACAGGTTTACAATAAGATTGAGATCTGAGAAGTTTGCTTGCAAAGATCCACAATTTCAATTGCATGATCTTTAAAACACATTTATTACCATTGCTTCAAGAAACAGGAGAGATATCAGATATAGGGGTGTCAAAAGTTTTCATATTCATTTCTTAAGTAGAAAAGAATAGTTTTTAAAAATATATTTTTTGAAGTAGAAGCATCAACTCAAGGTTCATATTCAAGTAACAGTGCAACTACTTAAAGTATAAAAGTAATGTAAAGAAAAAAAAACCCATTAAGGATAAATGCTCAGGCCATGCCACAATGGGTAGGCCTAGTGCACAACCACACCCCCTCCAAAAAACATTTTACTAAATGCAATAATGACTGTAAAATATAATAAAATCTTAAATTTGGGATGCACTAGTCTACCTGTTTCAGCTTCATACATATCTCAGAATATTTATACTTCTCATCTGACCACAATCAAACTCACTCTATGTATTTGGATTTTTTTTTTTCTCTGAACCCTGACAAGCTGAAATGAAAAGCAAACTAAATATTTTTGTATATAATAAATTTAAGAAGTAGAAAATTGCATGGGACTATAAGAAGTAGAAATAAAAGGTTGGCTGAAAAATAGTATAACCAACATTTCTAAAGTAACAAAGTATTTGTATTTGACACCTCTAGATATCAAATAACGCTTGTTTTTAATACAATAATTTTTGTCAGTGCTCCTAATTGAGTAGCCATCAGATAGCTCATAAAAATTATATTTAAAACATATTAAAAAGCTCTTTTAAGTAAACTCTTTCTGACTTATTTTTCTGATATTTGTTTAAAAATGTAAGTTACACATTAAATTTAAATTTAAGTTAAATCTATCTCAAAAACAACAGTCCCTGAAGAGGAGAGAGTTGTGTTTTTTGTGACCTCAATGTAGTGGAAGATGATTATCATTTTATTCTCTACTGTCCTTTGTATTCTGATTTAAGATTTTCTCTATTTGCATGTATAAATAGACATAATGCAGATGTATTTTGGTTATCTGAGGGGGGAAAAAAAGTTTGATTTATGATAGGGAATTTTTTTGCATTTGTTGTTTATGTTTGGAAAGCTTGGGAAAGAAGACAGCATGCTCTGTATCCTGGATGAGTTTCTGATTGTGATGATGATATTTTTTGTGGGGCTTCTGATATGAATGTAACCATCCTGTTATGTGTTGAGTGTCTTAGATGAGGGCTAGCCACCAGAAGGTGCATGAAACTTAAAGAAAATTAATCAAATCCAATCAAATCATAGCCTACACAAAACCCACTTCTGAGTTTGATAAATGCAATAATGCTAAAATAAATCCTTATTTTGCAGAAAACAACGAAGACTGTGTGCAGAGTGCTACTTTTGTAAACCATACCTTCCTTTTTTTCCTATAAACCTGCCTTTCATATTCAATAAACACAACAAGAAAAGCAGTGTGTGTCGGCTACATTTTGATTGCTGCTCTAAATGTTTGGTGCTGATGGGCTCCAGCTGGTTGGCTGATTGCAGCGCGCGTGTGTGATGAGAGAGAGAGAGAGAGAGAGAGAGAGAGAGAGAGAGAGAGAGAGAGAGAGAGAGAGAGAGAGAGAGAGAGAG
>JAUBOC010000138.1:18138843-18157534 GCA_032275365.1 Anablepsoides cearensis | reverse complement strand
ATGTATGGTACTGGAACGACTTACTTATATTGTCAGAGGAAAGGGAGTAAATTTTGAAGAAATGTGGTCACCATTGACTGAGTTTATGAAACATTATGAAGGGAATTGAGAGAACAATGCAAATTGCTGAATGTGTGTGTGTTTTTTATAATTTTTCATTTTATTACTTTATTTTTTGGGGGGATTAAGTTATTTAATGTAAATCTCATGTCAAATGTACTGTTACTCATTTGTTATGTACTATAAAAAATCAATAAATATAATGTGAAAAAAAGATAATCATTGTGTATTTTATTAAAGACTTTATAGTATACTTTATAGGCAAGCAATACACTTTTTTAAATGAATTAACTTCAAAGCTTATAGGGGTGTTCCAAATGACCTGTAAAGTTATTTCTATAAACAAGAGTAAGCAATGTGTTTATATCTAATTCAAACTGGTGAAATATATCCTGAAAACACCATTTGCACTATTACTGTTAAAATAATGTCTTCTTAACTAAAATTATTTTAAACAAGTTAAGCTAGTCACCCTCCCAGTCAGCTACTGTCTGAGAACAGCGATACAGACTGTAATCATGACTTTTTCTGGCAGCACTGTTTTATTAAGCGGCTACAGCTGCTTTAAGACACGGTGAGATCAAATTTCATGGGTAAAAGTTTAGAAATGAAACTGCCATTGAACAAACAGTCCGGTGTTGCTAAGCTAAAGCTAGCTTTGGTAAAGTACTCACCACTTCTTTAGCTCTAGGCGAGAAGCCGCTCTTCGTTCTGCTTTTCTTAAAAATCTCATCCTTCGCGGAGTCAAAGCCTATTCCTATAGCCTTGTTCCTGGTTTTGACTGTCTTTACGCTGGCTTTAAAAAGTAACGTTATATCCACAGCCATATTTCTCTGTGCAGCTGCAGCGCTACGTGGTAAACAAACTGACACGTTACCGAGCGTGACGTCATTGTCCTGCGACGCTGCCGATTTTCCCTGAGATGGAGAAGAAAGCCTTAGGTTTTACCTTAAAGAGGTTTTAAGTATATTTTGTTAAAATATAATTAATTGTGACTCTTTATTCTCATATACTGTAAGTGTACGACACAATATCCAGTTACTGTTTGTTTTCTCTGTTTATGCTGCAACAGTCTTAAGAAACAAAATAATATCTTAAATAATAAAACTTAAGGTGATAAGTCTTAAGTGGAAGCTTATAACTGTCTTTACTAAATATTTTTGAATCATATTGAGTAGTTTAAGCTGTTCATATGGTTTTTCTTTTAATAATTTCATGTTTGGACATATTTGTTTTAAATCATGTCTTGTATGTTTTCATTGTTTCTCTGCTATATCACACCTGTTTGAAATTGGTTCATGATTAATTGATTTCTGCAAAACGTGATGGAAAGCTGTTGGGCTAATTCATTTTTTATGATACAGTGTAATAGACCCGAGTCACATGTAAAATGTACATGATAGTATAAAATGAGTTCCAGGTTTGGAAAAATATTGACATGATAAAGAATCTGCCTTTGTTTATCTCTCTAGGACAAATGTCTTTACAGCCTGATGAAGGGCTATCCAGCAGGAGGAGGAGACCTAACTGGACGGAGCAGGAATGTATTCTTCTTGCTCAGTTAATGCAGGAGCGAAAACACATTATCAGAGGGAGGTACAACACTGGAGTATCGGTTCAAGACAAGAGACACGCCTGGGAAGAGATCGTTCAAACTGTCAATGCTGCCTTTCCACAAGTTCAGCGAACGGTTTCAGATTGTAACAAAAAATGGGAAAACCTGCTGGCAAAGGCAAGGGAGGAGATCAAACGACAGAAAAAGCAGGCAGTTAGAGGTGAAGAATATGGGAAATTTACCCTGAACTCCCCACGGCACTTTTACAGTTAAAATAATTTCTTCTTAACTAACACATTGTTTGTCTTACACAGGTGAACCACTTTCTCTCGAACAATTAAGCGCAGTGACTCAACAAGTCATTTCTGTGACAAACCTCTCAGATATGCTGCAGCAGGGCAAAGATGACTCTTCCTTCTGTGAAATGATGCAAACTCAGCAAAATAGGTAACACATTTCATTATTCACTGATTAGTCCATCAGAACTTGATCTGTAAATTTTGAAAATTTACTCTTAACATTTCGTCTGTAAAAATTTGTTTCACCTAATACAACTAATCATTAAAAAAAATATGATATTTTTGTTTGCAGTTGTGATGAAGATGAAAGTGATCCGACAATAAATGGAAACTTGCCAAACAAGCAAGAGCAAACAGAGCAAACATCTCTTGCGGAGCAAAAATTTACTATAACAAATGTCCCTAACTCACTCATGGTGGGATTTAACGGTCCTCATGGTGCTACCTTTGCTGGCTCAGGAGAACACCTGGAAGCTTCCCGCCCCACTCCTCCATCGGCACAGTGCACACTGCAGGAGCGAGTGGACTTGGAAATGTCTGTTCTGAGACGACAGGAGGCAGTTCTCAAGCTTCAGCAGGAGTATTACACACTTAAGATTAGGCTGTTGAAGAAACAAATAGAAGAATCAACTCAAAAAGACTGAAATGGTCATACACATCACAAAAAAAAAAAAAAAAAAAAATTCCAGTATCTGTAATATGTGTTTGCAGACATTTTTATTTAATGTCCTAGTGCCTAATATTGAGTTCAACATTTATAGTTTATGGCTTTCAAGCTAGACTCAGGACTTGATGCAGCAATGCAACACTGTCTTCTTCTCACCATTACTTTATCATAACCTGTGCATATTCAAATAGGATGTGATGTTATGTTGTCTTCAATGTTTTAGCTTTCTGTGAAGCAAAATTGCGTCTTATTTGACCACTTCTATAATTTTTTAGTGATTATCCAATTGCAGTTTTTATTTTGCTTTGAATAAAAGTGTTTTTTCCTCTGTTTAAACACGCTCACTACCCAGATATAAAAGTGTAGTGGCTGCATTACTGGGTTTGTCAGTTTAATGATCATCTGACTTGAATAAAAAAAAACAGTGTTGCTTGTGAATTATTTCAAATCCTACCCTGAGATCAATTTTTCTTCTATTTACTCTTCGGGACCAATTTAAAAACTGTAAATATCTGACACGTTTAAACGTATCTGTTCAGCATAGTTCTTAAAACTCGTGCCAATGTAAGCAAAGCTAAAATTCTGTCTTGTAGTCAACTGTAGTAATTGGTGTGCAATATTTCTCATAAATGTGTTTATTTGTAAGTGACTGGTGTTGGCACCAAGATGTGAGCTCTGGGGCCCCGGCGTGTTGAATAAAAGCCTGTTATTTGCTGTGTGGTTTGCTCATTTCCTTTGTTAATGTTGTGCCAGACTGTGCTACAGCTGAGTGCTGCCAGTGTCTCTTCACTCCTGCTGATTCAGCATTACCAATTGGTCTTTTTTTAAACGCTCTTAGCTTTAGTGTGGAAAGAAAGCTACTTTTCAGGGAGGTTAAGGAACGCACAAAAGAATGATTCCCTTTATGCAGTATAAAATGTGTGAAGTTATTTTACATTTCCTAACTTATACTTTTCCATTGATGTTACAATAAGTGGACATGTCTGCAGGACATTTCTGGAAGGATGCAGATTTAGTGTTTGAATTTGTTAAAGAACAAACTTCTTTGAAGTGCCTGTGACTTGCTTTTTGTTCAAATACAAAAAGTGAAAGAACATCCTTATATTTAAAAAAAAATAACAATACATAACTGGCATTTTGTTTTTGTTGAACTTGGTTCAGCCAGAATGAAACAGGAAGTGATGTCAAATTTATTACTGTTACCTTGTCATGAAAATTTGATGTCAGAGGCACTTTAAATTGAAGTGCAGATAATTTCATTATTGAAATTGCACCTTGAAATCCTGTCCATTAATAATGAAAAAAGGATTAAAGAGCAGCTCTTGTGCAACCTGTACCAAGATTCCTGACACAGCCATTAATCCCCTGTATTCCTGCAGCAACCTTGGCACAAAATGCCTCAGGGAACATGGTCACAAGACTTTTCCTGGCCCACAAAAACACACACAGACTGGACAGTCAAACTTCCATGATCCTCTTAGTGCAGCGGTGCTCTAACCTGGTTCTTGAAGGTCACAATCCTGCATGTTTTAGTTGTTTCCTTGCTCTTCTGCATGTCTTCAAGTCATTCAGATCAGACGTATAAAAGCAGACAAACATTTCAAACATGCAGTATAGTGGCCCTCGAGGACCCGGATTGGGCACCACTGCAAAGATAAAGAATCGATCCACTGTTCTGTGACCAGGACGCAAGCCACACTGCTACTCCTAAATCTGAGATTCATCAGTCAACACCCTGGAGTGCACTGTCTTGGTCCTTCATCCAACCAGGAAGCTTTTGAGGTACCACTGATAACCTCTGCCGTGGTAATAGGTTTACCTTTAAACGACAAATAAAAGATTTTTAACATTCCCATGTGTTTCCCTTATACTCCTGAGTCCTTACAGTTTACCTCAGAATTATTTATTGTTTGTTGCTGCTGTGGTCACCTGAAAGTTACTCTGATTTTTGTTTGTTGATTTAATAAGTCTGCCTGCTGCTGCCTGTCTTGCATCCACCTCCACTCCACAAACCTGACATTCGTCAATAGTTGTGTAAATAATTCCGCAAAAATGCATCTCAGGTGAATCTGAATTGTGTAAATGTACAAAAAAAAAAACAAAGGGTTCAGGTGTTTGTGACGTCAATTCCACCTGCTGATGTTTTGTTTGTAGATGATCTGGCAGCTTTTTGTGGGGTGTGGCTACATGTTTTTGCACATAAAGTGATCGACTGAGATCTGATCACTTAGATTTTACAGATGAAGAGTTGTACATAGTTGTTTATTTGTCACGCAATCAGCCAGGATCCATGTTTGTCACGAGTCTAAATAGGGCCCCGAATAGCTGGCCGACAACTTTCAGTTTCACTCTGTGTGGTTCTGTAGTCTGGTTAAAAATAATAAGCTAGTTATCTCAGAAAAACCTAATCAAAATTAATTGTGGTAAAACACAAAGTTACTGCAACCAACAGCTGACAAGTTTACATGAATTCAGTGCTATAGTTGTTGCCCTCAGAGCATGAAGGGCTGGCATAATAATGGTTATGTAAAAAATATTTAAGCATTTAACGGGTTTATTTTATTTTTTAACAAGCTTGTTATAGCACTTCTTTGCATGTAAACAGTTATTTACAGAGATGTTTTATATCTATGTGTGAAAAAAATGGGATAACCAGCACTCCAAAAAATATCTTGATTTTAATAAGGGCAAAAAACAGGACGCGTTTTGGCTACATGCCGTCGTCAACCATGTAGCCGAAACGTGTCCTGTTTTTTGCCCTTAATAAAATCAAGATATATTTTTTGGAGTTCTGGTTATCCCATTTTTGATTCTCAAGAACCAGGCACCCATTTACTCTTTTCCCTTTTTTATAAGAAAATTTGAGTTGTGCGCACTAAAATATTTTCTTATATCTATGTGTGGACAAAAAGGCTTGTTAATGTCAGAGGTCACAAGAGAGTGGGCTGACTGGTTAAAGATGATAAAAAGGCAAGCAAAGCTCAAAAACCACTTGTTACAAACAGAACACCATCTCTGAACACATAACACTTCCAGCCTCAAAGGGGGTGGGGTGGTGTTATGTATTTTCCAAGCACACGTTCATTTCTATACCACAATCAAGTAACTGTGTTACCTTCAGTTATGAAAACATTGTGTATATCAAGTTCACACAGGCTCACCGAAATTGGACAATGAGAATCTGGAAAACCACTCACTGCTCTGATGAGTCTCGACTGACTCAAATCCGGTTGCATCCACCTTCACAAAATCTCAATCCAATTGATCACCCTTGTAAAGGAACTGGAAATTCACTTCATGAATGTGCAGCTGACAAATCTGCAGCAACTGGGTGATGCTACCATGTCAATATGAACCAAAACCTCAGAGGAAGGCTTCAAACAACTTGTTGAATCTGTTCCGTGTAAAGTAATACTTATGGAGCATGTCACTTAAACTTGCATTAGCCATTTGTTTGGAGTTACCTTTGACTGTTCTTAAAAAAAATTCATTATATAAAGCATTTTGAATTGCATTGTTGCTGAAATGTCCTATATAAAACTCGCCTAATATTTTGTGTGAAGAGATAAATTTTGTTTTACTGTACTTAAAATATGAACATTCACAGAGTCAGGATATCTTTTAAAGTCTTTACATTTATGAGCGTATCAGCTCAAAGGTGGTATAAATATGGTATTTATGTAGTTCTTGATAAAGTGAAGGCAACCTAAACTTGAAATACTGTACAGTAGGCCGTCCTAGATCCTACCTTTCCCTGGCTGAAGCGTCAGTGATGGTATCCATTCCCGCTGTCCCTGACAGATGAGCCATGTTTTCTGGTGTCCTCTGGGCAGTCCACTTAAGTTCCTGAAAAGAAGCCTTTACTCTCTACTTTCTCTTTGTTTGGACTATTATCAGACCTGTCAGTCTTGACTTCTTTATCTTCACAGGACTCATTTAGTGGCCGTTTGACGCTGGCTTAATTATATCAAAGGCTCTTATCTTTGGTTGACCTGAGGGTGCATCCTTTCTCTGACAAGCTAAAATGATCACAGCTCTGAGAAGCAGAGCTGAGGTGAAAGATACTATTTGTGTAACAGCTTTGTATTTCACTGAATAACTATAGTGACTTGGATTTTTCTCACTTTTGTTTTCAGAATGCTGTTTTTTTTTTTGGGGGGGGGGGGTTCAATTGTTTATTCATCAAGTCTAAAACATTGGCTAAAGACTCTCAGCATCTCATTACCCAGAAGTGATCCACTTTGAAGATAGTCCCCTTTGAAGGTAGTTCACTGTCTTCGAGACAGTGTGCAAGAATGTCATGCAGCTTGAACTGAATTACATGGGAGGAGGCTGCTGCCCGAGGTGGAGGCTAACATGCCACACCCTGCAGGCTTATAAATAAGCCTGCTGGACACATCCCAAACACTATGAGGACATTCTTTTTTTCTTCGGGTCCTTCTGCTCGTGACATGGTTTGACACAGTCTGGCATGGACAAAAGCATTGCCATGGTGTTGAATTAGGTCATCCAGTTTGCTTTGGTTGGCATCACTGAAACAAACAGAAAAGTTATTTCACGGGCCAAATGAAAATTAGAGCCAGGACAGATTTTTCTATTGAGCTCAAATCACTTGAAATTCTTCTTTTGCCTCATGATGTCATGTTAATTCAATTACTTATAAAACAATATGTATTATATCTACTTATTGTCAAACAAATGGTGATTAGGCAGGCAGATAATCCTGCACATATGTGGCTGTGTGTTTTGAGAACCTGACATCATCCAATATTTTTCAGTATTATGTTAATAGGTTTGCATGACTGAGAATATTTAGATGGTAATTCTTCTGGCCTCATGATAATCATGATCCAGTTTTGCATATGAATCATACTCATCCCATGCAAGGTCATGCACTTGTAGGTTTTCTGGAAAACCAATCATCGAGAATGAATGGAGCAAAGCTGTTTGGAGCAACAAAGAACCACTCATAGGTTAAATACAGTTGCTGCAATCGCAAATTGGATTTTCCATAATGCAGTCACTGTTGCAAATGCTTAACTTTATTTAGAACAAAAAGGGCATTGCAAATTAGAACAAGCTTCAGGCACCAATTTCTGCCCAAGTGATTAACCACAATTTATGCTTTTATATTTCTGGCACGGTGGCGACGTGAGGAAGGGAAACTTTTTGATTGAAAAGGTTAAAGGCAAGTTACCCTTTCCTTGGACTGCGCCCATCAGTTATATTATCATATGTTGTTTTATTTACTCTACACACAAAAATGTAATTTGGTTTTTTGGCTAATGTGAATTTTTTAATGTAATGTAATAATGCGGTGGCCACATGAAGACAGTTATGATTTAAACATTATGGATATGTTTGACTTGATACTTTCCACAGCGGTCTTCAAAAATGGACAGCAATTGCCCCAACCAATGAAAGGGGATCCTCTTTGTAATTAAAGCCAGTAGAAAATTGGATCATTTTTTGCCTGGACAGCTTTCACATTCCAACCTAATGTGGCACTGGAACCGTTTGAAGTTGCTGTCCTGGCAGTCCTAAATTATACCTTTCATCAGCCAATCATAAGAAAATGGCAACCTGACAGTCCCAATCACAACTTACGTTTTAGTCGGAGTCCATGTAATCAAGTCGGGAGCGCATGAAACCTCTGACAAATTAACTATGAACTCTAGACTTACAATTTCTTCATTATAACTCATAAAATGTTTTCCCTTTAAAATCCAAATGAATTTTTTCCTTCATCTACCAAAAGTTCAACATGTGTAATTATCTTTTTTACTTTTTTCCCCCAGTGATTACCTTCTCAGTGAACCATGGGTAATGCTGCTTGTTCAATTCTAAATTTGATGTCTTGCATGATATAAACTGTAGCTCAAGCAGGAGATTGAACCTGACATTTTTCAAAGAAAGTTTCTTTTTTTTTTCTTTTCAGGTCAAGTTTTGTGTCTGTTGCAGAGTTTTGCCGTAGAGTGAAACTGCAACCTGATGGGATGAGTTTGAACAAAAGGCCTTAATCAAATTTAAATTACACACACAAATACACACTTTGGGAATATTAATAAACTCATGCGTTTTTATTCACAGCCTTAATATCAACCATGGGCCAGTGTGCAAACTGATTACATTAAATCCTCAGAGTATTAAAATGTGAATAAATAATGCACAATTAGTCACATTTTTAGCAAGGGTTTTGACACACAGACACACAGGTAAAGATAAGAACAGTTTTATTGGGAAAAGCAGAATTAGAATCACACTCAAAAAAATAAAAGTGTTACACTGTTAAACACTTGAGAAATTATAAAATAAGCATGGCAATTACTACTATAATTCATAACAGTAGAAATAAATAAAACAAACCTGTCAAAATGATTGAAATCTTGGTTAGTTATAGACTTGTCTCATTAGATTCTGCTCCTTGAATGATCGTTTCTGATGACCTGGAGGGTACTTTGATACTCGGGCTCAGTTTTTGTACAAACCTCATGTATGTCAAGTATTAAGTGTACACGATGTAATGGTCAGGATGAATCATGTTAGCTTGTCACCGCTGTAACAGACAGTCGTAATGCCGTGCCATCTGAGCTCAAGTTCACCGTTCCTTGCGTTTTTTTCTGCACGGCCTCTCAATTAGGACTCGACACAGCTGACACAGATGACTACATTCACGCTGACACAATGGTCCTTGAGGAATAAGAAGCTCAATAGGAGCATTTATAGAGCCGGACCCTCCTCCCTGAGCTTGTCTCAGGCTTACCGGACAGCTGAAACATTGAATAACAGTTTGCAGCGACACAGGAAATTACAGGTGTCAGCACAGGTCAGCAGGTTCGCCGACAAACTCGTTTTTACCCTGAAACGGTTATATCACGACAGCTTTAGTCACATAGAACATGCTTCTGTTGTCTCTGTTAAAAGAAATAGCATGAAATTTTTGAATATATTTTGCTGACCTTCCTGGGTGACATTTGGACGGTTAAAGTTTTGCTGCTGAGCGGCTCTTGGCTCTACAACAATAACAGCTATTATATGTCGTCAGGCATGTCTACTGTACGAGCTCGTTTTTTTTTTTAGCCCCAAAACAAACAGCTCCTCCTCAGAGACACTGAAATAAAACATAGACTAATATGCGTTTGGTGGTTTTATGTCATTCCTTAACTTCACGTTTTGGCCAAAACCATGACTTTATGAATTTAAAAATAGGCAAAAACGAGATCAAGAGAGAAAGAAACTAAAGTCACATGGTAACACCCAGTCCCGCCCCTCGAATCTTATTGTGTCTCATGTCGCTGCCCTTTACAAAGTGCTGCAACTGGAGAAGGTCAGTCGGCGGCTGAGTCCGAGAGCACAGTGATTGGGATTTTTCAGAGATGTGCACACAAGATCCGAAAAGGAAATGTTTTTTTTTTTAACCACCAAACACTCAATTACATGTAATTACAATAATTCAACCTTGGGGGATGATTTATTTAATTTTACTATGAGGTTTGCTCTTTCATGTAGTGGAGAAGAGTAGGGCGGCTGAGCACCACGTGAAACAGATACTTGGTTCCTTATGAGAAAGCTTTTATTGTTTTCTCTTTCATCTCCTGCAGCAGTCAAGCCCACTGACAGAACTTGTTTCCCGTCAAAATTACTTTAAAATGAAAGGTGATTCTTAGTATTACTGCTGTAACACTTTAGAAATCAGATTATGAAACATTTCAAATTAAAGGCCTAGCAGCTATTGAAGGGCTGCCTTTCTCTGGACAAAGTTTTTAAACTGTGATCTGTGATTTTATGTTAGAATTAATTCAGTGTTTCTTATATTTTCTACCAAACAAAGTCAGTTTTTGTTAGATTTGTTTTATATTTTTTCTCTCTAATACTGGATTTATGGTATGTTTTGTGGTCTTTGGGTTTAGTTTGGTTTACCTGCATTTTCTCGTGTTCCTTTGAGCCACCATTTACCTCTCCTCAATAAATGTAAATGTATTCTGAACATGACCAGATTTTTTTCAAATCCGAGCCGGACGCTTTCAGTGTGCTGATTTTGACATATACCTGATGTTTCTCAATGCAATTGCAGTCTGAACGCTCGTATATTATTACCAGACATGAATACATAGTATATCTTTTTTACCATCACATAAATGGCTCATGATATTTTTCCATGTACAGAAGGTTCTCTCACTGATTCTCCTTCTCTAATTTGTCCTCCTCATCTTCCAGTAAAGAGGAAGAAACGGTGGATGAAGGCCTCATTTTCCCACAGCCTGTCCTGATTACCAGGCAGACGCAAACACGTCACTCTGGTCCTGGTCCCTGTTTTATGTGTTGTGCAGATCTCTGAAGGATCATTGTAGATTGTTGACAATTAGCCTGGTTTTAATAATTTTTCATTGTGGTGGTCAGTATGTTATGCCAATATTATAATTGACCACATAAAGTGGGTCATGACCTCATTTAGCTTGTGGGAATACACAGTATAATATTCAGCCTTGGATAAACATGGTTCAACCACTTGTCAGTGTCTGGCATTTTACTCCAGTCTTAATGTTCTCATCAGGCCTCAGAGCACTAACCAACCATGAATTTATAATTTGCTGTTTCCATCCCTCCTCTCATCCTTTTTTCCCTCCCCTCTCCTCCTCTGATCACCAATTTCCTTCTGAATTGTACGAGCAGCTCGCTGCCTTCCAGCCAATTAGTAAAGGCAAACACAACAACCAGTCATTTGGCTTAATGGACCAAGTCTCTTCTGTAGTAAATACCAACTGATTCTTCAAAGCATTGTCATTCAGCAAGGCCCTGCTGGCTCTGGTCTTTGTCACAAAAAGAGGGCCCCCTTTGAAACAGCGTGGTCCCACCAAAACCACTGAATGTTAAAGAAAAAGACAAAGACTAAAGGGCCTATCACAATGGCTGATTTCTCAAGATAAAGGAAGATTACAATTAACCAGAGCCTTTTTATTGTGTACCAAGAACAGGTCGGCTGCTTCGACTGTCTGATACTGCTGATGTGAGTTTAAAGAGAGGACTGAAACTGTTTTAATTGCAAATGATGAGGAACTGCTCACTTAAACCAAGACAGATGCAGTGCCAGAGAGGAAAGTTTGCTTTAACAAGCATCAATAGGGTTTAAATCAGAACAACATAAACAACAGAGTTAATGTGGGTGTAACATGGCAGCTAAAGGTTTGCAGCTGGCTTACACGGTTGTAATTGTAAATTTAAAGTAGTTGAAAGTAAGAGATTTTTAAAAAACTGCCAAATAGTAAATTGTTTCTAAAGGACTTATAATATCTGTGATAGACACAAACTGAATAAAGATATTCAGGCCACCAGCTTTGATTAGAGAGGGGGAAAAAACGGAAACAAATTTTCTTTAAAGATAAGCTATTTTTATGTAAAACAGTGTAACTTCAAAGTTACTCACATGTAAACTATATTTTTTGTGTTCTAAATGTGTTCACAACAAAACAAATTTTATTTTTTCATCTACTGAGCCATAAATCTAAGAATCGTGACCGATTTGTATCCACAGCACTGAACTGCAAGCTTTCTTTATTGATTGTCTTCTGTGATTTGTTTTATTTCCTCTTTAAATCAGAAAAACGGTGTTTTGCACTCAGCAGTAGGCTAATTGTTCGAGGATAAAATCAACAATGCAGTTTTTCTGAAAAACAACTCAAAATGAAGATCAAAGAGGATAACAGTGATTGGAGTTAATCCTGAAAAGCTGAATCAAAGACAACTGGACTTAAAAAATAATGCAGAAAGAGTTTTCCTTCATGAGCTGTTGATTTGAGTCTCCTGGATGGCTGAAAATGCAACAAGAGAGAACTAGTTGCTGGTTCTGAAAGTCTTGCAACAAACATTTTCTTCATTGTAAATGTATTTAAGCTGCTTAGTACTTAAAAAAAAGATCAGAATGCCCATGCAGACTTCAGCCCTTTTTATTTAGAAAGCTGCTAAATGTTTTGTCTAGGATATTCAGATTTTGGCCCCTAAAGGCCTGAATGGTGAACTTTCATTAATGGATTTTCTTTAATTCATTGAATTTAATATTACATATTTTGGGGATTCTACATATTTATATTTGGCCCATTTTGTCTTCTTATTATGAAGTCTCCAAATGAAATTGTTTGCAGTTGCACTTTAAAAGTTTGGCTTCATGGGATAATGTTAGAAATGAATCTTTACAGTGAAAGTTCAGGTGATCACTTTTACAGTAAATATATTTTACAATTTTGTTTATGTTCTTCAGAATTTTTTTGTGTTTTTGAATTTGTGCTTTGATATTTTTTGGGTGATTTTATTATAATTGGTATATAGTTTTTTGTGTTATTTGTGAAGCTTGTGATCAGTCCACAGGAAGTTTTATGTTTGTAATAATTGAGATGATTTGCCCGATGATCAATGATAATTTTCCACAAGTTTGGACAGTTTTCAGGAATGTCTTTTGTTTCCCTCTCAAAAGGGTTCATTAGTCCATATGAACACATTTAAAAGGAAAATTACAAGGATCATTATCTGTATGACTTCACACACTTAACTCACATTTTCCTGACATTTTGCTTGGTACCAGCAACACATTTCAATCTTTGTCAGATTGTTTGGGTCTTGCATTTAAAATCACACATTTTTCTATGTAAAGCTTCACATTTCCTTCCAAGTGTTGTGATTGTTTTGTAGCTCCATAATGACACAACCAACAATGTAAATTGCGCAAAATGCTTGTAGCTGCATACGATACTCTGTGATTTTCATTAGTACAGTTATTAAACACGATCAGCCCTGACTAACTCTTTATCATTTTTTCCCTTGAACACTAAAATGACTTTATAGCATGCAAAGAGACGTAATCAAAAGACAAGCGCTTTGGATGTCAACCCTTTGAGTTTTCTTTGTGTCATGTGAAAGTCTGCGAGAGAGAGTGTAAAGAATGCCAAGCATGTTGCTGGTATGGGAAGACCCTGACGCCAGACTGAGCGTCGATCCCTCTGCTGATTTGCGCATGAGAAAAACAGACAGAGGGATGGGAATGAAAAGAGTGACGGGCAGAGACAGGCTGAACAAAAAGGGATGATGAAAGGAGGGGAACGTTTGTAAAGAGGAGCGAGACTGAAGCAGTGAGATGGAACAACGTGGGGAAGACAGGTGCCTGAAGGTTATTCTGAAGACAGAACAGGCGAGGTGGAGGGGGGGTGGGTATATGCAGGAGGGGCTGCGAGAGACCCCTGCTGAGCGTCCGTCTCGGCCTCCTCTGTGCTCCCCATGAGCAGAGAGACAGAGGAGCACTCAGTAACATTACATCCTTCTCTAGTTCTTAACTTTACTTTTTTTTCCTCCTCATCCTTACATGATCCATGTGAATTCCTCACACACGCCCTTACTGAGTCTCATCTTCCTCCGTGCTTTCAGTCTACCTCTCTCGCGCTCATTTCTGGCCATTTTCACTTCAAAGCCTCCCTATTATCTGCCATCTCTCAGGGCAATTAGGAACGGGGTGACTTTGAACGGCAGGCGCTGCATTATAACTACTCATCCCCTGTCACGAGGGCTTTTGTTGGGGGCTGCCCACTTTGATGGAGAGGATTCTGGGGCCCTGGTAACCTCCCCAGTCCAGTCGCCCTCCCTCCTTTCCTCCGGTCCGGCTTTTTGACTGGTAAACTTTGGAGTTAAATGGTGTGTAATTAAGTGGCAGTCAAAGCAGGTCCTGTTTAGGTGTGTGACAAGCTTGGCGGGGTGGTTCAGATGGCAGTTTGGAGAGTAGGGAGCGTGGGGGTGAAAGGCAGTCATAAGGCATTAGGACACTGGGGAGCGCAGTGCTGTGATGAATAGTGGAAACACAATAATGGGGCACAGAGGGGACCTTTTGTTTTTGGCATATATTTACTCAGTTAATCGGGTTTCCTGAAATTGTGATAGCAGGGGTGCACCCTAAAGGCCCCATGTTTTCAGCATCTTCAGTGTTGGACAATAAGTTGTCTAAAACTAAACCATCATACTTATCATGTTATATTTCATGCAAAAAACACCACCACAGCCTTCATCCTCAGGACTTTATTACATTCAGTGTTCCTGCAGTGCGCTCTGAGCTTGGCAACAAAGCTTTCTCTTTTTCTGGCCCCTCTACCTGGAACAAGCTTCAGCAGAACTCAGATCTCCAATTTGGTCACACTTGGGGAGTTTAAGATTTTAATAAACAGATTTGGAAATTTGTCCGTAGGCACCTGCACTTTTTGTCAATGAAAACTCTTTCTTTGATGATGTATCCTATTGATTTTTAGAAGTGTTGAGTGAATTGTATTATTATTGTTCTTATGTTACTTTGTTGTGGTGGATGTAACAGGTCTCTCTTGTAAACGAGTCTCAAGAGATTTTCCTGTATAAATAAAGGATAAAAAAACAACTTAAGACTGACCAATTATTATGTATATCCACAGCAATAAATTTTGTCCGTGTTTACTTTTTTAATTAAGGGTGTCAATGCACTGCAAGCATGCTTTTTAATTTTTATCACAATTTTTGCTTTTTTGTTTTCATGCAGATTTAAACAAATGTGGAAAATATTTATTCATGAAAATGTATGACTCAGAATTATGTGCTATGAGTTTCATTATAAGAGACAAAATTATCTTTATATTAACTTTATTTATAAAGCGCTTTCAAACAAAGTGCTGAACAATTGCAAAAAGGATAAAATCAATATAAAAAAGTTGTAGAAACAATTAAAATATTAGCGAGAATAAAAAACAAGATAAAAGTACAAATGTAAAATTTAAGACATATAAGACAAGGTGTACAGGTTGGTCTTTAACTTAGCTTTAAAAACCTCCACAGAGCAGGCCAGCCTGATGTCTTGAGGGAGATCATTCCACAGTAAGGGGGCACGAAAGAAAAAAGCACGACCTCCAATAGTTTTGCGTCTGACCGTAGGGATTACCAACAGACCAGTGCCCTGAGATCGAAGAGCACGAGACGGAGTATATGGGTGGAGAAGGTCTGAGAGATAGGGAGGCCCTAGGCCTTATAGATGAGAAGCAACACCTTAAAATCAGCAAGAACATGACAGGGCAGTCAGTGAGATGACAGCACCGGAGTGATATGGTCGTATTTCCTTGTCTTAGTTAGAATACGAGCCGCCGCATTCTGAACCATCTGCAGGCCTTTAAAACTTCTCTTTGGAAGCCCGGAAAGAAGAGCATTGCAATAATCAATACGTGATGACATAAAAGCGTGGATGAGAACCTCAGCATTTTTGAATGAGAGTAAATGTCTAATTTTTGCAATATTCCTGAGGTGGTAAAAAGCTATTTTTGTTACTTCCTTTTGATGAGACTCAAAGGAGAGCGTAGGGTCAAACAACACACCCAAGTTCTTGACTTTTTCCCTACACATAATGTTATGATCATCAAAAAACAAGATGTTTCACTAATAGAGAGAGTTCTTTGGAAATCTAAAGTTCGACCATTCTTCAGAGTATAAACATCATTTAAAATTTAAACAGTTTTAAAAACAGCAAAAATCACATTATTACACTTTTATTAATATGTTACATAAGGGAATCTTCATCCTCTACATTTTTGACTCAAAATAATCTTATCTGTAAAGGAATAGTGTGACCACCAGACTCCTCTGCTGCTCACAGGTCAAGAATTTTTAAGCTCCAGTTCATAGTTTTCAGACAACTGTTTGAGGCTTACTTTTTAGTCTGTTTATCTCTCTCTCATAAGTTAGCTGCTGTCAGGGAGTGACAGACATATGTGTGCGGTTATGGTGACCCTAATGAACCTCTGGAAGCAGCTTGAATGTTTTTATTGTATTTTTGTTTTATTTACACCTTTATATTACAGTTCATATATGAAATCATATGCAATTTCCTTTGCTTAGACTGTTACAAAGCTGGTGTTGGCCCTTTGGGCAGAACCTTTAAAATTATCTGAGGCATCTCTTTATGTTAATGTGAAACTGAGGCGCATTGAGTGAAGCTGTCATCATATTATTGTCTTTTCACAGTTCATAACAAATTTTACTGCTCTTTGCTGGTAGAAGCGGACATTCACTGGGCCCCTCAGCGTGTGTGTTGAGTGGTATATGACTTCTTTTTAAGGCTGGTGGTTTTGTTTAGCTGCAGAGGAGTAATGAAAAGGGCAAATGGTAAAGCATAAAGTGAAGACAGCTGCAGGCATATGTTAGAGCATGAAAACAATAAAGAAATCTTACACTGTGTTTCGAAAGAGAAACCCAAAATGTATTCTAAAAAGTCCTATAATGCAATATTTACTGTAAAAGAATAAATTCAAAGTGTACCATGTTTTTTCTATAAAATCTACAAAGCACACGCGCTCTTTCAAATATGCACCTTGGAGGAACGCAGCGGTTGTGGTGGGAGGGAGATGATTCAGCCGGGCTTTGATGCTCCCTTTAGTTAGTCGTCTCCCGCTGAGCAGTGACATCCTGTCAGCGTGAAACCTCATCTCATTCCCTCAGTTTAGTCACTACATGACCCAAGATGTTCATATGTGTGGGAGAAAAGATAGAGAGGGTTTACAAATGTCAGGGAAACAACTGTTGAGAAACAGCATAAAACAAGGTACAGATTTCATGAACTTATACACAGGAATTAAATGAGTCCAATTCACACAGCAATAAATTCCACATTGTGTTTTAATAGTTAGAAGAAAATAAATTTTCTCCTTTTTAGAATCATAAAGCAAATCAAAGCTGGATCTTTGCAACTTTGCAACCAGTGAAATGTGAAATATTTGATTTGGAAGAAGCTGGGTCGCCTAGAGCGAGCGCCAGAGGGCACAAGTGATGGAGCGATAGTGTTATCAGGCAGTTTCTGGATCATCCAACAGTAAGTCAACACTGTGAGTGAAAGTCATCAGTCACAACATTATAAAAACTCAGGATAATAAGTCACATGGTTTGTTTGGAGGAGGTCAGGCCCAACATGTTGGGTGGACAGATGCCAAAGTGTCCTGATGTTGGAACTAATGCGGGCTTATGGACCACAGTTATAAGCATGCATGACAATGAAAATGGGAGATGACATGTCCCTGTGTCATCCTTATGAATAAATCTCTAACTAACTAATATCCTCTCATTACATCTTTGACAGATGCAAGCTCCGCCTGCCTGATAAGCGAGGGAGGCCAGAGGAGCGATGATGGTCCGATGGTTGTGTGTTCTGCTCTCCAGCCTCCTGCTCCCGTCTTATAGGCTAGCAGTTGTTGCATCGTGTCACTTTGTTGTTTGGTAAATTGTTGTTTGGCCTCAGAGATACTGACAGTCCCTTTGAATTTCTTTTTCTAGTTATAGGGTTTAGATCTTGAACCATAGGGTGAGGGGAGTGGCCAGAATCCAACAGGACATAATTGTATGTTGTGTGTCCTGTTAGTCACTCCTAGACATATAAACCTCATCAATGTTGTGGTGGACACCAGTGTTACTCTTGGTTTTATGACGTGGGGAGCCACAAAATGTGAATTTACTGTAGGTCAGCTTCAGAATGGGTTCTGAGTATCTTGATGACTCAGAGCTCCATCACTGACATCCTTGTCTTACCCCTTCTGAGAGAACCCTAACGTATGGTTTCTCAAGAAAACAATATGCTTCACATCCTGCACGTTATTTTGGACAGCCTACATCCTGTTGAAGTTCTTCTGTGGTCATTCAGATCAAAGATCTTCTCTCTATGAAACTATGGTATCAGCTCGATACTGACCCAGTGCCAATCTGCTGCCATTTACCACAACTCTGAGGCAGATTTGCTCAGGAGAAAATACAATAGTTGACCCCATTCTGCATCCAATCATTGCTTGTATTTAGACTCATGGAGAGCCACACCTTATCATGTGACCAGCATTGAGCCCAGACTTCCAGATTTCCTTTCCCATTCCCACATAGCTGACAGGTTTAGGCCAGATCTGGTGTCAAGCTGACACTGCTGGCTGACTGCTGGCATGAGGTTTGTTAACTGGATGTGGGCCATGTCTGGCAGTGATCATGCTATTTTTAAGATGGCATGTTTGGTTTAGTAAGTAAGTAAGTAAGTAAGTAAGTAAGTAAGTAAGTAAGTAAGTAAGTAAGTAAGTAAGTAAGTAAGTAAGT